>CM053791.1:200116497-200553997 GCA_028749045.1 Cupressus sempervirens | reverse complement strand
TAAGGTTTCTATTCTTGACTTAGTGGATACATGGGAAAGAGCTCATGTGAAAACTCCATTTTCGAATTGGTGGAAGAAGGCATTAGTAAAGGGCCCCCTAGGCTGTCTAGGCATTAACATGGTCAAAATTACGTCCCTAACATGCTATACTATCATATGGGTAGTTTAGTCCACACAAAAGACACTTTGGGACCACCTAATGACCCTTCAAAACCCTAGTCAAGTCTAAATTCGAATTTCCTTTTGATAATGACCCATCCTGGTCCTTGTCAACTAGGTTTATTTTAATCATTAACAAGGTAATTAGTTTTAGGGTAAAATGATACCATGACCAAAACTCTAGGTGACATGCCATTAACACACCAAAAATCTACAAGTGTCAAGTGACACATAAAAGCACATTACACACTATCATGACATGTCCCTAATGCATCTTGAGATTAAAAATTTCACACACAAACAAGCTTACATTTATGAAATAAAATATGTCACAATGAGGCTTTTGAACCTTCCAAAGATTCACTTTGGCTAAATCGTGTTCACATGAGTTTGGACCTTGCTTCTCCCAAAAATTTCTATGGTTCCAATTCCCACACAGTAAACTCAAGCATCAATAGCCCAAGGAGGTCATAAAAAACATATATCATAAATGCATATAATTTCGAATGTTACGTAACCCATATTAACATAATTCAATTAAATTTATTTTCTTAATCATTTCAAATAAAACATTCAAACTATTAAAACATCAAAATCTGCATATCACATTTAATCATAATCATCATAATGAAATTAACATTTTGTATCACATCATAATCTAATTTCTATCCTACCATGTGCAAAGTTGCATCCATATTTGTTTGATCATTCCATACACAATATTTGGTTCTTAGTACATATCATAAATGAAAAACACTACCATAAATGTCAAAATCAATAGATAAAATAAACCACTATCCATCTAAGTCTCAAATTGATGTCAAAATATCCAAGTCCAGAATATCAAAATGTAATTAAAAATATTTATGCTATGATGGGTCGGGGTGAGGCCTCACATCTAGCTTAGCATCTAGAATTCCCTTCCAAAGGCTTTTATGTTTTAGAATTTTTATTTGCAAGAATTATAGATCAATGGATAATCACACCTCTATCAATTAATTAATGTTATATCATAGTATATTATAAGGTTGTAAAACATATTGCTTCTTGGATGCCAGATTATTTTATTATCATAGTTTCTGAGTTTATATAGCTTCCATGGAAGCATTCATAAGAATAGGCTACTGCAAGGGATGGAAGTTTTTGTACACCATCTATTATAATTGCAATAGTAGTTGATGTTGAATCAGAGAAAGTGTCATTCCTCAAGAAATATGTATCTGATGTAAAATTTTAACTCATTTTTTTATTCTCTTGCACTCCTTCGATTTTCTAAATTCTTACAAAATTAAATTCTAGAAAAATGACATGCATTTCTAATGGATTGTGAAAATCTAATTAATTTTATTGATATTTTATTATTATTATAATATTAAATAAAGAAATCATGTTGCTTCAGATAATACCAAGGGGATGGTAGAGAAGTTCAATCTATAGTAAAGATTTGCATTATTCTTGCAAATTACTTCATACTTCATAGACAAGCTTCTCAGAATTGTCTATGACACACATCATCACATTACTATTAAATTAAGAAGAGAGGATGTGAGTGTAGAAGCTGTTTCCCATGAGTTTCCAAAATTGGTAGGATCCTACCTACCAATGGGTGATAGTGCATTGGAATTCATCAAGCATGTTTTTGCTATTCTTGCTCTTGATCACTGTGTTCAACATGATGTTCTAGTATATATCTACATCCAAAATCCCTTTAGTGCATTTGTATTTTTTTTTTGGTGAAATGCTAGTCAAGATATGATTTGGGGGAATGCTAATAGTTTAGACACTAGATATATCAACAAAATTAGTTCTTGTTTCCTACTAATTTCTTCTTTTTGTTTTGATATTTTTGTTAATTTTTCTATTAATGTTTTTAAATGCTATTAATTTTGAAAGTGGATAAAATATGTATAATATAGAAAAGAAAATGGAATGATTAATAATTTCTAGTGAAGTATGTCTTCTAGGTTTCTATATAGATCCGATTTTTTTTACCATACCAATTAATGACATAGATTTTTGTATCTCCTCTAGGAACAACCTTGCTATGTTCTTGATGTTGTGATTTCCTTTTGGGTATGTGCCAAGAATTTATGATTTAAAGTGTTTTTCCTTGCACCAACTCAGATGTATCCTTGTGTTCAATTAACTCTTGTCTTCTTTCCTCCATTATAGCTTGAGTATCACTCATGATGGATCAAGGAGTAACATTTTCATTGATGTGTTTGCATTTTATTACCTTTCTTTCTTCCTGTGGTTTATGCTGACTTGACACTCCTCTATCCTTGTTATTGTTCTTCTTTGAGAAGACATCTTTTCTGATTGCTTGTCTTTTAATGTTGACTCTTGTTCACTGGTAATAACTTTTCTTGTATTCCCTACTTGCAAAATTCTCTTATCATTATCTATTGAGTGGACTATAATGTGTTTATATGGCTGGGAATTTATTTTTCTTTTCTTGTTTTATTTCATGCCCAATTTACAAGACAAAAACATAGACAACAAATTATTATTATTATTATTTTTAAACTTGGGGGATGTTTAGAGGTAGATATAGCTTTTTCTACAATGCTTTAACACTTCATTTCAGGTTAGAACCTATGTGCAGGAATAAATCATATATATAACCATTAGTTAGGAAATTGATTATCTATAAAATAAGAAACCCAATACAATTAATTAAAAAAATCCAAGCATTGAACTTTTAAGTCATATGCAATTCAAGCATACCGACTCATCCCTTTATACAACCTAGATCTTCTTATTTAATATTGATAAGGTTAATGTCGTCAAACAAACTTAAGTATTACCAAAACTAATTAAGATAACAATATATATATTTTAAATTTACTTTTCCTTATTCCAAAGTAAATCATCAATTCACTAAATATACTAGAAAACATCAATCAAACCTAAACTAATAATACTTCAAACTATAAGTCTATTCTAATATAAACATATTTAACATACTCAATATAGTGAAAATAAATAATTTAAACAACATTATTCTAAACTATAATACTAGAGAGCTTATTAAAACACTAACATTAAAATAAATATAAATAACAATATTACTAAATGATATATTAATTAACTTTACTACTATTAAACAAAAACATAATAAATGCTAACTAACTTAAACTAAATTTACATTAACTAAATTTTTACTAGGAGATCTAACATTTACTACAAGTTAACACAATATTTTAAAAAAAACACATGTATAAACAACTAACTACAATTTAAAAACAAAACAATTGTAATTTGTTAAAAGTTTTTTTGTTTTTTTTAAAAATATACTAATTGACTAACATTAAAAAAAACCTATACATTGAACATAGAACTTAAATAACTACACTTAAACTAATACTTAAACATTAAACTAACCATACATACTGAACTAACACTAATATTATTTAATAATTTATACTAATCTTAACTTTAAAAGCTTCTTAAATAAATGTACTAGCTTTAAAATAATCCTAAACTAATACTAAACTAACCTACTAACTCCCTAAATTCTAACCCAATCCCAAACTTTATCAACCCTTAACACCCCCCCCCCCCCTCAAACCTAGCACCCATAAAACTTTTCCCTCCTCCCACGACACATCTTGACTAAAGGTCTAAATTTGACTACAGGTAAGGAGTGTTTTGATAAAAGAAAATTTATGTGTTGACAAGTTTAAAGCAAGGTAAATGGTGGAGGTTCCCCACTCCTAGCTACCTAGAAACTTTCCCCCTCCAATCCATGTGGGCACAAGCCCCAACCACCCCCTACTCACACTATCCAAGGAAAACCCATGGAGAATGTATGTTGATAGCTAGGAAGGAAGTTTAAGGGAAAAGGTACTGTCATGTTTGAAATGATGGCCAAGAGAATGTTCATACACTTGCCTTATGAAAGCATTGACTCAAAATCCTCTAGGCGTCAGGTGTACTTGATGTGATAGGGATGTGTGGGTGGGGTTTCTCCATGGATGTGGAACATAGCTCCAATGCTAGGCACCAAGAAAGGTGAGATGCGGGGAGAGCTTTAAGTGGACTAGTTAAAAGTTTATATCTGATTTGACTTGATGCCCAAGGTCAGTGCCTTGCCCCTTTTAAATAATAGTGTTAAATGCAATCTGTTCTATGTCAAACCTGCCCCCACTAGACATTCATAGGCACCACTAACATAATTGATTTAGGGCACAAGGGAGACTTGATTGTTTGTAATTTTAAATGAAGCCCTGACCATGCCTAGGTAGAAATGAGTGGGGTGCAGTTAAGGACTTACGATAGGAGGCGTAATAAGTGTATAATATGAAATTTAGCAATCAAATTTTCTAAAGGAATTATTATGAAATATTCTCTATTTTAGGAAAGGAATAATTCATCTCTCCCATACAAAATCCAGTGAGCATTTTTGCTCCTAGGAGGTGTAATTTTTTCAAGCCTCTTTTTTTTAAAGTGTCAATTTTTGTTTTGCAACCAATTTAATAACAAGGGATGTATATTTTTTTCTTTTTTTTTCTTTAAGTTGATTTATAATGTAGAAGTTAAAGGTAATGTTTAAACTTTTAAAAGGGAGCATTATGCTACTTAGTACTCACAAAATTATCGAAGTGAAATGCCATCGAAATCCTTGAATTTCTCTTTAATATTTTGAACTTCAAATTGTAAAATTTTATATAATCTTTCTTTTTATCTAAATGACCTTGAATGAGTACATTTTCGAAACATAAGATTTCCATATGAAGATTAAACATCAATTCATTCTTTTATTCGATACACACATAAATATAACCAAAATGCAAGGAGAAACTCATAAGCAAAGATATTACTCAATCATTTTATTTTATTTTATTTTCTATTAATCAACTTGGTTCAAGGCTCCGTCGGGAAAGAACCAGTAAGAAAACCTGACATCCTTGCCACTTCAACAAGAGTTTAAATACATTTTTACATAATATTACAATACAAATTTTAATTCTCTTCTTGGTCCTTAACAAGGGATCCTTTTAAATATCTTCAATACATCATGGTGATCATGGAGAAGATGAAAAATTGACCCGAAAACAAATCAAACATATCATGAAGCACAATGATACAATCAGGCATGCATTCCCATCCCGATTTCCACAATAGGTTCAACATTGAACTAGTCTAGGGAGGAGGTGGATTTTCCCAATAGCAGACATCAACCAGAATACCATAACATAGCTCTTTCGAGGCTAAAATCTCAAGAACTTCTGTTCTTCCACAAATGCCCTTTCGAGGCCAAGAAAACTAGGATTTTCATTCCATCACTTCTTCAAATTTCACAATTTTAAAATATAGTATATGATGACAAGTAGGGGCCCATAACACCCTACCCTCTTTCCCTCTTCTCATCATGAGAAGAGACTCTACACTATCATGGTCCAACTAAAGCCCTTCCCCCATACATGGTCACTTATTCCCTATCCAAGGGTGAGTAATGCCAAAACAACCCACAAAAATCTCTTCAAAAAGCAAGTAAAACATGAAGGAAAAGCATTCAAGAAAGCATGTTTCACTTTCTCCCAAACATACCCAACATACATACAAGCATATGAAAGAAAAAAACAATAACATAAGCATGAAACAAGCATGAACAACATGAGCAACATGAACAACAGGGATGAAGAACTCCTACCTCCACACTAATGTTATGGTAACATGAACAAGTTTGAGATGAGCTCTTCCTTCCTTCCTTCAATCTTCAAAACTTCTCTTTAAAACTAGAGATTGGGCAACCCCCAAAACCTCTCAAAAAAACCTCTAAATAAGATCCTAACTCAACTAGACATTAGGTAAACCTCAAGGTGGAGTTAAAGTCACCAACTCAAGAAGGAAGCAATAAATTTTCGCACTAAAGCAAAAATGAACTTTTTGAGTGACCATAAAAGTCAACCAAAGGGGCTAAGGGGGTGGAAAATGTCCCCAACCCATACCCATACCCCTTAGGTACTTAGATTTAATGATTTTAGGCTTTTAGGATAAAATAGAGACCTATCAAAAGCTAGGAATATTTTAGGATTTACTAACAACCCTCAAAATGGAGATAACTCACTAATCCTAATTAGGGTTGATTAACCTTGATTTCTCACTGACTAGCAAAAAGGTCACTAACCTAGTCGAACTTAGATCTTTAGGTTACATGGTTAATCCTAACCATCATTTAGAAATGCATATACAATTTCATGAGTGTCAAGCGACACTAAGGAACCACTATTACGAAACATTAACATTTAAATATTACAGAATGATACATTTATTCATTCCATGACACAAATAAAATATGAACAACAAGGTTTGTATCCTTCATCGGATTCAACCCTGGTTTCCACAATCGGTACATAGGGTTCAGTTTCATTTCTCCGTTGGATTTCTTGACTAAAATATCTACACACTCATTGCACACATCAGTAGCACAAGAGAATCACATGCGTATATGTATATAACGTATCAAG
Organism: Cupressus sempervirens; assembly: GCA_028749045.1. NCBI lineage: Eukaryota > Viridiplantae > Streptophyta > Pinopsida > Cupressales > Cupressaceae > Cupressus > Cupressus sempervirens. Next base: position 200,547,365 of record CM053791.1, on the reverse strand, counting down.
GAAATTACATAAATTAAAACATCTATTCTTCAAATAAATTTATGTTTACTTAATTTCTACTCACATTTAATCATCAGAAATCACCAAATCAATATAATATAACTTATCCATTAATTTAGATTAAAATACTAGAATAATCATCATTAGGCATGCATATACCTAATCATCATAACAACACCAATCAAAGAATATTGAACTATCTGAAGCATAACACTTAATCATCAGAATACCAAAATCAACACCATTATCATCAGGTGAAAATGTCTCATATCATCGTTAGTGAAATTTCAATGTTTAAACAATTTAGATAATGTAGTAGTTCTCGAAACACTGAGTATTACACAGGGATGTATCAACTACTCTCAATTTCATTAAGATATTCATAACATAAAACATATTCTTCATATCTATTCAATTCTCATATAACAAATTTAACAGGAAAATTTATATTAATAAGTATTTGTGAGGAGGAACCTTACATCCTCCCCCACTAGCCTTTGACTTCCTCCCGAAAGTCACACAACTAGAAAAAAAATGTTCATCTTATGCTAGACCTTGTCTAGGCTTGTTCCAAAATTTACTCTTATTTAAATAAAGATTAATCATTTACATTCATGCACAGGGATCATAACTTATTTGTCTAATTACCATTTTAAAAGAGAAGCTCAATCTAAAACTCTGATGTGGTTACATTTTCCAAGGTCAATTATTTCTTAAAACTGTTAGGAATATGGTGTCTCAACCTTGTATAATTCCTATTTTTATTGTTTGTTTTGTAAAATGTATTTCTTGCAAATAATGTTGATGTGTCGATATCTTGACTTGTGTGTAAGGAGATCATGACTAAAACGGTTATGATGAATTCCTATGACACGTAAGAGCTATGTTAGGAAGATTTAATGACACATGAAGACATGTGGCAACTAAGATATTTGAGTACTATACACTCTACGCCAATAGTGGGGTTTGAGGCATCGGCCCAAAATTTTTTTTGGGGTTCCTATTTTCTCAGAGAATGGTAAAACCCTAATATAGTTTACCTTTGGGAGTAGCCCTAAAGTGAAGTGCATGTTATAAGCATTTTTAGGGTTGCGAAGAGATGCAATGCAAAAAGGGTGTATTGTTGGTATTGTGAGTAGCTACTGGAGTCTTTGGTTGTTGATGTTGAACTTGCATTGCAAGTGTATTGTAACCTCATGTTGAAGATAATAAATTGTGCAGGTTTTGAAGGGGTGGGGTTGTTTTACCGAAAGGTTTTTCCCCACAGGCAAATCTATGTGTTATGTGTTCCTTTCTCTGTCTATTTTTTGTATACATGGTTGGCTGCAGCATTGTTGTTTACATGATATTGAATCTATAAGTGTATAAGATTTTAATAGGATTTGCATCATACTTTCCTTATGAGATTAGTGTAGGAAGCTATTTTTGCACCTGAGTTTCCTTACAAGTGGTATCAGAGCTTGATCAACTTTTGATCCTAGTTGTTGGGTAGGGTTTTTTGAACTAATCTCAAGTTGAGTGGGATTCTTGTGCAGAGCATCCTGAATCTTATTTGTAGATTGAGATGGCGAGTTCATCATATGGAAGAATGGAGGTGGAGAAATTTAATGGCACTAATTTTGAGTTGTGGAAACTCAAGATGGAAGACATGTTGGAAGATCGTGACCTATGGGAAGCAACTACAAGCGCTACAAGACCAACAACTATAGCTCAAGTAGATTGGGATATCAAAGATTGTAAAGCTAAGGGTCTCATAAGACTCTATTTAACCGATGCAGTCCTTCTGAATGTTCTAGATGAGAAAATCGCATATAGTTTGTGGGAGAGACTTGGGGCCGTGTATCAGGCCAAATATTTGGTGAACAAGTTGTTCCTAAGTAAGAAGTTGTATTATTTGTGAATGGAGGAAGGTGGATCCTTAACGGATCATTTAAATGCATTTAATCTGCTAGCTGCATAGCTGACATCAGCTGGTGTCAAGTTAGAGGAGGAGGATCGTTGCTACACACTTTTGTGTTCTTTACCGAATTCATGGGACCATCTTGTGATGGCTCTCGGAAGCACATTAGTCACCTTCAAAATGGATGATGTGGTGTCTTCATTGCTATCAGAGGAGATGTGGAGAAAGGCTTTTGTTTCAAAAAAAGAAGCCCTTGTTGTTTGTTGGAGATCCACAGAAAGAGGGAAGAAAAATGACAATAAGTCCGACAATAAGGGTAGATCCAAATCTCGTGGGAAGTCAAAGACTTCCAATAAGTCCAAGGAAAAATGTTGGAACTGTGATAAGACTGGGCACTTTTGTAAAGACTGTAAAGAGCCTAAGAAGAAGAAGAAAGCCTCAGATTCTAGTTCTGAAAAATTTCAAGAAGATGGCAATGCATTCATCGTAGCTTTGGCAGCCCATGCATCTGATGATGTGTGGTTGGTTGAATCGGGTGCATCTTTTCACATGACCTCTTATCAAAACTAGTTCTCAAGATATGAAGAGTTCAATGGTGGAAAGGTGTACTTGGGTGATGATTCTCACCTAAAGATAGTTGGATGCAGAAGGGTCACTATCAAATTTCTTGATGGACGAGTAAAGGGAATCAATGGAGTTATGCACATTCTAGGTTTGGCATGAAACCTATTATCTGTAAGTATGCTAAATGATGTAGGTGTGCAAATTTTTTTTCTAAAGATGGGTGTAAGATGATCAGAGGAGCTATGGTGCTTGCTAAGGGTACTAGGAGAGGTACTTTGTTTTAGTTTGATGCACACATTTCTCAATGTAATAGTTCTTCTGTTTCAAAGAAGAGAGTAGCTATCACTTCATCCCCACCATCTGAATGAGCAGTAAAGAAGACTATGGTTAGTGGTTTTGATGGTAGTGCAACAAGTGTACCTAAGGGTGCAAACACTTTGGAAGGAAAGCTTCCTACAGAAAAGACAATGTTGTGGTTTTTGAGATTTGGTCACATTGGTGAGAAGGGTCTCAGAACCTTGAAAAATAAAAATCTCGTTGAGGGATTAAATGATTGCAATCTCGAGTTTGACTTCTGTGAACACTGTGTATATGGTAAAAAAAATCATGTTTAGTTTTACTCTAGTTCTCACAAATCTTCTAATGTTTTGGATCTTATTCATTCGGATGTATTTGGTCTTGTAAAAGTTCCTTCAATCTCCAAGTCTATATTTTTTGTATCTTTCATAGATGATTACAGTAGAAGGACATGGATTTATTTCCTTAAAAGTTAGACACAAGTCTTAAGTCGATCAAGGAATTTAAAGCCCTTGTAGAGAATCAGACTAGTAAGAAGATTAAGTGTGTGAGAACTGACAATGGTGGTGACTTTTGCTCAACAGAGTTTGAACAGTTCTGTAAAGAATAACGTATCCAAAGGCATAAGACAACTCTATATACCCCACAGAAAAATAGAGTTGTAGAGAGAATGAATAGGACACTGATGGAGAAGGCTAGGAGTATGCTTAGTGGAGCTAGTTTAGAACAAAGGTTTTGGGCTGAAGCTGTGGCCACTGCTTGCTATCTAGTTAATAGATCTCCTACATCAGCCCTTGTTGGTAAGACACCCATGGAGGTGTGTTCTGGTATGAAGCCTTCAGTTAGACATCTTCGTGTTTTTGGTTGTGAAGCTTATGCACATGTCCCAATGGAGAAAAGATCTAAGTTAGAAAACAAAGCTGTTAAATGTATTTTCATCGGGTATAGTGTTGGTGTGAAAGGATACAAGCTTTGGGATCCTGTGACTATTAAGGTGTTGCATAGTAGAAATGATATTTTTAGAGAGCTAACATCTTCTCCTACTGTGCTATGACCAGATGAAAAAGAAAAGGAAAAAGATGTTGTTCAGTTGCCTCCTACCCCTGAGAAGACTGAACAGAGAGACCATGTTGGGTCTAATGATGAGGAGAGATCTTGTAGCTCTGATAGTTCAGAAGAAGAGGAAGACCAACCTCAACCTCAGCCCTTGACGAGATCCACAAGAGAAAGAAAGCAACCAAAAAGGTTTGGTTATTCTATATTAGATTCCAGTTGTGCTTTTGCTTTGATTACTAACACTAATGAGCCTAGATCTATGAAAGAGGCTTTGGGAATGGAAGATGTAGGTTCCTAGATTGAGGCTATGGATGATGAGATGGCTTCATTAGAGAAAAAAAAAACATGGGACCTTGTACCTTTTCCTAAAGGGAGAAAATCTATTGGTTGTAAATGGGTGTTCAAGAAGAACTTATGTGCAGATGGCAGTATTGAAAGGTACAAAGCTAGATTGGTTGCAAAGGGGTATTCACAGGTAGAGGGAATAGATTATGGTGAAATATTCTCTCCTGTTGCAAAGTTGACATCCATTAGATTTCTGTTATCTCTTGCTGCATCATATGATTTAGAGATAGAATAGATGGATGTGAAGACAACTTTCCTTCATGGTGATTTGGAGGAAGAGATTTATATGTCACAGCCTGAGCACTACATTGTTAAAGGTAAAGAATCCTTAGTTTGTAGATTAAAGAAATCTCTATATGGTTTGAAGCAATCTCCTAGGATGTGGTACCTTAATTTTGATGCCTTTGTGTTGTCAATTGGATTTTTAAGATCAAAATCAGATCATTGTGTTTATTTTAGAATTGAAAATGATTGCCTTCTTATTGTTGCATTATATGTTGATGATATGTTGCTTTTTGGGAAGGGTAAGGGTATGATTTCTGATTTTAAATCTCATTTGTCAGCACAGTTTGAGATGAAAGATCTTGGGGAAACTAGGTACATCTTGGGTATGGAAATTAGTAGAGACAGGTCTAACAGAAAAATTTGGTTGAGTCAGAGTAAGTATGTGAAGTCTGTGTTGGACAGGTTCAACATGGCATATTGTAGACCACTATGTGTTCCTATTCTTGTGGGAACAAAGTTATCTATAGATGATTGTCCAAAATCTCCTAGTGAGGTAGAGGACATGAGTAGAGTACCTTATGCTAGTGCAGTTGGCTGTCTTATGTATGCTATGGTCTATACTAGACTAGACATTGCCTAGGCAGTAGGAGTCCTGAGTTGATTTATGGCTAATCCTAGATGGATACATTGGGATGTAGTTAAGCGAGTATTTAGATATTTGAGGGGTACATCAGATTACTCCATATGTTATCATGGTAACTCTTTTGGATCTCTGCATTCAATTTGTATTCATGGGTTTGTGGATTCAGATTGGGAAGGTGATATTGACCGCAGGAGATCCACCAGTGCTTATGTGTTCACTATGTTTGGTGGTGCCATCAGTTGGATGAGCAAGTGACAACCTATGCTTGCTTTGTCCACTATAGAAGCTGAGTACATGGCTGCTACTCATGCTTGTAAGGAAGCCATTTGGCTTAACAGATTGTGTTTTGATGTTGGTGTTGATGCATAATAGATTACTATTTGGTGTGACAATCAGAGTGCTATTTGCCTTGCAAAGAATTCAACTTTCCATGCCAGAACAAAGCACATTGATGTGCAATATCACTTTGTGAGAGATATGGTGGAAGATGGAAAGGTAAATTTGGAAAAGGTAAATACTGTGAAGAATGTTGCAGATGCATTAATGAAACTAGTGGGCACTGAGAAGTTCAGATGGTGTTCGGAGTCTATGGGCCTTTCGACCTATAGTAGTTAGTTCCTGTTATGTTCTTGTTGCTCTTACAAGGTGTTCAACAAGTGGGAGAATGTTAGGAATAAGGTGTCTCAACCTTGTATACTTCCTATTCTTATTGTTTGTTTTGTAAAATGTATTTCTTGCAAATAATGTTGATGTGTCAACATCTTGAATTGTGTGTAAGGAGATAATGACTAAAATGGTTATGAAAGATTCCTATGACATGTAAGAGCTATTTTAGGAAGATTCAATGATAGGTGAAGACATGTGGCAACTACGATATTTGAGTACTGTACACTCTATCCAAATAGTGGGGTTCGAAGAATGGTAAAACCCTAATACGGTTTACCTTTGGGAGTAGCCCTAAAGTGAAGTGCATGTTATAAGCATTTTAAGGGTTGTGAAGAGATGCAATGCGAAAAGGGTGTATTGTTGGTATTGCAAGTAGCTACTGGAGTCTTCAGTTGTTGATGTTGAACTTGCATTGCAAGTGTATTGTAACCTCATGTTGAAGATAATACATTGTGCAAGTTCTGAAGGGGTGGGGTTGTTTACATGATATTGAATCTGTAAGTGTAGAAGATTTTAATAGGATTTGCATCATACTTTCTTTATGAGATTAGTGTAGGAAGCTATTTCTACAACTGAGTTTCCTTACAAAAACATATGGGTCACATAAAACAACATTCTAAACTCTTATAAAATACTTGTAAAGTCTCTAATAATAATAATGAAACAAGGTATCCCATATTCCACACACCCACTCATAGGGGTAATAGTTGTACGAGACTCCCTCAACGAGGTTTTCAAATTAAGAAACTTGTCTCTTACTTATGGTTAAATACTTTACCTTATGGTTTCCATGACGCATTGATACTTGATAGGGTACTTGATGAGTCCATCACTACACATGCACCATTCCATCAAGGAATCCTTTCAATTAACCCATAAACCTAACCAATATAAGATGGGGTGTAATTTATATTACTCAAAACAATCTACAGATCACATTAGTGCTATACTCAAAGTCCTAAGAGAGGGTGGCAACACGAACACTATCACAAAAAACCCCAAACCCTAATGCTAAACATCCACTTAATCATCAGGAATCCCTTTTGGTAGGCCCATCATATGTCACTTGCCAACAAAGTTAAAAGAAAGTGCATCACAACTTAAATCCAACATTAAGGATGAAACATCCAACGCAAAAGTATGAAATCAAAGAAATAAAGAGTGGCCACAATAGTAAAATTTTAACCAAGAATTAGAGACACAACCAAGAGGCAAAATAAAATCGTCAATATTACAGTTGGCTAAATAGCCCCACATCACACTGCCAGCAAAAGGAAGAACATTAAGAGTACCAAAATTTAAAATCAGCCCCAATGAGGACATAAATCCATCCACTTACAAAATTTACACTATTGACATAATGTGGCCATACCAGGTTACTGAGGAACATGAGGGATCTTAGGTCTTCCAAATACATTGTAGGGATCAAAATTGCAATAGGATGGGGGTCTAACAACCATGTCATTCAAACTCAAATTGATCTCACATACAAACTACATACTTATCTTCATCGAAATCACCCTATGATTAGGGTTTAGTACACAAAGGGGGTTTGCCTCGATCAGAACTCACTCAAAAGTGTAAATATGAGGATACAAACAATGAGTCTCCATCAATCCTCTTGTTGGTATATTGATTTCCTTTCGAAGATTCTAACATGTGGGCACCTTAGTGTCAATAGAGTTACACTCTAAGTTGTAATTACAAAACCAAATATTTTATCCTCCATTCACTATAATCTCATATTAGGGTATATACACATAATCTTTCTTAAGTCAATTTCACCACAATATAACCATTGAGGTTGTGTTATCAATCTTACCAAAATGGCATGGTCCTCTTTACATTCATATATACATATCACTATTAGTGTTATTCAAATGCTACACGAGTTCTAATTATCATCTTTGAATGCACTAAATGCTATTGTTCTTATCAATACTCCACACTTCACATTTTCCTAGTCATAAGTGACTTATGAATTCATCCTTAGGTTGTAGATTTGCAACTACTCTGGTGTATGGCCATTATTAGGATGTCGTCAATGTTTATTACTTCACTCTCACAACTATTGCCTTGTTGTTGATATAGGTCATCATCATCATTCTTAACATGCCTTGTGGCTTATAATCTACTTGTTACATACCCTTGATACCTAACCCTTTAGTTCATTTTAGGTTGATGACCTCATCACAACTTTACTTTCTCTGAATTGCAGGGTTATAATTGATCCAATAATTTCAATACTAGAGTCTATGCTAATTTACTTGATAGTTAAAAATTTAGTATTACTCATGCTTACTTATTAAGCCTACTAATCATGACTAGACTCACATAACCCTAACTCAGAAGTTTTCATCTTCTATATTGCTGGTTCAATGCTATATGTTACCTACTTACCACCATTTAAATTTCATTTCTTAGCATTGTATTCAGATAGATTCACTCCCCAATTTGGGTTCTATTCCTTGTAGTAGGTTGAGAGACTCTCTTTCTTTATACATTCCTTACTAACTCCTTCTTGTTGAACAACTTCTCACATTAGTAATTCTATCATTCAAGGTTTCTAATGGTTACTTGCAAACTCAAATTTAGCTCACTCTTGCTTTCCAAGGATTACTAGAACAATATAATTTAAATCCTTAATAGGTTAGAGGTATCCCAAATAACTTAGTAACGTGGTATATTCTTCAAGTGTTACCTTTGTATTCACTCCCCATTTGTTTATCTATTCAGAGCTTCAACTTGAAAGTACAAGATTTGATTATGAATATCATAGGTTTCTTTTACTCATGTTTGAAATTTTTTACACAATACTAGTTCACCAGATCATTCCTATACTTGATATAACTACATTGCTTTCATGAGTAGCTAGGTCAGACAAAAGCTGACTTCCACTATGATGTTGAGAAAACTTTCTCTTTGACTTCTAGTTATATGATCATTTCCACTTCATGTTTCAAAGTTATTTTAGGGTTTCTTAATTTAGTTTTCCTTCAAGGTGATTGCATTAAATATAGTTTCATTTCTCAGTGAGATCATAACATACTTTAATATAACATCCTTGCATCTAAAAATTCATTTCAAGTCATTAAGATTGGATTATCTATTATGGTTAACCATTTACATCTATTAATACCAGTTCAACTTTTTACTTAGGTTTAATTATCAGCGTCGCAGTTTAAAAGGACTACATTTACTTATAAAATTTTTGCAAGGAAAAATCCTTACTTCGTATAGTAAAATTTAAATGTTCGTACCTTACATGGACCCATTATTGCTCGAGTGTCATGAAACTAGGCTCTGATACCAAAATGTCATGCCCAGTTTACAGGACAAAAACATAGACAACAAATTATTATTATTATTTTTTTTAAACTCAAGGGATGTTCAGAGGTAGATATAGTTTTTAAAGTTAGGGGTTGCATTGTAGAAAAAACTATATCTACCTCTGAACGTCCCCTGAGGTTAATTAAATAATAATAATAATAATAATAATAATTTGTTGTCTATGTTTTTGTCCTATAAACTGGGCATGATATTGTATGCTAATGATGATTAAGGAATCCCTATGTTTTGTTTGTTATCTATTGTAAGAATGGAGCAACTAAGTATAAGTTGATTTCTAGTTGTTTATCTCTTCTATGCTCTCTAAATAATTTTTGACATGAAATCTTTGCATTCATTGTTCTCTAAAGTGTATTTATATCAATTTTCTATTAGAATAAACTATATTCTTTTTTATTTTTCTTTTGTAGTTTAAAGAAATGTTGTTATTAGACAACCTGATGTTCGATCATATACTTGTATTTATCTGGCACTGATTGTAATAGTCTATATACTAGTTGGACACATTATTTTCTTGTCCTTATGATCCTCAAATTGCTACATTTCTAAAAGCCTTCAATATACATATTTAAATTTATATCTTTTCCTTATAAAATTTTCTAATTGTTAACATATTTATAGAATAAGTCAATTTTTGTTTGAATAGGTTCTTATTTGCTGATTTGGATTATTAATGTTGAGTGTCTATGGATTGTAGACTACCGACTGGTTCATGTCTATTTTTTTTTTCCCATGTCTTTTTGTTCTCTCTATGCCTATTTGATAATTAGCCGATAGGCTATTATAGGTGGGTATTTGAACCTAAACCTATTTGATACTTCAAAATAGTTGGTTTGATTTTTTTTGGGAGGTGGTTTGGAGTTTTAAAAATCAAATTAGATCTTCAAATAAGATTTGAGAATCAAACCAGATTTTACAAATCACTACAATATTCCATCTTTACTCTATATAAATTTTTTTTGTTCATATTACTCTAGAAGTACAATAGAGTAGAAGAGATAGGTGGCTTGAGTAATCAAGATGACTCTGTGAGCATGCCTAGGAATGGAGAATCAAACTTGAAGTAGGGTTCGGGGAAAAACCAAGACACACAAGGTGACTGAGTGTGAATCAACCTAATGCAATCAACACTCTTAGAGCCTATAGGGCATAAGGGACATTACTATGCCAACCTACCAAGCACAATGGATCATTGACTACCTAAGAAAATAGAATGTCCATAGATCACACTTAGTGCATTGATGGCACCAAGAGAGAGACTATACTATGGAGGCATCAGTTCTGGGAGGCTTCTTGAAGCTTTTTGCCAATTCAATTTTGTGCATTGACTCATCTATTTGAGAGCTCTTCTATTGAATTTAACATAGTATTATTTTAGGATGCCCCACTAACAATGGCTCAAATAGAGTCCCCTAGGTTTCCCATTAAGCTTCATACCTATAACCTCCATAATAATCTATATCTAGATGTCTAGAAAATGATATAAAATATTTTTAATTTTTTACTATAGTTTAGAATGAGAATTAGGTCTAAATAATTTTCTCTAAGATCTTTCATGGAAATTTTGAGTCAATTTTGCAAGAGTTTTGCTGGTAGCTGCTAAGAGAAGTTTTAGGATTTATGTAAGGAGATTGGGATCCCACTTCTAGACTATTAAAGGTATGCATCGCAAGCATTTAATACAACTAATGGTTTTCTTAAAATGAAGAGGGCATATCTGATAGAAATGGCTAATTAATGGGCCAATGAGAAGCTAGATTAGGGAAAATCTTGTAGGAGAAGGAAACTTGTTCATCTAATTAGGATGCCATAAAGAAAGAATAAATAATTAGTGACACAATCAAAAGAACAACAATTTGAATCATGACATTCGTTGGTGGGAAGGAACGTAGAAATGTTTTTTATTATTTTAATATTTAACTAAATTACCTTTACTCCAAGCTTATATAAATGTTTGGAATACTCCAGCTTTAGTGTGAAAAAGGTAATGGTATTGCTAATGTGTGTGGGAATTATGGTGAAAGTGGCTCATGTGGAACACATTGACCTCTTCTTTAGAGAAACCCCATGCTTGGGGAGGTTTAGTTAGTACATGATGAGTGGTCTCAGCTACCCCCAGATCATCTAGTGGCTATGGGGCAACTTATATGCACCCATAGCCAATATTAAATAGTGAAATTCTATTATATCTTAATAAACATGTTTACTATTTTATGGTCTTAAATTATTCAAAAGAAATTCTAATTTTCTAAGTTCTCAATATCTTTTTCTAATCAAATTACTAAAAAGAAGTGATCCTACAATATAGGAACTGGAAAGACAACTCTATCTATAGATAATCAGAGGGAACTGATAGGAGATGATGAGAATTTTTGGAGTAATAATGGTGTATCTAATATTGAAGGGGGTTTCTATGCAAAATGAATTAATCTCTTAGAAGAGAAGGAGCTTGATATTTAGAATGTTATTAAGTTTGAAATAGGTAACATACCAATACCACCAAATATCTCATCATGATTGAAAATCTTTAATGTTTTTAAAATAAGGATTCAATTTTGTTTTCCTTGGTTATGGAAGTGTTGGAGAATGTTATATTTGAAGAACACACAAGGGAAGTGGACTACTCAGATAAGTCTATTATTGGTAAAAAAATCATATTGCTTTTCATTTGTGTTTTTAGAAATTATTTATTTTGAATTGAACTTGAGCTTTGGTTAAATCAAATTTTTGACTTGTATAGAGAACACAAGAATTTTATCTCATCGAGTTTATACCAAATGAAAAGATTCCTTATGTTGGGCCTCATCTAAAGAACATTGTGCTACTAGCTTGTGGTGCATTTGGAGCATTACCACTAGTTAGCAAGCTCACATTTACACAAAAAATGTATCATTTTATGAGTGGATACACTGCTCTGGTTAGCTTTGCAACTCAATCTTAGTCTTACCATGAAAGTTCTAGAGTTCAATATAAAGGGATTTTTGAGAAGAGAGATTTTTTTTTCTTATTAGTTGTGATTTACATCTAGTTTAATAAGTACTTTATAAATTGTATATAGATTATAAATATCTTGTCATTCTAGCATTAATAATAGACCAATACAAGATTCTTATAAGCAATACACTAGAAATAATTTATGAAAGACTAGAAGACACTAAATAAAATCTACTTTAACATGTAGAAACCCCTTACCCCTTCCCAATTATGAAAGATTAAGAGTTAAAACTTCAAATGTTCCAACAAAGAACTAAAGTTGTGCTTTCAGAATAAAATAAAAACTAATATTTCAAGCAACAAGTCAAATTGTGATACTCAAGATAATTTCCATGGGTAGATGAGTTTGAATTATTGAATACATAGTTAAATATTGATAGCAATATCACATTTTAGTTTTATGAAATATCATTGAACTATGACTAATGTATATGTGGATTTATCTTCGAATTCAATGAGCTCATGAATTATTCAAATGTCTAAAGGCTATAGGGATAGAAGATGGAATAAATGAGCCCAAATCCACATTCTCAACTTGTCTTGGAGTAGCATGGATCATGTTACACACCACAAAGTATGCGAAAATGCTTGCTGAGACAAGGTAGTAGAGGGGAACTACTACGTGGTTGATCAACACTGGTTGGTCTAGTGGAAGATAAGTCTAAGATTATTTGTTAATCTCTAATAGTTACTTATTAGTGTGAAGTGTCATCAAAGAACTATAGAATATGGATACTATCTAAAGCTATTCTAGAAAAAATCTATAGACAATTCACAAACAAACTGATATCAATAATGTTGAAAATTCATGTAAATAATACATTAATAAGATATGGGACATTGAAGGAATGGATGTAGAATTGACTATTGGTATCAGTTAATAAGGAAAATGATATGCTACAAAATCTATAAACATATTTCAGTCTATAGTTTCATAAAAAACTTAGTTTCCTTGGAGATGAAGTATGTAGTCAATGTAAGGATAATCTTCTAATATTTTATACATGATTTATCATGAAATTCTTGAGAAAAATCATGCTGGATTGTACTAATCCTTCATATACTTGCATACAATTCCATAGAAATATATCTAACCATGTTGAACGTTCAAAAGCTTTCATATGATTATTCATATGTTTAGTTTTACTCATATATAATGACTCCCACTTGTTTACATAAATCATACAACTATGGTGGGGGCAAGAGAATAAAGCTTGCATACACCAGAAGCATAAGTGATGCCATTCACAATGGGTCCTTGTTAAAGGCTAATTACAACTAGAAATCCATATTTGGCCTCAATAGTCTAGACCAATTTTCTTTTATTTGACTCTTTACAATGCATTTATATGTATTATTCATTAGCATGAATATGTGAAATTTTGAGAGACTTTAGGCAAAATTATCCAATTAAAAACATATATTTATAAGAGTCTATGTTGGCACACAAGAACACCAAGTACCATAATAGTGTATATTCCCTTAGAAAGAAAAAAAGTAGTATTTTGATTCTACAAATTTGTAAATAGAATTATTTGATTTTTGATCATACAAGATCTTTTACATTGGCTCCCATTAGTTCTTATTATAAAACAAATTGGCCTACATTATGTAGAACTTGACACTTAAGGAAAGAGACATTCGAGGTGTCTCTATTTTGTGGGTGTTTGAGGGTTGAAGTTTGTTGGGTAACTATTAGTTTTTTGATTGAAAAGTTAAGAGCATTGGTCTTTTTGGTGCCTCTATGTAATACATAATTTTGTAATTTATTGTTTTATTTGGTGCCCTATCAGTGATTTAATTTTTTCATTGGTTTTAGAAATGTTTTATGTGAAGTTGTATAGCTTTTCTAATTTTTCTTGGTTTCAATTGGCACCTTTTCAAGCTTTCTCCTCTTTGTTTTAGTAGAAATAAAACCCTTGTTATGGATGTTAGGTGCGAAGTCTTTTAATTGGAAAAGTTTACACCATCTTTGAGATAATCCAAGTCCTTATGAATAAGAAATTTCAGTTATTGGATAGACCTTGTTTTCTTTTGATGGGGACAACTTAATCCTATGTTTTGGTTTTGGGGATGGTAAGTTTCAAACTTATTTTCATATTATCTTGCCAATTCATTTTCATATGATACTTTACAGAGTTCACAGGAGACAAAGTGAAATGCCTTTCACTAAAAATACATTTTTGTTGCATCATACAACTTCAACTCATGACCAACAAGTGTTCACTTTCTATCTGGATTGTAATTTATGCAATGGATTTGAAGAATTACTAAGACTATATAGGGAAATAGTCCCCAACTGTGACTTGCTAGTTAGTAAGGATTTATATTTGATTAACCTTTGATGTTTACAATAAAATTCAAATGTAGAATGGCTTGTGTATTGAAGTCTTGGGCTCAAAAAGTATTTCTTTTTAGAATTATTGATTGGGTTCATATTTATATTGTACATATATGCAATAGGCATTGAATATAGTTATGCCATTTACTAATGCATTTCATATTTTTATTATTCTATTAGGTCTAACTTCTTTTGCACCAATCATCGAAGTAGCTATCTATATTATGGAGCAAAGTGGGGGGCAATACCATGTCCTTTTAATAACTAGAGATGGATAGGTTGTATATCATTTATTTATGCTTCTTTTTAAATATACTATTAATTTAACAAATTGAAACTTCTTTCATCTTGTTGGATAAAAAGTATTTACTTACTAGAATTCTTGAATCATATGTAACATACACTTACACAACACACATTTTCCTTATTGTTTATGCTTGTATCCATCCTTAGACTAATCTAATGAAAGTTAAATATTTATTAGTAACAAGAAGTGTTCAGATTGAAAATAGTAACCTAAGCCCACAAGAATAGAATACAGTCAATGCAATAGTGCAAGGAATGTAATCCCATGTACATGATTTTTTCATAGTTTCAATGCTAAAAACTATTCTATAAAATTATAGCTATAATGCAAGAACTATTGTGATTCATGCAATGAATATCTACAATTCTATCCTGATTTATACCATACGGTTTTATTGTGAATAAAGTTGAAGTTAAAGCCCTTCCTTCTAGAACTCATAAACATACTTTTTATCATTCCTCCAACACTCAAAAATATACTTTTCATCATCTGTATCCATGTTGCCACCTCAAATACCATTTTGTTTATCTTTATGCATGCAAGAACACAAAGTTCTAGCTCAATACAATTCAAATACTAATGATCTCCTAACTTCACAATATCTATCATTAACTACCTTGTAGAAACCAATATAATATTTACATTTATACATCCTTTATGTAGTTTGTATATACAAAGTTCTCATCTTCTCTATGTGAATGTCATTACATTTGTGGGTGTTAAGCCTTGCTTTTGGCCCCCAATCATAGCAACATGATATTGATCAGTATATTTTTGTGCCTAGTTGCTTCTTTTTCAGCTAAATATATGAAATAGAAAAGCTCAATTATAAATAATTAGATGATATATTAAATAATAGGCACTCAAAAGATAAGAACCAAGACAATGTAGAAAATTAGACATCGTATGATCATTTTTGAAAGGCTACTAGCTTAATGGAAGAGAAACTACTTTACAAGTAGATGGATGGTGGTTCGATTACATTGTGCCCTATTATGACTAAAGATATTATTAAATATGTTACTAAATATTGGATCAAATAAACTAATAGATATGCTACTAAATATACTACTAAAAATGTGACTAAATATACTAAATATGTGACCAACTATAAAATTAAATATGCTACTAAATATGTGACTAAATCAACTATCAAATATACAAATAAATATGTGATTAAATATACTATTAAGTATGTGCCTAACCACATGATTAAATATACCACTATTTATACTACTAAATATACCACTAAACCAATGATCAAATACATGACTAAAATTTCTTAGTAGTAAATTTATTTGTGTTATAAATGACTGGACATTAACTACTATTAGTCATGTGACTAAGTTTAGTTACATATATACAAAATTTAGTAGTTTTTTTAGTCACATATTGTTGTTTTTGTACTAGTGGTAGGAAAATAGTTCTATACATAGAAAAATATACAAACTAATAGGCAACCAAATTGACATGATGTGTTTTTAGCTTTTCTTGTTGCTTTGAGGTTCTCTATAAGTTGTTGTAACTACAACTTGGAAAGATCATATGCATGATCTTTCTTCACAATTTTGTATATGAAATAAATTGCAATGCATGCAATGTTGTTCAATATGTGATATTGATAAAACTTGTGTGTGATCACATGAACATCGAATTTAATTAGTTGATCCTAAATGTTGTCTATTGAAATTCCATGACCATTCCACTTTGTCTTGGTTAGGTTTTCAATTTCATTTCATGTGCCACTCCTTATGCTCTTAGGTCAATCCAATGTAGGATACCTAGTTGCTCTTTGAATGATTGTTCCAACCAAAATTTCATGTCATGAATTCAGCTTTAAAAAAAATTAGCCATTAATTCTTAAAAACTTTAGGAAAATCTAGGGCATGAGTTAGCCCTTTGTTTGTTATGATTTTGAATTCATCTTTCAAAATTCCATCTACACATAACTTGTCATAAGCCATCCTTACTTGAAAATCTCCAATTTCTCCAATCTCACATTGATAACATGATCTAATATCTTGTAGAGTCAAGACTCTAGGTGGAATAGATGATAATGCTCCAACATTATGAATAGAGGTTTCGATATTAACTATGTTTTTGAAATTTGGTGGAGGTCAGTGATCATTCCTTATGATTTGTGCATTGTTATACATTTCACTTCTAGACGCCATTGTGAACTAGTGTTTTCAATAAAATATTTTCACATAATACCTTGGTTAGAAATAAGTGTAATACTTGTCTTCACAAAGTTGATGATAACTTGTTGTGGTTGTTGAGATCACTTTTGAATCTTTATGTGAGCTGCTTGATCATTGGGTAAGAAAAATAATCATTCAAATTTGATATATACCTTTGATCATTCAATTTAGGTCTACAATAAATATCCTCATACTCAGATAGTGTATGACAGTTGGGCATGGCCTTAACTTTGGTTTGATCAAAGTTAAGCACTTGATCATAACAAATTACTCAATTAGTATGTAATCCTTGTCAATCACTTGGTCTATACTACAAGGCTTAGTCAATATAGATTGTACCACTGATGCTCAATACTAATTGAATATTCATTTCTAACATTTATTATTACATCTTCAATCATGAAAATATATCTTTTCATCATTTTAATGCTAGGAATTAATAAAAAATTGTAACTTTTAAGTATACAGTTCCTACATACCTCTTTGGTGGAATATGGTGTGATCACTAGATTCATTAGATTGGGTGATCAAAGTGTCATCTACTTTTCTATTTCTAGCTCTTACTACCTCTATCTATTTCTTTCCTAGTCTAACATGTCATTTCTTGGTACTGGTGGAGGTGTCCTAGTTTTGTAGCTCTTATTGATGTGCCTCACTTTATGACAACTAAAACATAATATCTCATGATTTAGCATTTTCTTGTAATTTTCTTTTAAATGTGTCTTAATGCAATTCTCTAGAATGTGTCCATATTTCGACAATAGTGACAATTATATCATGTGCTATAATCCTATTCATAGGAATTTATTTTCCTTGCTGCATGACTCTATTTATCAAGTGACCAATGTGATTTCTTCTTAAATCTGCACTCATAAGCCTTCTATCCATACTTTTGACGATTGTAATGGTGACCTTTGAATCTAGATACCTTTCTAGTTGAATCTATTTTTTTTGTTTTGTATTCATGAGCTTGATGTCCTATTTCCTTTCATTTAGAACAATTACAACTTGGCTTAGGTTTATGGTGCAGGAGCACTTAGTCAAAGATTTCATTTTTGGTTTCTAGTTGGTTTGGATTTTGGGCATTTATTGACTCTAGCCAAGTTAGAGATGTGGGTGAGGTTAGACCTTGTAGAGGTTATCTTTCTTGGTTACAAAATTTTCTAGGTAGATGTTTTTGGTGTGTGCTTATGAGTATAGCTTGTGCTAGGGGACATAGGTCTAGAACCATAAGGAGTTTGAAGAAGGTGTGCTTTTAACCCACCTTATCCTCTATTATGTGATTTAATCCTATTGGATGGATTAGGACTCTTAACATGTCATTTGGGAGTTTGAAAGAGAATATATATCAAAAGATGTCAAATTGGGCAACAATTGGAAAAAGTTGTCAAGATTGTGCAACTTTTTGAAAAGTTGCTAGACAACTTTTTGGTTGAAAAGTTGAAAAATTCAAGGAGAATCTTGGTGTTTATTCCAAACACCTTCAACCTATTTGGGAACCTATAAAATCATCAATGAAATACATCCAAGGGTTGCACGTTATATTGAGAAAGTCTGTGCAATTAAATACATGATTTCTCTGTTCAGTTTGAGATAATTTATAGAATTTGAATTACTTGTCTAGAAAAATGAACTAAACCACAAAATATGGTATTGGATTTTTGTTGCTTATGTTTGTAGAGTACTTTTCTATTCAAGTTACTAGTTTGTAAATTCTCATCTAACTAGGTTTTGAAATTCTTTTCTAAGTATTATGTGTGTTGTTTCAGTCTTGACTAGTTGAGCAATAATGGCTCCCCCATATGTTCCTATTGTGAGTTCTTCATGGCTTTAGGGAACATGAGAGTAGAGTAAATTTTCATAGTTTATATAAGTTTGGTTCTATGAATAGTATGGAAAGCAATTTAAAAATTATTCCTTAGGAAATTCTATTGTACTTGGTTAGGTAATCACATAATTGAAAGAGAGCTTTTGGGGTTTAAAAGTGTCCAATACTTCAAACCAAGTGGTGTATAATGATAAGAGTTGAGTAGTATCAACATCTA
Source organism: Cupressus sempervirens (assembly GCA_028749045.1). NCBI lineage: Eukaryota > Viridiplantae > Streptophyta > Pinopsida > Cupressales > Cupressaceae > Cupressus > Cupressus sempervirens. The sequence goes on along the minus strand of CM053791.1, from coordinate 200,528,433 downwards.
CTAGAACAAAAGGTCTCATGATATGTTTTGAAGGGGGGAGGAATATACCCTAGCTAGACCAATCACCATCAGTATGAAACCCTTAAAAATAGGCATGAGAGATTTTTTCTAGTGTACAAACATCTTGGATATCTAGGACCCACAAAATATGTGAGATTTTCCAAAAGGGTACTTGAATATAAGATTTTTTTGCCACCTACTTTGAATAAAATTAAGACTAAAGCCCAAAAACCCAAGCTGGAGGGCTAATCCTAGTAGCCCTATTTGTGGTAATTTTTGGTTAGGAACAAAGAACTTAATGATACCTTATAATTTTGTGGTCCAGAAGTCTAAGGGAAGTCTAGCATTACTTGCAAGAGCCCTCACTCTATTAGGTTGAGGAAATTGGTCAAAAAAATAACAAGTAGAAGGTAAGCGAGTTTGAAGAGGTATTTGGATAAAGAAAGAACTATAACCATTGGTGTAACTATGTTGAGAGTGGATAAAGTATACACTAGAGACCATCTAGGGATTAGGGCATCAAGGGAACCCTAATAGGCTAGGAGAAAGAGTAATAAATTCCTTGGGAAGGTAACATCTAAGAAGTAGTTTAACCTAGCATTACATCAGAGTGGTATTAGAGAAAAAAGATTGGGGTTTGTGGGTAGATGTTTCAACCTATAGAATTAGTTGGAAAGCCTAATATGGTGACTAATGAAGAATGTTACAAAGAGATGGGTGAGAAAATGGAGAGGAATAGGATCCTTGAAGAAGCTTTGGAAGTGATGAAGACCAAGTTGGAAAAAGTTTTTGAGGCAACTAAGAATAATGATCAAGAGGGTGAAAGTAGTTTTAAGGGTAAGGAGAAGGTTGATGAAGAAGACCTTATTCCTGAACCTGACCCTTCTATAAATGAAGAGACATTCATAAAATCCATCAAAGCCTTAGGTGGGAAGGGCCTAGAAGGAGTTCATTTGTTCAATGAAAGGATGGACCCTGATTTGGTGATGGAATGGGTTGAATGAATAAAGAATCACTTTGAATGTGAAGTTGTGAGTGAAGCATAAGAAGTTAAAGTACCCAAGTCTAGGCTAAGGGGATCAACCCTAACATGGTGGAGGTACCTCCAAGAAGAGAAGGAAAAAATAGGAAGGAATCCCACCTAAAATTAGAATTCTTTGGTAATAAAGGTGAAAGAGAAATACCTACTAGAAGACTATGAGGTTCAGAAGAGACAAAGTTTAAGCAAATAGACATGGATATAGCATGTTACACTGAAGAGTTCCAAAAGTTGTGTTTAAGGTCAAGAGTGCAAGAAGATGGGGCCATTAAGGTGGATAGGTATTTAGGGAGTTTGAAATAGAGCATACAAGAAGAGATTAATTTATGGACTCCTACAAAAATCCATAAGTGTTTCCAACTTTCTTTGAAAGTGGAAGAGAAGAATAAGAAGAAGGTAGACTCAAACTTCATAGGTAGAGATAAGGGCATATATGGAAGAGGTAGAAGATATGGTGAAAGAGGATCAGATTACAAGTCCCAAGGAGACAATAAAGTTGCTAAGTAGTAAGAGGGAAGTTCAGGAAGAGGAGGTTTCAATAGGGGTAGAGGCTCTAGCACTGTTTGGAGAGGAAGGAGCAACAATTAAGGGATAGGCTCCTACTTTTCCACCATGAAGTGCTATCATTTCCATCAATTAGGACACTATGGATATAGGTGCCCTGCAAAGATATCAACTTCCTAAGGGAGCACAAAAAGGGTTAATTACGTATAAGAGGAATCTAGTAGCAACAATAAGTACCCTAAGGTACTCCTAGAATTAGAGGAAGGGAAGAATCTAATGATAAGGAGAACATTGATTAAGGAGCCAATAAAAGAAGAACCAATTCATAGGAGAGAACTCTTTAGGATCAAATATAAGATCATGGTAAAGGTGTGTAGGGTAATCATTGAATCAAGGTCAACAAATAATATAATCAGTGAAGAGGTAGTCAAAAAGTTGAAGTTAAAAAGAATCCCTCATGCAATTCCATACAAGGTCACATGGCTCAATAAAGGACAAAATATACTTGTTGGAGAACAACCATGGATGGAGTTCACTATAAGAAGATACAAAGACAAAGTATTATGTGATATTCTTCCCATGGATTCATGCCACCTTCTACTTGGAAGGCCATGGAAATTTGATAATCAATCTATACATGATGGGACTAAAAGTTCCTACTCATTCAAGAAGGATGGAGTAACTTTCAAGTTCCAATTCTTGATAGAAGAGGGAGAGTTGAAGACCTTAGGACCAAGTGTTCTTATGGTTAGTGAGAAGGCGTTCTTGTAGACTATAGTGGATGAGATGGAGTTGGTTTTTCATTGGTTTTAAAACCTAAAGATGGAGTTTCTACCAAGAAAATAGAGATATTGATTCAAGTGCAAGAATTTCTTAAGGAGTATAAGGCCATCATCAATGATGGGCAACCTGTAACCTTGCCTCCCAAGAGAATTATTAGCTACCAATTAGAATTTATCTCAAGAGATACCTACCTAATAAAGATTCCTATAAGAAGACTCGTCAACAAAAGGAGGAATTTTCCAAACAAATCCAATAGCTCTTAAACCAAGGTCTAATTAGGAAAAGTATTACTCCATGTGTAGTCTCTATTATTTTAGCACCTAAGAAAGGGGGAACTTGGAGACTTTCTACTAATTCTAGAGCCATTAATAGGATCACATTAGGTAAATCTTCCTAATACCTAGAATTGGAGATCTAATGGAATGTTTATAGGAGCCAAGTATATCACCAAGATAGACTTGAAAAGTGGCTATCATCAAATTAGGATGAATGGAAGGAATGAATGGAAGACAACCTTCAAAACTACTAGAGGTTTGTATGAATGTTTTGTGATGCCATTTGATTTATCCAATGCTCCATCTACTTTTATGAGGCTAATGAATAAGGTGTTAGAAAATTACATTGGTTAGTTTGTTGTTGTCTATTTAGATGACATCTTAATTTTTGGCAAAACTAAAGAGGAATGTATTAGGCATTTGTAGATTGTTTTTAAGAAATTGTATTATGAAAAGATAATGATATATTTGGAGAAGTGTGACTTCATGAGGAAAGAGTTAGTGTACCTTAGATTTGTTCTATCTCAGGGTAACCTAAAAATGGATCAAGAGAAGGTAGATTCCATTCTAAGTTTTCCTTCTCCTAAGACTACATCAGATGTGAGAAGTTTCCATGGGCTATCTCAGTATTATAGGAAATTTATTAGATATTTTAGTGACATATGTCCTCCTATATTGGGCACAATCAAGGGATGAATGAAGATAAAGTTCCTTTGGAATCCTCAATTAGATCAAGGCTATGACACAATAAAGAGGAAAATAATAGATTTTCCTACACTAGTAATTCCTAGTTTTGATAAAATTTCCAAGTGGAATGTGATTCTAGCAAAGTAGCCATTGGAGTTGTCCTAAGACAAGAAGGGAGATCAGTGGCCTTTCACAATGAGAAACCCAATGATTCTAAGGGATATTACTCCTCTTATGACATAGAGTTGTATGCTCTAGTCTAGGCTCTAAGGAAGTAGAGGCACCATTTTCTCCCAAAGGATTTTTGTGTGTATTTAGACAACTAAGCCATTAGCTTCCTCAATTCTCAAGATAATCTAAGCAGCAAGCATATGAAGTGGGTAGAATATTTGCAAGACTACATATTTACAATCAAATACAAGAAGAGAGTTGAGAACAAAGTAGCTGATTCCTTGAGTAGAAGACTTCAAATAGTACAAGATATTCAACTACAAAGCATATGTATAGATAGATTCAAAGTTCTATATGCTGATGATGAAGATTTTTGTCAAATTTACAAGGTGTTCAAGGAGTTTAAAAACAACTTCCATGGTGATTTTTTATTATTATACATTGAAGAATGATATATTGTTTAAGGGCAGTCAACTCTGTGTTCCTAGAGGGTCAATGAGGGAGAATTTGATCCAAGAGAAGCATAATGGGGTACTTAGTGGTCATTTTAAAGAAAATAAGACTTAAGAGTTAGTCTCTAGGTTCTATTTTTTATGCCTAAGATGACTAGAGAAATTAAATAATATGTTGAGAGTTGCATAGTGTGCCAAAAATCCAAGGGGAGATCCTTGAATGCTGGTCTTTACCAACCATTTCCAATCCCTAGTAGACTATTTGATGGGAACACAACCCAAGCACAAAATGGACACAATAGGAAAAGGGAAATTGTATTAACTGTGAAAATAAGCTAGTACATTCAATACAGAGAAAATAGACTTGAAAACATGTCCTAAGGGCTTACAATAGCACAAAAATGGAGATAATTTCTCCCTTTGGTACCTCCTCTCAAAATCCACTTCGAACTACCTTTTACAATGCCAGAAATGTCCTTAAATAGACCTTGAAGAGTTAAGGACTAGGAATACATTCTAGAAAGTGCTAGTAGGCATCCACCGACCAAGTAGAAGGATCCAGAAGCCACATTAGAAGTCGACGCAAATCTAGAAGAATCCAGAAATGGTAACCGAACTTTTGGGAGGCATAACTTTTGAATGGTAGCTCTGATTGACAAATCGTTTACATTTCTAGAAAGCTCTCGAAGCGCTCTATAGCCCTATGGACCAGCATTGCTCGTCCCCCATTTTTCAGCCATTTTTGAGGTCATTTAATGCCCCTAACCTGACTTTGAAGCATTCTTAGGAGGTCTCCAAAACCTGAAAAACTACGATAACTTTCAAACCATGGGGCCTTTTGTTCTGATTCTTTTTTTGGAATGCTCTAAACTACAATTACATCCATCTGGCCAATTTACACCTCCTAGTTCACCAAAATGATGGTTCAATTACATACTCCTATTTTTTTATATTTACATGTATCCCAAGGTGTTCAAATACTCTATCCTAGAAAATTGATAGTGGAACTATGAGAGTTGGAACCTTTATTTGACCCAAATGGGTATCCAAAAATGAAAACACATGAAATAGAAATTAAGTCTAAGTACATTTTTTTTTTGGGTGACACAGGATTTCCCTTATACCTCTAGATGCTCTCACATCAGACACCCAGGGTAGATTGAAAAGTGACCCTATCACTTTATGAATGGTAGAGGAAATCCCAAATGGGAAACCTTAGTTGCTGAAATCCAGGTTGAGTCCTCTATTGGCCGTCCTTTCCACTTGACCAAATACTCTTCATATTGCCTATTTCTAGTACTTCTACCCACATGATGATCTAGAATATCTTCTATTTCCTCCTTCTTAGAAGTAGGAATTGGACATGGCTCTAACATCAGTTCCTCATCTGCACCATCATCATGATACTCTGTTAAGTCTGCAATGTTGAAAATAGGAGAAATGTGAACACCATCTACCAAATCCACCTCATATGCATTTCCTGAGTCATGTTTCTTCAAAATTTTGCAGGGGGCCAAATTTTTTCATTTTTAGCTTGTTGTAAGTACCGGCTAGAAATCTTTCTTTTCATAAGTGTACCATGACTAGATCCCCTACTTGGAATTCCTTATGCCTTCTCCTTTGATCAGCCCTAGCTTTATACTCTTGATTCATCTTGGTAATGTGTGCTTGAACCTCCTCATGTAGGTGCTTGATATGTTCAGCAAATTCTTCAGCTTCAGCACTTGTCCTCTCCCCTTGCTCTATCTTTCTCAATTCTAGTGCAGTCCTTGGGCTACTTCCAAATACAATTTGGAATGGTGATTTTTTAGTACTCCTATTTATAGAGTTATTGTAAGAAAACTCTGCTTATGCTAGAATCAAATCCCATCCCTTGGGCTTATCCCCAACTAAACATCTCAGCAAATTGCCCAAAGTTCTATTTACCACTTCTGTTTGGCCATCAATCTGTGGGTGATGTGTGGAACTAAATTTCAAGTCTATTCTCAACTTTTTCCACAACATCCTCTAGAAATACCCCACAAATTTAGTATCTTTGTCAGAAACTATACTCCTTGGAAGACTATGTAGTCTTACTATCTCTCTGAAAAACAAATCTACAATATGGACAACATCATGAGTTTTGTGGCATGGAATGAAATGTGCCATTTTGGAGAACCTATCAACCACCACAAATATTGAGTCATTACTGCGTTGTGTCCTTGGCAATCCAAGAACAAAATCCATACTTATGTCCTCCCATGGCATTGACGGAATAGGCAATGGTTTATATAGTCCAGTATTGTGACTAAATCCCTTAGCAACTTGACAAACCTAGCAACTCTGTACAAACTTCTTCACATCCTATGAAATAAGAGGCCAAAAATAATGTTCTCTAAGAATGGCAATGGTGTTATCTCAACCAAAATGTCTTGCTATCCATCTGCTGTGTTTTTCCTTAATCAAATTTTCCCTCACGAAACTCCTTGGAATGCACATTTGACTACCCTTGAACAACATGCCATCCTGAATCAAATAGTCTAACCACTTGGTTCTATCTATAGCAACAGGCTCTTTACAAGCTTTCCATACTTCAGCAAAATCAGGATCCTCAGGGTACAAATTCTTGAGTTCATCAAACCCAACTACTTCAACCTGCATTATTGTAAGCAACAACTATCTCCTACTTAGTGCATCTGCAACCCTGTTAGATTTTCCACTTCTATGCTTCAAGACAAATGTATAACTCTGCAAGAACTCTACCCACTTCATATGCCTTTGATTCAATTTACCTTGGCTATTTAGGTACTGTAATGCATGATGATCAGTATACAAAAAAAATTCCTTTGGCAATAAATAATGCCTCCATTTCTTTAAGGCCTGAACTATTGCATAGAACTCTTGATCATAAACATAATACTTCTTCTTTGTATCATTCAATTTTTCACTAAAATAAGCAATAGACTTACCTTCTTGGCTTAATACAGCCCCAGTAGCACTGCCACTAGCATCACAATCCACCTGGAACACCTTTCTAAAATCTGGAAGTGCCAACACAAGTTGTTCTATCACCTTCTTCTTCAGCAATTCAAAACTTCTCGCAGCTACTGTAGTCCATTTGAACTCTTTTCTATCCCCTCTGATTGTGTCAGTTAGGAGTGCCCATATGCCACTAAAATTCTTAGTAAACTTCCTGTAAAAACTAACCAGACCATGAAATGATCTTGCCTCAGTAGCAGACCTTGGAGTAGGCCATTCCAAGATGGCTTTTACCTTCTCTGGATCTATTTTGAGACCTTCAGGTTATATAACAAAACCCCAATTAGACTAACTCTCTTTTTGAAAAGATACACTTCTTCAAATTAATTAATAGTTTCTCTTCCCTTAACCTTTCAAGGACACTATGAATATGCAATAAATGTTCTTCCAAAGTCTTTCTAAAAATTAAAATATCATCCAAATAGACAATAACAAATTTTCCCAAGAACTTCTTAAGTACCTCATTCATAAGCCGCATGAAGGTGCTTGGGGTGTTTGTCAATCCAAAGGGAATGGCTAACCACTCATAAAGACCCTCCTTGGTCTTGAAGGTGGTTTTCCACTCATCTCCTTCTCGTATCCATATTTGATGATAGCCACTCTTGAGATCTATCTTTGTTAAGTACTGAGCTCCACTCAAGCAGTCCATAAGATCATCCATCCTTGGCAAAGGAAATCGGTACTTGATGGTTATCCTATTTATAGCTTGAGAATCTGTACACATCCTCCACTCTCCATCCTTCTTTGGTGTGAGTACTATAGGTACTACACATGGACTTAGGCTCTCCCAAATTAAGCCCTTCCTCAATAGCTCCTAAACCTGTCTGTTTAGCTCCTCTATTTCAGTAGGAGTCATCCTATGAGTAGCCTTGTTAGGAAAACTTTCTCCTAGAATCAGATCTATCTGATGACTAATTTTCCTTACTAGTGGTAATCCTTCTGGAACATTATTAGAGATAATATCTCCAAATTCACCTAGTAAATCTGAAACTTCAAGTGGTATTTCATTACTACCTTCTTTATCTTTCCTAGGAATCAAAGCATAGCACATATGCTGATGTTTCATTCCATCTAAAAACTTCCTTCCATCAACAAGACAAATCCTAGCACTGCTACATACCTTTTCACCTTCCTTTTTCATGGGCTTCAATTTGTGGCGAACTCCATCCTTTGTTAGAGAGTATGTGTTTGCATGACCATCATGTACTACATGTCTATCAAACTGCCATGGTCTACCCAACAATAGATGGCAAACATCCATTGGAATAACATCACAGAGAAATTCATCATGGTAACTCCTAATTTTGAATTTAATGAGACATTGTTCACTTACCAGGACCTTATGATCATCTTTCACTCAAGCAATCCAATAGGGCTGAGGATGTCTCTCCCTCTTGAGCTTCAGCTTAGAGACCATCTCTTCTGATACCAAGTTATCAGTGCTACCTCCATCAATGATCACGTCACAACATTTATCCTCACACTTGCATCTGGTACGAAAAAAACTCCTCCTTTGTCTTGGTTCAATCTCACCATTTAGTAGGACCCTTTCATTCACCAAGGTCTCTCCTCTTTCTGCATCCTCTGAATGTGATGATTGTGCATCCTCATCCACATGAGCAACCCTAGTTTGTTCCTCAGCTCTCCTATCTGTCCTTCCTTATTGTTGAGGGCATTACAATGGAAATAGTTACCATAGAAGCCTCCTCTTCCTTGTCCACATCCTCTACCTCTTCCTCTCTGATTTTCAAAGTCTTGATCACGGGAGCAGTTGAAACCCTCATTCCTCTGGTTCCTACTAGTACCCACATCTTAATTTTTCTTTTGGGTTTCATTTTGACCTCCAAATGACCTACCGCTTCCCCTTCCTCCTTGACCACACCCTCTTTGTCTCCCTTCAAACATCTTATTTAGCTTCTCCTCAACTCATAGGGAAAACTGGTATGCCTCTTCAATGCTGGTCATTCTTACCAGACATAATTCCTCTGGGATGCTAGGTCGTAACCCAATGATATAACGAGCAACCTTATCCTTATTTGCTTCTGCATGCCCTGCTCTAATCAAAAGTCAATAAAAATCCTTTGTATATTCTTGGACTGATCTTCCTGCTTGCTTTAGCCCATGCATCTTTTTAAACAAATCAAGCTCGTAGTCCACAGGAATGAACTGGTTCTTTAATTTGTCCACCATGAGATCCCACCTTGTGATCTTCTCCTTTCCTCTTCTATTTCTTTCCAATTGAACCTCTTGCCACCAAATTTTGGCATGGCCTTTCAGTTTGGCCTTTGCAAACTTAACCCTATCTGGGTCCCTGATATACTCATACTCAAAGTATTCTTCCAGTTCATTGATCTAGTCGATCAACTCATTTGGTTTCAGATTTTCTGAAAATACACCCACATCAACTGTAGGTCTTTTCCCAAATTTAGTAATGGCCCTAAAAAGCCTTTCATCTACCTAATTTAGAACTTCCCCATCAAATTCCCCTTCTAGACCAATTTCTTCTTCTTCATTGTCATCCTCACTGTTGTCACCAGTGGCAACATTTGTTCCTCTATGGAGCTCCTCTTGCAATGCTTGTACTTGCCTTTGGAGGGCTCTAACCTCCTCAAGATTAACAGCTCTAGCCCTTCCACCATGCTCTCTTCATAGAGTCATCTTCTTTACTCAAACCCACAACCACACAGTCCTGGTGCAAACTGCCTCATAGTCGGCACTCTGTCTACACACTCAGGAAAACTAGCTCTGATAACACTTGATGGGAACACAACCCAAGCACAAAATGGACACAATAGGAAAAGGGAAATTGTATTAACTCTGAAAATAAGCTAGTACATTTAGTATAGAGAAAATATATTTCAAAACATGCCCTAAGGGCTTACAATAGAACAAAACTAGAGATAATTTCTCCCTTTGGGACCTCCTCTCAAAATCCACTTCAAACTGCCTTTTACAATGCCAGAAATGTCCTTAAATAGACCCTAGAGGGTTAAGGACTAGGAATACATTCTAGAAAGTGCTAGTAGGCATCCATTGACCAAGTAGAAGGCTCTAGAAGCCACGTTAAAAGTTGACGCAGATCTAGAAGAATCCAAAAATAGTAACTGAACTTTCGGGAGGCATAACTTTTGAACCGTAGCTCCGATTGACGAACCGTTTACATTTTCAAAAATCTCTCGAAGTGCTCTATATCCCTATGGACCAACTTCACTCATCTCCCATTTTTTGGCCCTTCTAAAGGTCATTTAATTCCCCTAACCTAACTTTGAAGCATTCTTAGGAGGTCTCCAAAACCTGAAAAACTATGATAACTTTCAAACCATGGGGCCTTTTGTTCTGATTCTTTTTTTGGAATGCTCTAAATTACAATTAAATCCATTTGGCCAATTTACACCTCCTAGTTCACCAAAATGATGGCTCAATTACATACTCATATTTTTTCAATATTTACATGTATCCCAAGGTGTTCAAATATTCTATTGTAGAACATTGATAGTGGAACTGTGAGAGTTGGAACCTTTATTTGACCCAAATGGGTATCTAGAAATGAAAACACATGAAATAGAAACTAAGTCTAAGTACATTTTTTTTTTGGGTGACACAGGATTGCCCTTATACCTCTGGATGCTCCTGCATCACCATTAGAATGTATATGCTAGAAATAGGAATTACTAAGAGGGGGGAGGGGTGAATCAATAATCTACAAACTTTATTCGCCACTTGGATATTATACTGATATATATATGTTCCTTGTTAGAGGATTGACCCTATTAGGAGTCAACAAGAAAATTTTGTATTAAGAGTCTGTACTAGGACACTTTGAATCCTTGCTAGGAGATTCTAACCCTATTAGGAGTTGTAGTATAGTAGATGAAAGATGAGACCACTACCCAAACATGCACTTCCAATTACAAGAAGAGTTTACCACCCAAACAAGTAATCAGACTTCTAGAATATAGATATTGTAACTTCTTCCTTAGTTTGATCTTATATCACAACATTAACTTCACATATATGACTTTCACAAAAGTTTGCATATCACAATATATCACAAGATTTACACTTCTAATCACAAGATGTCTTTTGTATAAATACCATGCCTTTATAGAAATTGCTACTAGTTTGGCTAAGACCATAATACACTTTTCCAAATTAGAGTAAACATCTAGGATGTTGGCCTCAATTGGACAAGTAATTATTTTGTCAACAAAATATTTCCTTTCTTTTAATTCCACTGGATTGTTATATTGCTAAAAATCAAATATCTCTTTTGCATACAATTCCTACTAACTTTTGATGTTATACATGTCATCATCAAAATGTATATTATCTCCATCTAACTTCTCTAGTCATAATATGATGTTGACAACAAGTTACATATAAAACAATACACTACTATATACCAAATTCATACTTAGACAATTTCTTGATTACCAAAAGGTAAGTATCTTTATTTCTAAGGTTTCCTATAAGTGTGTTTCCATAAATGAAAATAATTACATATCTTCATTATCTAATTGTCAATAATCTTCCCCTTTGGCATTGATGACAACAAAATAGGGAAAATTGGCTAAGTATCAACAACTTAAAATAAATATTAACATTACATCGATTACAACTTTCCCATCTTACATATGTCCCCCATTACAATATGATTTCATACTTTACAATATTATTTTCTCCTCTTTACTTTATTTACAATTTTCTTATGTACTTTTCCCCCTAATGACAAAGGTCAAAATGTCAAAAATTGCCCATCTTCTATCAAAATCTCTATAAACATCTACCTTAAACTAATAGTTTCTTCATGCAATCATCAAAACTTGTCATAAGATTGTTCATACATTTAGTCCATGTATCCTTGGCTAATTCAACAGAGGTGAGAATTTCACATAGGGCATATGATGCAATCTCAACTGCATTAAGGTTAGAGAATAAAAAGTTAGAATAAGTGTCCTTGTCCTTGACACATTCCTCCAATTATTTCTCAATAATAGATATTTTTAGAGCAATAGATTCTCTAAAATCTAATACTCTCTTCAAAAAAATTTCCTTTCAAAGTTCTAGTTTCTTGATATCACTATGAATACTGACCACTTGTCCTTCAAAATCATTGATTTTACTAGAAGGGTGCTATATATGGCTAGAGAGAGCCTCTTGCTCACTCTTTTTTCCTCGAATCTGACTATCAATATCCCTAGTTAGCTTGTAAGATGGGGTACACTTAATGTATAGTATATTGTCATCCTGTTGTGACTTTCAAAGTTCCTTGATACAAGTATCAAGACTTATCAAATCATTCTCAATATTTTGACAAATAGTGCTAAACAAGTTAGCGTCATGTGAGATCTATGCCTTTTTTTCTGTAACATTCAATAAATTTGTGAATTCCTCATTAAAATATTTTAGCACTGCTTTTACCCTCTATTTAGGATCTACCTCTGTGTGCTACACTATTTGAGTACTATGTAATCTATCAATAACCTCTATCAAGGTTTTCTGCATGATCTTTATTGTCTTGTTCTTCTGAATAAACTTTGACAAAGATGAGATCAAGTTAGTTTGATCATCATCATTAGTTGTTAGGCAAGCAAGAAAAAGAGGAGTAGATGAACTAGAAGGTTTAGTGTCATCTTCCCTTTGCTTCTTTTCAGTTGCCTCTTTAACTCTTCTTTCTTCTTCTTTTTCTTTTCTCTTTCCTTTCTTTCTTTTTCTCTCTTCTCTTCCTCTTCTAATCTTTTGTTCTTATCTTCCTCTATTTTCTTTTTCATTTCCTCTTCAACTAACCTTTTCTTTTATTCCTCTATTTTTCTTTTCATCTCATCTTCAACCAATTTCTACTTGGCCTCTTCTATTCTCCTTTTCTCCTCCTCTAATAACCTCTTCTCCTCTTCAATATCTTTGTTGTAAGGTTCATTCTATTCGAAACTCTCAAATGGGTTTGTATCATCAATGTTAATGGTAACATTGGTCTAATCTATCTACATTATGTCATCACTCACTGGCACTTCTAAGGTTTTGGGTGCTAGTGAAGACATTGCCTTGGACTCTATCATCATTTGACTTATAGTTGCTATAGTCTCACTTCTTATCTTATCTTTCTCACCCACCATAAATAGAAATGGTCTTACCTTGCTTCTCAAGTAAGGTTCTAGATTGTTCAACAATCTCTTGACTTCTTCCTTATCACTAGTCTTGCATATTATTCATGTCATAGGCTTTTGAAGTTCTAAGTCCTCTTCTCTAGTTGGTGCCTTTTTTTAATGAGTCCATCATAGAATTTTTGGTTTACCATGCCTTCAATATCTTTATGTTTCAAATTATTAGCTATTATGTATCTCACAAAAGAGATAACAATCTGATTTTTCTCAAAATTATTATAGAAATCATAAAATTTGTTCATCTAAACAAAATTTCCTTCATTATCAATAGCTAAATTTATCTTCTTCATCTTTAGCTTCCAGTGTTTCCGAGATTTTCCTGCTAACTAAATAGAAGTAGTTACTTTCTCTATCTATTTAATTTCCTATTTTTGTTATTCTTCTTCACTAGACTCAACAATCATCAACAATATCTTTTGTCTCTTCCTTGGTCTAGTGGCTTGTTTCTTGACCCTTTTTATCTTTATGGTCACAAATTCCACTAATCTCTCTAATTTCCTCTTTGGCTTGCTTGTTTGTACATCTGATACTACTACATAAGGAATGCTTTGTTCTAAAGATTTATCTACAATAGACACTAACAAAGGTTGCACATATCTCATACCTTATTTCATGGTCTGCCTAACTACCTATGACTCACTCTCAGTCATACCAACTTATATTAAGGATTTCTTCATTATTATTTATATCTTCTTGTGAGATGCCTTCTCCAAGGATGCATGATGAGCTGATTGGGAAATCTCATCATAGGTTCCAAATCTATAATTAGCTTAGTCCTTTTATGATTTCAACAATAAATAAATGTATCCAACTATTGTTTCATCATTCAATTCATAGCCTAAGGGATCAAGAAATGCTTCTTGAGGTTCTGCTACTTGAATATAAGTAAAATTTGTATCAAATATAACACAAATATCTTCTTTAAATCTATCTACAATTAAAGGTGTAATTCTAAATCTTTTCCTCATTTCATTCTGAAATGTTTTCATTATCAAGTTTCCACTATCCAATATTTTATCTATTGGATATCTTCTATATAAATGGTATATGATTTTCTCCATTGTACACCTCTCACTGCTCATAATCTATGTGACTCAAAAATATGGAAATCTCTTAAGTACATGAAAAAATATGTGATTGATCAGTGATTGAAATCTAAACATACCATTCTTAGTCCTTTTGATCTTTTCTAGGTTCTTAAGAAGTTGCATTCTTAGAATTTCACTAAGGTTAACCTCTTCCTTCTCAACACATATTTTGTATGCTACATAGATGAATCTAGTTGATAATTCATCAATCATGGAACTTGCACATATAGAGTAGGCAATGATTCTACTCAAGAATCTTACATGATCTTATATAATGGTGCTAATCACCATGGCTTTTCCATTATAGACTACTTTGATTAGGGTAAACTTTAAGAAAGCTGCCTCCAAAAAAGATATAAAATATTGGCATAACTTTTGTTATTGTGAAAAACAAAATTATTTCTATTGGTGAATCTCTCAAATTTTTATTCTAAATATGATTAATATTGACGATTATTTTCAAATCAATTTTTTTTTGTATAAAATATTAGCAAATCTCAATAAGAATAGGGAGTTCATTAATTATCATGGAATATTACAAATCAAAATTGAACATATTTTTACCTCATGGAATATTGTGAGGATCATTACATATGCTTTAAATCAATAGTAAAAACTAAATACGGGTGGTGTATTCCTAAAGTAACTAATAATTATGATAATTATTGATTTGTTCAATTTAATTTCTCCAATAATTTATTATATTTAGGTGACTCAAATCTAATCATGAAACGAATATTGTGGTGAATATTTGAGTTTAAATTTTTCAATAAAATAAATTATTGAGTGATTTTAAATATTCTAGAACTAAATTTTATAAAACTATGGTAATTTAGTTTGTATCAAATCTTAAATTATTAGCCAAATTACTAGCGAAAAAATTATAATATTAGCCAATTTTTGAATATTAGCCACTAAAAAATACCTTATCTTTGATGTAGCTATCAACTTTCTTGTTAACCAATTTCTCACCTATATGTACACTACCTTGTTTACAAAGACTAGTTACCTCATGAATAAGGTTGGCTGAAATATCAACTAGACTATCTTGCATCCATAGTTTTCCATCATGTATTCTACTTAGTATAATCAGTGTCCACTCATCTGTGTCTAATTGTTCATAGAAATGATATTTGAATAGGTATAGTTGCTTCAAGTGTTCAAATCTAGATTTCATAGTCATATTGTGATTAAAGACTAATTCCATGTCCTTGTTCATATACTTACTCCCAATAGATTCAAACTTACTAGTAAGATAACTCCCTATATCTTCCAAATAAACTACATTGTTTGAAGTAATGGATAATCTTGAGTTAGGGTTTCCTTCTACAGGTTTCATGGAAACAACCTTCAATTTTGGTCTCTCCTCATTCTCAACATTGTGAACTACTATCATATCCATGATTCTATCAAATATGAACTTTTATCAAATTAAATCTATGGAAAAATTATAAAATATCTCTTTCCAAAAATAGGGTTTGCTTCAAAATTGCCTAGTTAAGTAACGTTTAAGTGCTCCATGCTTCTGATGTGATTGTAATGAAGTGAAAATTAAGTCTACTCCATTTATTTATTCAAATTGAATTTGCATTCATTGTATACTTTGCAAATAAAAAAAATCTATCAATTACATTTTGAAATTAGATATCTGCTCAAGATCTTCTATCTAATTTTTAGATGCTATATGATGTTTATTATAACTTCCATCATGACAATGCTCCACAAAACTTCACTTCAGGAAATTCTTTGCAAAAACATAGTTTTCATCTTCTACTATAGAATTAACTTTCTCTATAATGATAGTAACTCTTAATTCCTTTGTAACTAGTTTAGATAAGCTCCAAATTATAAGTGAGATTAAGTACCATCTAAACATATCTTGATACACCTTTTCCCAACTTTGCTACCCATAATTCAATCTCTGAATGAAGCTTTCAAATTCTAGTGTTGTGAGCAAGCTTAATTCAACTTAATTGTATCAAACTTGATAACTAACTTTGATCTTCCTATCTCATCATCTTCTAACTTATCTTTTGAGATGCCTAATCCTTTTACAAATGCCTCATTGAATTCTTCTTGAAGTTCATTAACTACATTTATTTGTTCCTTGTTGTCTTTTTTAGTTTTGGAGTTCCTTTCATGGTTTCTTCTATCATTTTTGACATTTCTTCCATCATTCCTTCTATTTTTGAAGTTTCTTCCATTATTCCTTCTATCTCTAAAGTTTCTATCCATTTTTCAATACTATTCTATACGTCTAAATTTGTTGCATAATTGATATATTGGTGTTTTGCTCTTAGGGTTGTGCTGATCACTAGGTACATGCAAATTTTGAGCTACGTGCCCAAATTTGTTACACTTATAACATACAATCTATCTACTTTCTTCATAAAGTCTTCCTTCTCTTGATGTCCTTTCATTAGATCTTCTTCTATTTGTAGTGTTAGCATTTCTAAACATTCTACTATTCCTTTTATCTTTATCATATTTAGGTTTCCTACAATCAATTTCTTTATGACCCATACCATGACAATTATGACAATAAAATTCCTTGACATGATTAAATGATATGACAATAAAAGTCCTTAACATGATTAAATGAATTATTTGTACAATCTCTTTTCATATGACCTATTTCATTACATAGAAAACACTTACCTCTAAATTCATACTTGGTTTCCTTAGGAGATTCCACTTGCTTTGGTTCATCCAATATCTCAACTTCCTTGTCTTATCCAACTTCTTTAGGTTTATTAGAAGATTGATTAGTTTCAATCTTATCATCAAATTTATCTTTTTCTTTTGGATTTGATCTAATCTCAGGTTTCTTTACAGACATGTTAAATAGATAACCAAGGCTAGTCTTATCATAAGTAGGTCTCTGTTGACATTGAATCATCAAGCTTTTCTCTACTAGAATAAAGCTTCTCAAGTTGTTGCTTGCACTAATTTAATTCACATTTCACAATAGTTTTGTACTTATGAAGTTCTTCATGATCTTCTATCAATGTTTCAAGCTTAGATATCTTCTTTGCTAGACTTGCTCTAAGATCTGCATTCTCAGTCTTCAAATTAGTTTCCACTTTTCTAGGATCACTTCTCAAAGTCAACTTCAGATTCATAATCTTCAATTCATGCTTCAAGATCTTGTACTCTATCTTCAACTTAGAATAATCATAATTACTAGTTTTAGATTCAGTACATTCAAGCTTGGATTTGTGATGTTCAATCTTTTCCTTCAATTGTCCAATGAATACTTTGGGTTCTTCATATCTATCCTTCAACTTATCTCTTTCTTCAGTAAGGAGATCAATTTTTTCAAGTTCCTCTTCAAGGTTCTTCATCAACTATTCCATATCCATAGAGATCTTAGTCAAGTTGTTAAGACTCTTTTGAGTAATTTCTCTCTGATACCAATTGTTAGAAATATGAATTACTAGGGGGAGGGGTGAATCAATAATATACATAATCTACAAACTTTAGTCACAAACTAGATATAATTAGTTACTTTAAACCATACATAACAAAGTAACAAAGTAATTCTTAACAATAAAAGTAACCATGCACAAAGATAACTCATAACATCATATTTTGTTAACTAGGGAAACCATGGCCAAGGGAAAACCCTAGTGGGAATGATACCCACTAGATAATATACTTAGATATATGTTCCTTGTTAGAGGATGGACCCTATTAGGACTCAATGAGAAAATTTAGTATAGAGAGTCCCTGTTAGGAGACTTTGAATCCCTATTAGAAGGTTCCAACTCTATTAGGAGTTGTGATAACCTTGTTAGTAGTTATATAATATAGTAGATGCAAGATGATTCCGCTACCCAAACATGCACTTCCAATTTCAAGAAGATCTCACTGCCCAAACAAGTAATTAGACTTCTAGAATGTAAGTACTATAACTTCTTCCTTAGTTCAATCTTGAATCACAAAATCAACTTCACATATATCACTTTCACAAAAGTTTGTGAATCATAATATATCACAAAAGTTACACTTCTCTTTGCAAGATGTCTTTTGCATGGATACCATGCCTTTACAAAAATTTCTACTAGGTTGGGTAAGACCATAATACACTTTTCCAACTTAGAGTAAACATCTAGGATGTTAGCCATAATTGGACAAGTAATTATTTTGTATACAAAATAATTCCTTTCCTTTAATTTTGATGTCCTATTACATTTCTAAAACAAAAATATCTCTTTTCCATATGGTCCATATAGACTTCTAAGGTTATACACATCATCATCAACATGTATACTATCTCCATCTATCTTTTCTAGTCATAATATGATGTCAACAACAAGTTACATATAAAATAATACACTGTTGTACACCAAATTCATACTTAGACAATTTTCTGAGTAACAAAAGCTAAGTATCTTTATTTTTGAAGTTTCCTATAAACATGTACATCATGTGTTGCCATAAATGAGAATAATTACATATCTTCATTAGCCAATTGTCAATATTATAAGTATGGATTTTGTAGTTGGCCTACCCAAAACAAGGTAGTGGTATGATATCATCTATGTGATTGTTCATAGGTTTAGTAAGATGCATCACTTTGTGCCTTGCAAGACTATCCATGATGCTTATTAGATAGCCAATTTATTTTTTAGAGAGTTAGTTAGGATTCATGGGCTACCTATGAGTTTTTTTTTAGATAGGGACACCAAGTTCATGAGCCACTTTTGGAAAACTTTGTGGAGAAGACTTGGAACCAACTTTTCTTTTGGATCTTTCTAGCACCCACAAATTGATGGCCAAATAGAGGTCACTAATAGGAGTCTTGGAAACCTACTGAGGTGCCTCATAAAGGAGTATGGGAATAATTAGGATCAACTCATTAGGCAAGTTTAATATGCTTACAGTGATACAATGAATAGATCAACAATTAAGAGTCCCTTTGAAGTAGTTTATGGCTTGTATCCTAGAGGAGTTTTTGAGTTGAGAACATTGAAATATGGGATTCCAATTAGTAGATAAGATGAGGAAATTTCCCAATTAATGAGGGAAGTTCATGAAATTATAAGGAATACATTGACTAAAAATGTTGATAGATTAAAATAAAAGATGGATACCTCAAAGAGGGAGTTACAATTTTAGACAAGAGATGTTGTGATGGTACATCTAAACAAAAAAATATTGTCAAAGGGGGTGCCACATAAGATCCACATGAGGAAGGTAGGTCCTCGCAAAATACTTTCAACAAATATGGGGAAAATGCCTATAAGGTTGAGCTTCCTAGAGACCAAGGTTTGTCAGTAGTCTTCAATGTTGCAGATTTGGTTTCCTACAAAGGACCTATCCTAGATTCTGATTAGAGTCTCCAAGAGGTCACACAAGATGTAGCAAGCCTTTAACTAAGCCCTCCTCCATGTCTACAAGCAACTACAATATTGGATTCCAGAGTTTACAAGTAGACTAGGACCAAGGCCTCCTTGGAATATCTTATCCAATGGTTGGGAAAAGGTGACTTTGATGCTACTTGGATTATGGAGACATAATTTACAAGGTTGGGCATTGATCCAAGCCTACTCAATTCAAGGATGGATTAACATCTTTTTGTTTGGGGGAACATGGTATAGGAACACTTGGTTAAAGCTTTTGTCTTTAGTTTGTAGTTCTCTTGGAATTTGGGGATGTATTGACTCTAGCCAAGTCAGGGGTGTGGATGAGCTTAGACCTTGTAGAGGTCATATTTTTGGGTTGCAAAAGTTGTTAGGTAGATGTTTTTGGTGTGTATTTATGAGTGCAGCTTGTGCTAGGGGGCATAGGTCTAAGGCCATGAGGAGTTTAAAGAAGGTGTGCTTTTAACTCACCTTTTCCTCTATGATGTGATTTAATCCTATTGTATAGATTAGGACTCCTAACATGTAATTTTAGAGTTGGAATGAGAATAGATGTCAAAAGAGGTCAAATGGGGCAACAATTGTGAAACATTGTCAAGATTGTGCAACTTTTTGGCAAAAAAGTTGTAAAATACAAGGATAATATTGGTGGTTATTCCAACCACCTACAACCTCTTTGGTAACATATAAAATCATCAATCAAACACATCCCAAGGGTTGGGCATTGTATTGAGAAAGTTTTCACAATTTAGTACATGATTTTCCAATTTAGTTTGAGACAATTTTTTTGAATTTCCAGTACAAAAAAATGGATTTAACCACAAAATTTGGTGTTGTATTTGTGTTACTTATGTTTTTACAATACTAGGTTTTGAAATTCTTTTCAAAGTACCCTATGTGTTGTTTCAATCTTGACTACTTGATCAATAATGGCTCCCCATGAGTTCCTACTGTGAGATCTTAATGGATTTAGAGGACATGGGAGTAGATCTAATGTACATACTATAAATAAGTTTTGGGGCCATAGAAAGTATGGAAATTAATTTCAAAGCAATTCTCCATTCAACTTTGTTGTACTTGGTTAGGTGATCACAAAATTGGAAGAGAGGTTTTGGGGTTTGAAAGTGTTTGATACTTCAAACCAAGTGGTAGAGAATGTGGAGGGTTGAGTAGTGTCAACATATACTAGAGTAAAAGGTCTCATGATAAGTTTTGAAGAAGGAAAGAACATACCCTAGTAAGATAATTCACTATTAGTATGAAACCCTTAAAAAATAGGCATAAATTTTTCTTTTTTGTGTAAAAACATCTTGGAGATCTAAGACTCACAAAACCTATAATATTCTAAAAGGCTACTCAAATATAAGGTTTTCTTTCCACCTCATTCTAAGAAAATTAGGACTAAAGACCAAAAACCCAAGTTGGAGGGCTAATCCTAGTAGCCCTATTTGTGGCAATTTTGGCTTAGGAACTAAAAACTTGATGACACCTTGTAATATTATGGTCTAGAATTCCAAGGGATGTCTAACATTACTTGAAAGAGCCCCCACTCTATTAGGTTGAGGAAATTGGTTAGAAAAATTACAAGTAGAAAGCTAACAATTGAGTTTGAAGAGGTATGTTGGTAAAGAAAGAACTGTAACTATTGGTATAGCTAGGTTGAGAGTGGATAGAGGATAAGATAGAAAACCTCTAGGGATTAGGGCATAAAGGGAACCCTAATAGGATAGGAGAAAGCATGAGAAAATCCTTGGGAAGGTAATGAGTAAGAGGTAGTTTAACCTAGCATTACATCAGTTTAGGAGTTTGCTTACCATTTTCGCTTCCACAAATGTTTGCTATATGTCCAATCTTTCCACAATAATGCAATGTAGGTTCTCTTTTTTATTTTGCATTCATTTTTTCTCCATTTTTGGAGGATTCTTGATCTTTAGTAGTTGAAAAATTATTGTATCCAAGCCCTAATGTTTTTTATTCTCTTGGTGACTTCATCATGTCTTCAAAATGTTTGATTGCTTCATTTGGTTTATTCATCCTTTCTGTGAGTTCCTTTTCATTCCTTAACTCATTCTTCAATTGCTCATTTTCCAACATTAGATTTTTAATCTCTAAATAATTTATATTTTCTTCCTAATTCACAATTACTAATTTATTTATCATGTAAAGCTAAGTATTTTTAAACTTTTGAACTTCAAATGCTGTCTCTTCAAGTCTGTTAGCTATCTTCTTTTTTTCTTCTTCATCTATGAGCTTATCTTCTACTTCTATCTTCTTTTGTTCAAAGGCTTTATTTAGATTTATAGATTGAATTTCTTGTTCTACCTTCAAATTTTTTTCTTTCTTCACTAGGGCACCATTCTTTTCTAGTAGCTCTGTTGTTGCTTCATCTTTTTTGCCTATCCTTCCATTCTCCAACAATATTTCTATATAAATTTTTTTTTTATTGAGTGGCATTAAGCTATATATTCACCTCTCTTCTCCTTTTTATGGATTTTCTCAACTCTTCTTTAGTTGTCTATAATTTTTGCAACCCAATCTAGATTTCAATTATCTGATTTTCAATGATCTTTCCTATCTTGTATACTTCAATCTCCACGATCTTATCCCCTCAAGCTATTGAAATTTCTGACAAGAGAACTCAACTTTGATACCAATTTTTTTAATATATATGGGAAACAAGATACTAAGTTGGGGGAGGGCAATCAAAATCTTAAAGTTTTGACTTCAAAATAAATTTCATTAAATCACACCTAATTCATCATTAAAACTATAATGTTGAAACATAAAACAAGTTCATCACATCCATAATAGTTTGACACATAACACACTAATTTGGTTACCAAGAAAGACTTCAAGATGAAGGTAAAATTGGGGTGGGGATAAAATCCACAAATCTTCACTATTGCAACAATAAAGTTAACCTGTTAAGCTTAAAATATTTGATGATAAGATATGATTTACCAAGTGAAAGTTCTATCCCATTAAAGACATGAAAGACTATTGGGTCTCCTTGTTAGAGGGCTTGACACTTACAATAAAGTAAGGAATCTATTAAAGGAGATTCATATAGGCTTGTTAGGACTACTTTGTTAAGATATTTTCCTTGTCTCAATTACAAAATAACAAATTTAGTACATGAATCTCGGCATGCTCTACAAGCTGATCATGAGTCTCCTCTTTCCTCCATCTTTGATCTGATTCTCCTAATCTGATAAATCTATTCAGTTCTTCACTACTCTGATTTCTCTCTCTGTTGGATCTATCTCTTTAACTCCTTTACATGCATATATCCTTTCCACATTTCATCCTTTTGTTTTCCTCTCTCTCTCTCTCTCTCTCTCTCTCTCTCTCTCTCTCTCTCTCTCTCTCTCTCTCTCTCTCTCTCTCTCTCTCTCTCTCTCTCTCTCTCTCTCTCTCTCTCTTTGCATAATTCTATGCTTAGAATCCTGCTTAAATAGACTTCATATGAAGCTTTTAGATCTTGATCAATGGTTTAAACTTCATCATCTTTTGCCATTTATATCCTTTTTTTGATTGGTTAAATTATCTTCTTAGGGATCATTACCCTCTTCTAATGATGTTTAATTAGAATTTTATCTGGCTCTACAGATATTAAATCTCATAGAAATGTCATCCAAAATGATTCACATGTCTATTTGTATCATTAAAAACTCACATATCAAAACTACATTACTCAACACTTGAGTGTTCTAATGCTCAATCATGTGTGTTGTTGCTCGGCTTCTATAAGTCTATGTGCTTGACACCTGATAACTTCTTAATATTCTTAGTTTTCATTATATTACTGAACTCATACTATATTTATCGGCTCACATATTTGCTCAATCTCTACTAAATGCTCAAAAATCATTGTTATGACCAGTCTAAGTGTTATGTGCTTGGCCTTTACTAGATAACTTGATTGTAGTGATGACTATGTAATATTTCCTAGTAAATGACTTGCAAATGACTAAGAATTTGGTCACTAATTAGCAACATAGGCTTAGAGATCAATAATCAATGAGTCTATGCACATATGAAGGAGTAAAGATGAAGTTTGAAAGAAGATTAGAAAGAGAGCAATTAGTGCAGTGAAGGAATAAATAGAGTTATCAGATTAGGAGATTAGATCAAAGATATAACAAGGAGGGGACCCAATATAAGCTTATAGAGAAAACCAAGGTTTGAGTACTAAATCAATTATTGTTAATTGAGACAAGGTAAATCTCTTAATAGAGTGAGCTTAACAGATCTATGTAAACCACCTAATAGGGTACTTACTTCATTGTGAGTGTAAAATTCTTTAACAAGGTGAGACCTAATAGCCTGTTATGCTTTTAATAAGACAGATCCCTCATAGGGTAGATCATATCTTATGACCAAACATTGTAACCCTAATAGGTTAATTTTATTGTTATAATAGTGAATATATGTGGGTTTCATCCCCACCCCACTTCTACCTTCATCTTGAAGTGTTTCTAGGTAGTCAAATCATTGTGTTGCATGTTGAATTTTTTTTATGGATGTGATGTATTTCATTTATGTTTCAATATTATAGTTTTAATAGTAAATCTATTATATGAGATTAATTAGGTGTGGATTTATGAATTTGGTTTTGAAGTTAAAAGTTTAAGATCTTGATTCACCTACCCTCTTAGTATCTTGTTTCCCATATACTTATTTCAATTGCTATAAAAAATTCATTTTAAACTTCTAGCTAAAATCAAGGAGCATATTGTGGCTATAATCAAGAAGAATATTATTTTCTAAAAATATTATGGAGTGAGATTTAACATGCAACCTCACTAGTCCTATTTATTACTATTCCCACACCAATATGCATGATTTAGACAAAAAAAACATGTCACATTCTATTTATCCACATAAAAATATCCATTATAAATAAAATATGTTGCTAGATTTTAAGTCTTTCCTTTTTTTTAAAGCTTCTAGCATCACGTCAAGTGAAATGCAAAGGGGTTTAAAGGTCCAAGTCTAGATTGGTATAGGTCACTTTTCTTCTCATATTTTGTGTTTAACCTTGCCTATGTAGGTTTTTTGGATTTCCTTGCTCTGCTATCCCCCTAGGCCTTTGTTGTGGATTCATACAAATCAGGTGGTATTCTAGTCATTAGATGACCTAGGATGGGTGGGATTGTTGATGAGAATCCTCCCCTGATAAGAATCCTTTCTAGGAATTGATTGGATCAAATGAGATTTTCCAAGCATGTTAATTTTGGAGTTTTACCTATGGGCTCTACTCCTTTGTTGGAAGAGAAGCTCATACACTGTGTTTATGACACTTGAAGATAGACAACTTCTAGAAGAATGATGAGAAGAAATGAAAAGTGAAAAATCTCAAAGAAATTTTTTAACAGAAAAAGAGTCCCTCTATTTCCAGATAAATGATGAAATTTCTTAGCATCATATGAATTCAAAGTTTCACCTCACCATGACTACTCCAGCCTTGGAAACATACCTTAGAGGGTACATTTCTGAAAGTGAAAAATTTCCCATTTCATGGACTTTGTGTATATAAGTATCCCAAAGATGTTTGGAGTCATTTTAAACAAGAAAGAGAAATTCTTCATGAATGACAGTAAGAACACTACGTTGGAGTAGCTGCCATCCCAATTTTCTAAGGAAACTAATTGGATAAAGCACACCAAGTATGAACATGAACGATGCATTCTAAAAAGCTAGTTAGATGATGTTCTGGACAAAAAATTGTTTAGATTATTGGGTTTCAAGTAAAATCATGCTACATCAAAGTTCCACCATATTAGCTACTCCTCTACTAGAGGAGCACTTCAGAAGGCTTCTTTGACCACATAAAGTTGAGACATAAAATGACTTGTTCAAATGGAATATTTTCCTAGAGACCCTTAACTAATGCTACTCTAAAGTGAAAATGCTTAAGCATAAGGCCTTTTTTTACAAAATATGGAAATGAGCTTCTCTAGTCAAAAAATGCACTCAATATGCTATTTCTCTAAAAAGGTAAATTTTAATGCACTATGCTAGTAGCTTTCTTATTAAGGAGAAAATATTCATCTAGGGATTCTACTAATCTACTTCCTAAAGTTGCCCAAAAAAGTTAAAATTTTAAGCATAGATGTTGTAGAAAAGTGAAGTATTAGCTTCTCCACATGCAAAAGTGCACTCAAATTGGTTTGATTGTAACAAAGAGAAAATTGCTCATTATAAGGATTTTCAAAAAAGTAGAGAAAGGCCTACTCCTTGAAAGAAGTAAAATTAAGAATTGTAGAAAGAAGTATAAAAATCTTATCCCCAAGAATTAAAAAAAAAGTGTTTTTCTATCTAAGTAAGATTCTCACCTCTTGAGCTACTCTTCCAAAAGCCAATGTTAAGAGGGAGAATCAGAAAATCCATTTTCCAGTACACCAAATCTTAAAGGTTGAAACCTACTGTACAACTTCTTGTTAAATGTGGATGTAATATGAAATCAAGTTATTAACCAACTAAATTAAATGCAAATTTGATCATTGTACCATTGAAGGAGAAAAATGAGTTAGGAGGCCATTATTGACTCATATAATGTAGGAAATTCAATGCTCAATATTCAATTTTGGATTCAATGAGATCAAATTATTTGTAAGTTCACCTCTACATATTGCAACTAGGCACAATTTTATGATTGGTGCAAATTTTATTTCTTTTTGTGATATTATATAGAAAATGGTTGGAAGAATTGGTGGAGATGGTAGATTTCTTGGCCTTGAGAGTGAACTAAAGAATCTCATAGACACATCCTTTAGATTTATAATCTCAGATATTTGCATAGGAGGTTAAACCTTAGCTCATCCACTCTATTACTTAGAAGCTCAAGGAAAGTGGATTCCCTATGGAAGTCAAGTGGAGGAGTTAGTTCGAGAGTGCATAGATTAGTATGAAATAGAACATAGATTTGCAGTTGTGATTATGTACATAAGTAATTTCTAAATATATGAAATTATATTATTATTATCTCTAGTGTGATGACAATATTATAGAATATAGTTAGGCCATATTCAATAATATGATAATACAATGTTTGTATATATATAGGGTAAATGCCAAAAAAATGTTAATTAAAGAGATTCTCTTTCAAGTATATCCAAATAATGAAAATATATAAATTTAATATAATAAATAAATAATCTATTGAAACTTATAAACTACTTATCAAATATATATAAAATCAAAACTAATCTTATACTACCATGTGCTCTAATAAAAGTAGTTCAAACATTGGAAAATTGTCTCTAACTTACGCATCCCCAAGGAAAGTACCATCTATGCCCTTCACTCAGTCAAAATTCCTTTAAAACCCCAAAATATTCTGTAAACTCTTCACTTAATGTAAGGTTATTTTAAAAGATTTTTGTACAAAAAGGCTCCATTGGTGAAAAGGTTAAAAAAAAAATCAACTACAAGAGAAAATGCACTACCATAACTTGTTCTACTATTGCTACTTCACCCCACATGGTAGCATGATTCAAGAACTCTCTATTGAATCCCTCATAGTTCAACAAGTTCATAGAATCAAATCCCAGAGTGCATGACAAAAAGGATTCCATCAAGTGGTGGTACCAGGACTGAAGCCCATGAGATATTGTTACATAGTGAGCTATAAGCTTAATTATGAACAAGGGTGTAGAGATTTTAGAGTCTACCAAAATAAGGGTTTAAAAGGTTTCCAATGAAGATGAAATGAGAATCACATAATGAATTAATAAATAAACCCTTGAACATGTTCAAATTTTTCTAGGGATTTGTGATAGGATAGTGCCGAGGGGGTAAGTGAAGAGGACTGTGTGGAGTTTATAGAAAATTAAATATTTTGGTGATCTCTCTTTGTACACTATGTTTAGTGATTTTGTTTGGGGTTTTAATAAGAATGTTTATACAATTTTACTTTCGAAGTGAGGATATAAACTCTTGTCTTTCCTTAGTCATTTGACAAGGTTGATAAAATCTTTAAGATAATCTCCTAATCCATGCAAGAAAGCATCATAGGATCTCTTGCAGTAACCATTATTAAATGCTCTCATATTTCTACTAATGAAAATCTTTGTAGGAAACTCTTTACCTATGGTCCTAGTGTCTAGAATAGATATGAAAATTCTGGTGAAGTTGTAGATGACCCAACAATTGTTGACTCAATTGAAGGTGTAACATATGACATGTAGCATGTAGCATGTACCATCCAATAATAAATTAATATTAGAAATAAATTGAATTCATTATCATTTTTCCAAACTCAAAATAGAATTTTACCCCTAGCTTAATTAACAACCAATAACAAATTAGGTATTTAAGAAAAAAAAAAACTATTTTTAAAAATAAAATTTACCAAACCTTATAGTTTTAGATTTTTTAATTTGTCATGTTAATTCTTGTAGAACAAATGAAAATATTACTTCCCTACTTATATAAAGGGAGGGTCTAAGCAACACTTTATTATAAAATTACAATTTAATCTTTTAAAAATAAACTTGAGATAAGTGACCTAACTTAAAAAAATTAGATTATTAAAATATTATTTCTACTTTTTGAAGATTGAGTGAGATTTTTCTATAAATTAGATGAGATTGTCATCTTACGGGTCATTATTATTAAGTAGAAGAATTTTTGAAATTTTTGGAGGAAAAGGAAAAAAGTGGTTCCAAGCTCTTCGTTCTCTTCTCTTCAAATTACTTCATGGTTTTGAGGTAGGGTTTTGAACCTTTATAATCTTTATTTAAGAAAATGAACTAATTTTATTTTTTGGGTTGGAGTTAGTTTCTTTATTTTCAAAGTTTATTCCTTCACGTTTTCTTTTTTTCAATTTTGGTTATTGTCTTCTTTATGCACTATGAATTTTTATGTATTATTTTTTGAGAATTTTCTATGCGATTATAGAAGGAATTAGCCAAGTTAGGGTTTAAGTGTTTAGGATTTTTATATTAATTTTATAAATTATAATATAAGAAATTTCTCTTTTTTTTTAAGAAACTTTTATTTTTAGAAATGAGATTTTCAAAAATTTATGTTTTTAGAAATTCAATTTTTTTTTTAGGTTTAATTTTTAGAAATTATATTTTTAATATTTTTTTAATTTTATTTTTAGAAAAATAATATACAAATAATGATAAGAATTTTATTTGATGAGGTTTTATATGAACATTTTTATAGTCAAACTAAAGCCTTATAAAATAAGTAAAGTTTAACTATCAATAACTTTTTATGTGAGTATATGTGTGTGTTTATTGTACTTGTGTTTACAAGTGGGATATTATGGGATTTGCATTGGCTATAATATTGTACAAAGAGTATTCGAAAGTGTTTGATTTTTATGATGTTTTGTATATGAAGTGATTTATGTGATTTTTATGTCATGATAATTCTTTACCAACCGATGTTCTAAGATCATGTGTTATGTGATGGTTTAAGGATCAATCTTGTTGTATTGTGGTTTGAGGACCTATGTACTTTTTGTTATATTATGGTTTGAAGACTTATGTGCATTTGATATATTTTAGTTTGAGGACCAATGTGAATGTGTGAGAATTAAGGCTTGAGGACCTGTGTAAATGGGAATTATGGTTTGAGGACCTATGTATACGAGATTATGGTAAGTTATCTAGACGTATGGATGTGAGTGGCTTGCAATAAACCATAGGGCCCACAAGTGATTGTGAGAGTCACTTATTGTAAGTAATTTAATAAAGTGGTAACATGATACATTAAATGAGTAGGTTTAAAATGAATTAATAAGATATCACTAATACATTTGGGGATCATTTTCAACTAAATTTTTTGACAATAGGCCAATTTGGCTTATCAAATCCATTGTTTAGAAAATATGATCACAATAACATTAAAATCTTGATGACAATTTAGTTTAGCACTAAAATTTTGACATTTCCAAGGATATAAACAAAAAAGAAAAAGAAAAGTAAAATTTCATTTATTCATGCGACAAAATGTAGGCAGGAAGGAGGCTTCATGAAGATTTTTATAGCTCTATTGAAGGGAAGGGTTTTTAGAAAAAAAATTGCAAGGCTTATCTTGTTTTAAACCAAGTTCATTTTTTCTATCTCTAGTACTCTTCTATTTTCTTAAGTGTATTTATCACATTATCTAGGGAGAAATTAGTATTTCATGATTCATTCTATTTGCAAGCCCAAATTGAAGGTTCTATCCTTCATATCTTATTTAACTAGCTATAAGTTGTACCTAGCTTCTTAAAAGATGGATATTACCATAGACTAAAAGTCCTATCAATGATAAGGAATCAAATTTCCATTATTTCTCCACATCTTTAGTGTCTTTATAGACTGCCTATTAGAGATACCCTTGAATGAGATACCCTTATCTTTATAGACTGGCTATTAGAGGAACTTGATTGATTCAAATAGCAACAATCTCTTCAAACTGGCTGTTAAAGATACCCTTGAATGAGATCAAATCTATTTTTCATGTAAATATTATTAAAATACATTAAAAGTGCTATAGTGACTGATTAGAGCTTTGAGATGAATAATAAAACTAATGATGGCTCACCAGACTCTAGGGATTACTTATAAACTTGCATGATATTTACATGAATGAAAAAATCTAATAAGCCTACAGTTGGCAAAATTTGTTAGATAATGAAATTTAAAGTAGACCATGAAATTTTTCAGACCGAAGGCTAGAAAAGACATAAATATCATTAAGCAAATTGACATTGAGGCTTGAAATGTACACTTACCTTAAAGCTTGAAGATTGATTTAACAAATGGAATGAGACACTAACGTACCCTTAATGTGGACTAAAAATATTTTTCCAAGGTTACTGAACAAAGCATCCCGAGCAATGAGAAGACATAGAAAAGTCATCAAAAGGACTCATGAATCTCATTAAGGAAAAAGTAAGTAATATTTTTCCACATAGGGCCATTTGGGATAAAGAATAGTAGTTGAAAGATATTTGATTGAAAAATGATGAAATCATATATATTGCCAGTGATTGATTAGGAAGAGTAAAGCCTTTCTTGCATAAATTGTTAGTTGTCAATACCTTATTTTGAGAGAACAACTAGTAAAAGATATTTATTTTAGGAATTAGAGAGTTAATCCAAGCTTTAGAGCAAAATGAACTCTCAAAGTCTTTAAAACTCATAGATAAAAAAGAGGAAACAAAGAGCGTTCCATCAAAATTATGATTGCAAAACATATTATCATTAAGACTTTGTCTATTGTAGTTAATCAGAGGAAGAGAAGGATTCACATCCTTAAATATAAATCATTCATTGTTTCTCTAGTAGTTTCTAACTTCAATCTCAAGTAAATTCTTGCATTTTTTGTATTCTAGAAGAAGATAAGATCTTGAAAAATAACATTATCCATAATCAAACTGTCATCCCTAAACTTGATCCTTCTTCTATTACCAAGATTCCATTTTTTTCCTTGCTTAACATGTTATTATCTTTATGGATACTATTTGAGATCTAGTAACCATTAATCCAAACATCTAAATAGAGGTAATCCTCAAGGTTAGGAGCTATAAAGACATACTTTTTCTTAATTAGAGAGTTCCATTCTTTTTCCTCTTCAAATATTATCTAAATTTTTTTAGAGAGAGGAAATTTGTTAATCATTTTCATAGTGTTGATGCCAATACATCCCTTCTTAATTGGTTTGTAGGCATTCTACTAAGACACTAACAAAGTGAGCCTTCTCCTCTATGTTCATCCAAAGAAACTTCCCCTTGATTTTTCAGTTATATTAGCATACTTAGCAAGAATAGAGAAAAGGCTTAATGCATACACATATATTTTGGTGAATAGAATTCAAAAGTTGGATTTTACTAGCTTGACTTAAAGGGATCCTTTCTAACCAATCAACTTGCTATTAATTTTTTCAATTATGGAATTCCAAAAATAATTAAAAGGCTTGATCCCTAATGGGAGACCAAGATAGGAAAAAGGGAAAAAAATCAATCTCACAATCAAGGAAAAAGATAGGAGAAATGGTGTCACCTTTTTTGATACTACATGAAGCTTTGAAGAAATTAGAAGACATTCCATTCACCAACACAAAAGTAGGCAAAGTAGAAAAAAAAAATTTAATGAATTTCAAACTAAAACAAAAAATCTTTAAAACTTTTCACAAAAATCCCCAATCAAATCTATCACAAGATTTTGACATATTCAATTTCATTAAAAAACCTTGTTTATTTGAGACTTCGATGGACAGTAATGATTTAATCCCAAATTTTTCTTCTAATAATAAAACCTATTTGTTGGACATAGATAATTTTAGGGAGAAGAGCCAACAACCTCAAAGTTAGGACTCTAGAAATAATATTCTCTAACAAGTTGCAAAGGATAATTGTGCTAAGTCCATCCAAAAAATTAGCTCTTGGTTTATTTTAAATAAGGGAAATAAATGTACAATTCACTTCCTCTAGTAGAGATTGAGTGCTAAATAATTCTTTGATAAAATTGGAGACTTTCTTAGAAATAATATGCCAAAACTTGTGGAAAAAGAGCATAGGGAAACCACCCAACCTAGGGGACTTCTCTCCTTCAAATGAGAAGGTTGCTTCCTTAATTACTTTTGAGAATAGGATAGGACTAAGATATTTCTTGAAAATATAATCAATTCTAGAAGGAATAGAAGTGATAAAATTATTTTGATCAAAAGAGTTTAAATTATTGTAAATTGATAGAAGATTAGAGAAATACCCCACCATTTCTTCCTCGATATCTTGATCCTTATCTAAATTTTCTCTATCACACTGAATGATATTTATTCTATTTTTAACTTTATTCTTGAAAGTTATCATATGGAAATATTTAGTATTTCTATCTTTGTCCTTCAACCATAAATTTTTTGATCTTTTGCTTTAGAATATTTACTCTTTAGATGTTATATTGTGTTAGTTGACTAGAATGTCACTCTCAAAATTTATTAGATGTTAAGTGTAGCCCTCTTCTTTGATTTGATCCTACATAATTTTAAGATCATTTTGGGGTTCCACTTTCATTTAGAAAATGTCTCCAAAGACTTCCTTATTCAGAATTTTGATCCTTTCTTTTACATGTCCATGTTTCTTTTCCACTTTGAACATAGTTGTGCCTTCAAATTTAATTCTTCACCATTCATGTATGCATTTTCCAAGATTTAGATGAACCAACCACATTATTTCAAACTTGAATGGGTGGTTAGGCTTTCGAGACAAAGGTTTTTCTGCAAAGGTTAGAGGATAGTGATCTGAACCAAAACAGGCACAAAACAAAAAAATACATTTATAATATCTCTAAGAACATGATACACTAAGCCTTAAAGATAAATAATTTTTGCAAATAGATAAGACTTTAATTTTATTTTTTACTTGGATGACTCTTAAAAAAAGAGAATACCAACATGCATCAGCCATTTAACCAATCTAGTACCTTGTTTGTAAGCAATCCACATATGTAAGAGACCTTTATAAAACTTAAAGATCTTTAAATGGAAGAAAAAAAATAGTCTTATCAAATACCTGAAATGGAAAGTTACAAACTATAAGAATATTGTGTTGTTTAGTGGAGCCTGATCAGTCCCCAAGTGGGAGATTGTTAAATTATGGTGACTGATCAGGAAAGTACTGTACATACTTCATAATTAGTGGGAGATTGTTAGAAAATTTTACCATTCATAGAAATTTTTTGGTACTATTCACCATTCGTAGATTTTCCACTAAAGTAATGGTTGACATATGGCCGACATGTTGTAACCCAAAAACAACATAAAATACTTGTATAAAAGGGTTTAGAGTTAGGTATTTTCATTATGTTATGATGCAAAATTGGTTCTTGCGGCGGAATTGAATTGTAAGGGATTACGGATTGTAATCAGGTTGTAATCACTGGATTGTAATAAGATCGGACTTGCTGTTTGGTGGACGTAGCCCAAGGATTGGGTGAACCACGTTAAATCTTGGTGCCTTGTGTTCATTTCTGTGTGATCTATTATTTTTTTGTTATTGGTTATATTTGCATGTAGTTTTTATTTCTATCCGTAGTTTATCCTAACATATTGTATTGAAAGGTGGCCTATTTAGGCACAAAATATGGAGAAACATAGGCTACAATTATTTACAATATGAGATGACATAGGAAATATAGAACCTATCTCTCAAAAATTCGGTGTCTAATGGTGAAGAGAGTATAGAATTCTACAAAATAGTTTCCTATGACTACAAAACAACCTTATTTATGACATTTATTCTGAATGCAAACACTAGTGTCTCATTTCTTAGCCAACTAGTAAGTCACTATTCTATTTCATGAATATTCAAACCTCCTTTAGATGTATCATTGGAATCACAATCATTTCTTCCACCCCTATTATGACTCTATCTTTTAGACTATTAGGCTTTTTATTAAATTTTTAATTGTCTTCATAACATGATGTGGCAACCTTATTCCATTTTCTTATATTATATATGAGTTGTTCATTCAAACTCTTGTCTTTATATTTATATCACTATCTTGGAGAATTGATGACATTATTGAATATAATTGTCCTAGTCTTGACTATAAATGTTTACTCTTCTAATAATTTTCAACACCAACATGGATATTCATGTATTGGATGATGATTGAGAGGTTATTCAAACTATATATTTATGTCATACATACATGTGTTGTTTTAATTGCCACTCCCAAATAGTTGCATGTATATGTCATTTAGTGTTGTCATCACTTTAGCTTCATATACACTACTTGATATATTTATCATAATCCTTGTCTTATTTAAGTCTAAAGAGTCATATAGCACCATTCATGTCCTTTGTACACAAAGTGATGTCTTCTTCAGAACATAGGGAAAAGATTCATTTTAAATCTATATGTTGACTACTTTACTTCTTAAATATTGTTGCCTTGATTACCTATTTGGAAATAAATATTGTTGCATCAAATAAATCATTACTTTATGATAATAATTTATAAATTGTGAACTACAACTCATCAAAATAAATGCAAAAATCAATCGTAGTGTGGCATCCCTAAAGAAGGAAAAAATCTTGGATCAAGAAGAGGGACATAGTACACCATTGATACTTCATGTTGATTATAAAATGGATCAAATTACAATCATGGCCTAGCCCATTATAGATGTTGAATGCATGTAACCAAGTTATGACATTTATTCTAATTTTTGTAAAATTAGTTTTTATCATGATGTAGCATCCATTTCACATCAACTCAATAACATGGTTAAGTCTTCCTCTATTCATACTCAAGTTGATAGTGGTGCACATGATATATATATTGTGGACTTGAGGCATAAAGGTCATGATTTTCTTCATCACACCATCAAAGATGTTAAAAGGACACAAGATATGTGTATGAGTGGTCACATAAAGATTAGAAGGCCAAACTATTTATTTCCCAAGCAAGACAACACTTACAAGAGATCTAAGAAGATTGGTCAATTTTACATATTTTAATTTCTTATTATTATATAAGGAATCTATCATTGCAACTAATGGGTTTTTCAATTCATCCTTTCATAAGAATTTTGACTATAGGGAACTATATGTCTTCACAATTTGGCATCTTAAAACATCTTAGGTGGCTTCATCTCTTGCACTATCTCTACTTACTTGCCCTTGAACTAGGTACTGCAAGTAGGTGGGTGTTATGAAAATACAAAGTAAAACATTCATCCCCATCCTATACCCTTTCTACACAACAAAAATTAGGGTTTTCCACCATGGGGATTAGGAAGGAGACTCCATTTCAATTAAAACCCTAAGCACAAATTAGGGTAACCAATAGACACAAAAAAAATGAAAAGTACTTTAAGCTTAACCTACATTCCTTAAGCTAATTAGCACCTTTTATAGGAAGAAAAAATTAAAAATTTCATAATATAAGCATGTACCTACTGTAAAACTGCAAGATTTTAAAATTTTTCTTGTTGTCTACACATATTTTCCCACCAAAATTACTCCCTTATTGATTCAAATCCATACATATCAACTCCAAACCTTTCCTAGGTTGAAGAACATTCATTTATAGGCTGTATCTCTTGACCTTACATATTCATTCCTACTTGTTTGATCAAAATAAAACTTTCATTCTTGACCTTTTGAATTTGTGAAAAATATTACTTAGCAACAATATTTGTTGCATGACAACTTTTTTGTCAAATTTTTCAAGTTTTCCATATTTCTAATCAAATGCTTTCCAATTCCTTCCAAGGTGATAAAATTGCATATGCAGATGTATGTATGTATGTATGTGTATATATGTACGTATGTATATTTATGTATGTATATGTATGTATGTATTTATATATATGTACGTGTGTATATGTATGTATATATATATATATATATATATATATATATATATATATATATAGAGAGAGAGAGAGAGAGAGAGAGAGAGAGAGAGAGAGAGAGAGAGAGATCTTATGGATTGTGGAGATTAGAGGAGATCTAGGATTTTTTCATTGTGCCCTAATGATCACTATATATGTATGTATGTATGTAAGAAGAGAGATCTTGTCACAATAGAGAGATTAGGCCATGGGAGACCATTTGAGTTGTAAACATAAAATTGGGAATGATTTTTATCATTTAAAAAAAAATCTAAAATCAACTTTGCATTGTGTTGTAACTCTGGCATAGGTGTTTGAAGTGGTTCCAAATAATAAAACAATGAGATTACCTCTAAACCATGCAAATTATGTTGAAGTGGTTCCAAATAATAAAATAATGACATTATCTCTAGTCCAAATAATAAAACAATTAAACTCACTCAACCCATCCTAAGTGACAAGCCATATACATCTTTTTCAAGTTTGATATTTCTCTTTTTCCTAACTCACAGTCCAAGAATTATTTTTTAAAACATATACTAACTAGTTGGAGATTAAGCCAAAAAATTATAAGAACGACTATGCCAAAAGAAGTAAAAAAATTATTGTGCATGATAATCATCTTTTCACGTTCTTTTTGGCATAGTTGTTCTTACATTTTATGATTTTTGGTGAGAACAAAATTCCAAACAAATCAGGTAGGTGATCCAAAATTAAATCATAATTGATTGAGGCATGTTTAAATACCTTATTTCACATGTTATTGAATATTTTTTGAATGTTTCTTGAATTTTTAGGGTAATAACTCCTTACACTCAACTCTTCATTGAAGTTATTCTTATTGCCACAATGACATTACCTCTAAACCATGCAAAGGATTTTGAGGTGGTTCCCAACCTTGAAACACTCTTATAAACTTATAAAATGGCAAAGAAAATGTAGATGCAATACATGAAAAATTCACAACTTGTAGTCCTTAAATATATAGAGAGATCATTTTAAAGTTGCTTATTACATATTAGCACAACAAAAAAATTGTTCTAGTTGCATACATACTCCAGAATCCAAATAATAGTAAAAAAGTGACTCAAACTATGTTAAGTGACAAGCCATAACCTATTCAATTGGTTTAGTTGCTAATTAGCTGGGTTGATTACAAATTCTTGTAGAACTATCATCAAATTAGGTAAAATAAAATTAACAACTAGTTGTTCCTAGCTAGCATTAACTTGATTTCTCTATTTAGACCCATTGATTATTGCCACATTTTAAAGATAACTATACAAGGAGTGAGTTTGGACCTATATAGGTTAACCTTACATCAACTATAAACTACAACAAAAAGGTTGCACTATGGTATTACAAGATTGTAATTATAGAAAACTGCCTAATTTGCCTAAGTGGGTGTATGATGGTGAGAGTTGTATTAGGTGAGTAAAGCTCATTAGTGGTTATAGGAATATAGCTACATCAAAAAAATTAGAAACTAGAACTACATATTCATTAGAGTGAGTAGTTCAAGGGTCCTTATCTCATGTATATGGGTATGTAGGCAACCTAGTAGGTTGAGTATGCCTCTAGTGCATAGACACTCTAGACATATTTAGGTAGTCTTGGACAAAGTTATGTAGCATTTAACCATGTATGTGTCAAGTAGATGATCTAAACTTAAATCATAATTGGTTGACACATGTAACTTAAATACCTTATTTTACATGTTATTGAATGTTATGTGTTTATGTGCTACTGTTAATGAATGTTAAAGGATGAATGTTATAGGCTATTGTACCTGTTATTATGCCTACAATAGATAAATCATGATTTAAAATCAAGACTAACAATATTGTCAAAATAATAAATTTAAATTATTAAAGACATCAATTTTTAGTCCCATGGCTCAAAATACATTGTCTAAGTAATAGGTATGAAATAAGTTTAACAAAACAAACACCAATAGTGTTGTATACATGCCAATCCTAGAAGCATCTCTTGCAATCACAACTGATGCCAAATATTTTTAGACTTGGTAGCAACTTCTCCAAACTAGCATCTTCTAAAACAAAGTATTACATGTTACCAATAAAAGTAACCTTACATTAAGTATAAAATACAACACAAAGGTTGCACTATGGTATTACAAGGTTGTAATTATAGAAAACTACCTGATTTGGCTAAGTGGGTGTATGATGGTGAAGAGTTGTATTAGGTAAGTAAAGCTCAACAATGGTTATAGGAATATAGCTACATCAAAACAATTAGAAACCAAAACTACATATTTGTTACAATGAGTAGCTCAAGGGTCTTGATCCCATGTATATAGGTATGTAGGCAGCTTGGTAGAGGTAGATGGAGTATTCCTCCAATGTGCTGACACCTTAGACATAGTTAGGTAGCACTTAACCATGTATGTATCAGGTAGATGATCCAAAATTAAATCATAATTGGTTGACACATGTTTAAATACTTAATTTCACATGTTATTGAATGTTACGTGTTTACATGCTACTATTAGTGAATGTTAAAAGATGAATGTTCTAGGCTATTGTACCCATTCTTAAGTCCAAAATAGATAAATCATGATTTAAAATCAAGACCAAACAATTTGTTAAAATAATAAATTTAAATTATTAAAGACATCCATTTTTAGCCTCATGGCTCAAAATGCACTGTCTAAGTAACGTGTGTCAAATAAGTTTAACAAAACAAGCACCAATAGTTTTGTATATATTCCAATCCTAGAAGCATCTCTTGGAATCAAAACTGATGTCAAATATTTTTAGACTTGGTCACATCTTCTCCAAATCAACATCTTCTAGAAGAAAGTATTACATGTACCAATAAAAGTAAAATTGGAACCTTAATTAAAGGTCCAATAGTTGTAGCTAGGGATTCCTTAGAATCTATACCAAAACTTGCAACTGCAACAACTATTGCTAGTTCAAAGTTACTACTTGACATAGTGAAAGATTGTGTGGTAGATTGAGGATATGGGATTTTATGAAAAATGCATATAAGTTTTAGACAACCCAGTCCTTGTCAATGTCACTAGTCAAAACCCATAGGTGGCATAAAGGATAAGAATAATTGTGAGCTATAGACATCCAAGCAATAACCATGTTCCTCAATTGGGACTACAAAAATCTTTGGAGTGGAAAGTAGAAAACATATGCAAAATGTTGAGGAATGATCTAGATTGAATGTGTTCCTATTTATTTGTCAACATTTTGACTATCCAAGGATCTTTAAGATTGGGGTTGCAAATATATACATTTGTGAGAAGAATTAATCCATGCTCTCGACATATACAATCCTAATGTGTGATATTGCATGGCCACATAGGGTCTCCAGGGTACTTGCCATGCCTAAAGTGCTCACTCTTTTATAATAATATCCAAAACTAAAATTTACTATTAAGAATTGGAATAGTATTGATAGAATAAATGGCCTAAAAGAAGCTATATATTTCATTTATTTTTTGGAAATAAGACACCTATTGACTTAAATGAACTATTTATTAGACTATATAAATATACAAAAGAAAGAAAGAAGTAATGAATAATTAAGTCAAAATTGTTATGTCAAGAATTAGATGATTACAATTGCTGATTCCTAGAATGACCAATACACATGGCATGCCATGAGTAAAGTAAAATAGAATAGGATAAGATTTTATATTTAGATTCATATACATACAAAGAGTCCTAAATTGAATCCCAAAATGACAATATTGGGTATGGTAATGATAGTCAATTCTAATTTGCCCATGTGTCTTGCAAAAGCCTGAGTCACAACTCTTGTTCCATTTAGAGCTAGGAAATTGAATATGGTAGGCCATGCAATAGCCCATATTTTTATTAATTCATCTAAAATCCTCTTTGCTAACTCACTTGAACATGTAAATGATCCACTTTCATTGCTCCCGTACAAATTACATGAAATTTCATTGCCCCTTGCAAATTACAATGAACTTCTACATCCCCACTCTATTCATCACAAATAAGGGAATCTTCTAAAGAGTCTACCATATTTCCCATCTTTATAGCCAATTTCAATATAGTAGAGTCAAACACACCATAAATTTGAAAAATATAGCCCCAATGTGCTAAATTTATAATACAATCATACATCGATGGGGGTGTTGATGATATCGATTGAAAAAAAGATGATCCTCACAAGTGTCATACAATGAACATGTGTCATTAGTGGTCTTTTAAATAGTAGTCTACAATCAAAAAATACAAAATACAAATGAATAATGGCCATAATATTCTCTGATCAATCTTTTCAACGAGTACAAAAAAAAATCAAATAGTGTTCATTGAATTTCAGTGTTATATAATGAATCTCCTTCACATTTTTCATGGCTATAAAAACTTCTTTATTTTGATGGACTTTGTTGAAGACATTAAAAGCTCGTGTACTCTACTCTTTAAGAGGTTATTTGTGAAAGAATAATATTCTCTACTCTTCTAACAAAAATATTTTTATGTGGATAAATGTAGTTCAAGATCTAATGGTAGGATTTCATCTTCATTATAATTGATAGTTTTTACAATCTTGTAAGAAGAATCCATAAAATCATCATGTTAGCTTCTCTTAGTCCCTATATGTAAAAATATAG
This sequence comes from Cupressus sempervirens, assembly GCA_028749045.1. Lineage (NCBI taxonomy): Eukaryota > Viridiplantae > Streptophyta > Pinopsida > Cupressales > Cupressaceae > Cupressus > Cupressus sempervirens. The sequence continues at coordinate 200,487,921 of CM053791.1, read as the reverse complement.
GTTGCTTTAGTGTGCTAATTACAATCAAATCAATCATTTTGAGCTTTTTCTGATCATTCTTGTTAGCCTATTATTATCCTAATATACAATAAGAATATTTCAATTTTTTTTTGAAAAATATAGCTGTCATCAAAATTTTGGTGTAGTTTTTCATCAATGGTGTGACAAACTTATTGAACCATTGCAAGATGACATTGATATTTTTATGAGTTTGTCATTGACGGTATAACATACCCTTTGAATCATCTCTGGCTGGCATCGATAGTTTCACATTTTAAATTAGTTATCTAGTGTCAGCATGTAACATAAATAGGGATAATTTTGGATGGATCTTCCTGTTAATAAATCAATGATCATGGAATGTATCAAAATTTTGATGCAATTCTAGTGACAATTATTGTCAACATTTAAATGTCAAAAATTTGACCACTATCGCATCAAAAACTAGGTCCAAATTTACTAGTGTATGTTCCCTGCCCATTCCTGAGTACTTGATTGAGGTCTTGACTAGAATGGGAGTGGGAGAAGATGCTTGATCAAGGTTTTTCCTAGTTGGTAGCCTTGTCCATTTGAGATATTTACTAATACCACATATGGTCACTTAAGCATTGAGGTCTAGAGAGGTTGTCAACACAAAACTCAAGGGTTAGACATATGTGATTACACTTCTCTATATACATTATAGGATTTCTACATGTCTTGTCACATCTAGTTTAGTGTGTATTACCTATACAATTGAGTAGTAATATTTAGAATAGAGAGCTTTTCAAGATTCCATCCTTTGATCCATGAGATAAGTTTTGTGGTTAATGTCTTTAATGAGTCTATTAATATCTCCTCAATATGAAGGGAGTGAGCCTTCTTTAGGTTCCACGAGGCTAGGTGGTAGGGTAACCTTTATTACAATGTTATGAGTTCTTGTATTGGTGTTGGAAAATCCTTGTAGAAGTTACATTACATGATTCATCTTTGGAGATTTGTTCTATCTTCTTATGTTATTATTTTGTGTATTGTTTTACATATTGATTATGACACCTTTACTACACACACACACACACACACACACACACACACTTTGATTTGTATCTCATACCCCATGACTTGTGTAATGAATGAAGTTTTATGTATTTGGATATTGTACTAGTAAAATATATGATTCTGATATGTGATAATGTTTTTATTAATTGTGATTGTGATCTACATTATTTATGAGTTGTATTTATTAATTATATGTAGTGAAAGTTAATATATACATAATTCTACATTGTGGAATGCTTGAGATTTGTAATCTATATTTTGAGTTGTGTTTTATGCATGTATTATCTTGTTTTTACTTGATTTGACTTAAATGTTATATTGTTTTACATTATAGATGGTGTAAACTAGTAAGAAAAAATAAATTAATTAACCTAGTTGCATTATTTGGGTTAATCTCTTGGGTTCCCTGGTGTATTAATATGACCATATGCATAAATACTTCCTTGAGAAGAAGAATTTTCCATATTCATTGCTTATCATGGAGAACAAGGTTTATTAGCATATGCATTTTCAATTACTTACAAAAATTTCCTTGGTCATTACTATACATTGTGAAGACTACCTATATTGTTGCATTTCATCTTTTAAAAACTTTACAACTTGTAAATTGGAGTTATCAAGATTGTTGGAATTTTCTTATTTATTCAATTAGATTTGTCCAAATCCATAAAATACCTTTCTAGGAATCTTATTAAATATTTAGGAGCTTGAGCTGCTTGAGCAGTTGAAGGCATATAAATAGGTTAACTTTAATTCCTACTTAGAAATCTTATCTTCTCCTTAACCTTAACTTAGTGTTTAAGTCTTTGAAGTTTCTCTATCATTAACTTAGTAATGAATTTTCCTACTTTATGAAAGGAATTTTTTTCAATTTTGGATAAATAAATAAATAAATATATAAGTAAGTAAGTAGAGTGTGATGTGTATGAGAAATTAGAGAGAGAAGAAATAGCTCAGAATAGAGCTTGTAATAGGGCATATACAATAGTCAAATTTGCAAAAGTATATAGCCCTCTTTTCTATACTCTATTTTATCAAAGCTTCTTGGTATTGTCTTTTGCTGAATATTTTTCCCTATAGAGCAGCGATTGCTCCAAGAAAGTGCATTTTGGTATATAGCTATGTATTGTTGTAGTTTTTGGTTTTGTAATAGTAGTAAGATATATTGGTTGTAGATGATTAATAGTTAAATTTTTTTTAGTCTCTGTTATTAATAGAACATGATATAATCTATTGTCTCTATTTTTATTTGGTTATTCTTCTATATGATTAGAAATAGAGTAGTCATCTATGTGTTCCACTACTTTTCCCAATTTGGGTGGAAACACATTTGATTTTGGAAGCATTATGTTCTGATATTTGTTGTTCTATTTTTCTTCTAAAATCTAAACATGGTATCAAAGCTATTAAGCACTTCATCTTAGTGAGTTTAGGCATTTGTGTTCATTGGTTGTTTGAATTTTTTGTGCAAGAGATATGGCTAGAGATGAGAGAAAAATTTGGCAGCAAGCACTATCCTTAAATGGAGCTTGCTGCACTATATAAGGAAACAATGTAGCCATCTCTATGTTCCACTACTCTACCCAATTTGGGTGGAAACACATTTGATCTTGGAAGCATTATGTTCCAATATCCATTTTTTTATATTTCTTCTAAAATCTAAACATTTTACCAAACCTATTAAGCCCTTCATCCTAGTGAGTTGAGGCATTTCTGAGAGACATGCTTGGAAATTAGATCAAAGTTTACTAGTAAGAACCATCCTTACATGGTGCTTGTTGCACCATTTAAGGAAACATAGTAGCCATCTCTGTGTTCCACTACTCTGCCCAATTTGGGTGAAAATACATTTGATTTTAGAAGCATTTTATCCTAATATCTGATGTTTTATTTTGTTTCAAAAATATGGACATGGTATCAGAGCTATTAAGCCCTTCATGCTAGTGAGTTTGAGCATTTTTGTTCATTGTGTGTTTGAAGTTATTATGCTAGAGACATGGCTAGAGATGATAGAAAAGTTTGGCAGCAAGCACTATCTTTAAATGGATAGAACTATCATGTTTGGGAAAGAAAGATAAAGACCATCATGATAGCCAATGACTTGTCAGATTTTATGAAGAATGGTTTCACAAATACCACAGATCCTATTCATAGCTTTTTTCCCTCACAAACAATCAGAAGAATCAGTTGAGAGAGACAAGAAGGAAACATACTAAGCCAATGAGCATGATTGAAGCAACCTTGATAGAGGCATTATTTTTTAGAATAGTTGTAAGGTCCCTCCTAATATATACTTATTAAATATGAATTTCTCTATTAAATTTTCTATAGGAGATTAGAACAAATATGAAGTAATTTTTTATGGTTTAGATGTCCTAATAGAAATTGAGATCAACTAATACATTCATGTTTTAAAATACTCAGTGATTTGAGAACTACTATGTTATCCTAACTATTTAAACATTAAATTCACCAATTATGATATGAGGTGTTTCACCTTATGATGAAGCTATTGATTATGGTACCATGATGGTTAGGTTATATGCATTCAGATAGTTTAGCATTCCTTATTGGTGATGTTTATGATGTTTAGGTATATGCATGCCTAACAATGATTATTCTAGTATTTTAATTTGAATTAATGAATAAGTTATGTTATATTGATTATGTAATTACTGATAATTAAATGTGTGCATAAATAAGAAAGGGTTATTTAAATAAAACTTGAAGTTTTGATTTATGTGATTATCAAGATGAGTTTTAAATATATGTATGCAATTTTTCTTGAGCTATTGATGTGCGAAGTGAAGTGTGCAGGATTATTAGCTATGAAATAGATAATAGAGAATCTAAACTCAACCCTATGTATAGTTTTTGAAAACTAGGGTTAAGTCTAGTGAGAGATGCAGACCCCATTGTTTTATATTTTGCTTGTATCATAAATTGAATGTGTGTATCATTCTGTAATCATAAAGTGTTTAATGTTTTGTGACAATGGTTTTATAGTGTCACTCGACACTCATAATCTGTATATCCATATCAACATGATAATTACGGTAACCTAATAATTTGAGATGGATTAGGTTAGTAACCTAATACTAATTAGTTGGTAATTGGGATTAATTATCCTAATAAAGGTTTAGTGATAAGTTTACATTCCTAGGATTTTTAGAAAGTCCAAATATTTTAGGAAATTTAATAGGTCATCAAATAGTCCTAGAGGCCAAAAATTATGAAAACTAAGTGCCTAGGGTGAATATGTATGGGTTAGGGGAATTTCCACCCCTCTAGCCCCTTTTGTTGACTTTTGTGACTACCCAAATATCCCATTTTTGCTTTAGTACAAAAATTGGAGTTTCACCATGAGTTTGACAAGTTATACTCCACCTTAAAGTTTTCCTTAATGATGAGGTTAAGTTAGAAGACTCTTGCAGACCTTAGTCAAGTGGGGACTTATTGCAATTTGTAGATGGTTGAGTTAGGAGCCTATTTAGTGGCAGAGTTGAGGGTGGAAGAGTGATCACCCAATCTCTACATTTAGAGAGTAAATTCAAGATTGAAGGAGAAGGAAGGATAGTTCTTCTCAAATTTTTGTGCCATAACCATTTATGAAGGTATGAATCGTTCAAACTCATTTCTTCATGCTGTGTTTCAATTCTTAAAGTAGTTTTTTGCATATGTGTACATTTGTATGTATGATGAACATGTTAGGGATGGGATTGTGATGGGTTTTCTTTAAATGTTTTCATTTGTGTTTTACATTTTGATTTTTGAGGGAAAACTATAAGGGTTGTGCTGGCATTATTCACCCTTGGATAGGGAAGAAGTGGCCATGTATAGGAGGAGGGCTTTAGTTGAACTTTAAGTAGTGTAGAGTCTCTCCTTATGATGAGGAGAGAGAGAGAGTAGGGTGTTATGGGCCCCTACTCATCAGTACAAACCATGTTCATGTTTTGGAAAATTAAGAAGTAAAAGAACATAAGTTCTTGTGATATTAACCTCAAAAGGGAATTTATGAAAGAATGGAAGTTCTTGTGATATTAGCCTCAAAAGGGCATTTGTTATGGTGTTGTGACCAACTTCTCCTGCCTAGAAAAATCCACGTTCCCCCTAGTCTAGTTTGATTATGAACCTATTCTACAAACCAAGGATATGAGTAAATGGGTTGAATGTGTGTTCATGTTAAATTTTTTTGTCCCTTAGTCACTTTTATTTTCTCCATGATTACCTTGATGTAAATTGAAGATTTCATAGTGACTACCTTGATATGGAGCCAAGCAAGATTTTAGAGTTGTTTCAATTCAAATGTTGGGAAATTTCTTCTTGGGATAATTATCCTATTATAAAAAGTTATTTTTAAACTTATTTTTGAAATGACCATGATGTCAAGTTTTCTTCCCTTGTTCTTGCTTGATAGAGTCTTTGAATTAGGTGATTCAATAAAATAAGTATGAAGTGGCTAGCCCACTATTGTTTGGAAAAACAAAATGATAGTCCCTTATATAGGAGAAATGTTTCACTAAATTATTATTATTTCCAAATGTCCTCTTATTATGATTATTATTAGCAAATGAAATTAAAAGACATGATTATTTAAATGTTGATTTATATTATAGTAAAAGTAAAATCAATCCCTTGTAAATTGTATAAATGATGAAAGAATGAAAGGATTGATCTTAAGTATATTTTGTGTGAATATTCAATATGAGAACAAGTGCAAATTTAATTGGGAACATAGTCCTAGGATAACCTACATTGGATATGATTAATTTTTTAATAGACATGTTGATAAATCATTAGTCTTAAATATAAGTTGGAATACATTCTTCTTACCTCTCAAGTTGCCCTTAAAATTATTGAAATTGGTCCTAATATCATCACTAGGAAGTTAAAACTAAAGCCATGTAACTTTGGCCTCTTATAAATTTAAAAAGAAAAAAAAAATCCTCAAAATGAGCATCTACATGATGCTAGATAATATATGGGAGCTTTTGAAAATACAAAAAGGTAACAAGGAATATTCCTTAGATACCTTCACCATTTAAACATCTAACCTTATTCATACAATTTATATTATTTACAAAATAGATTAAATCTATAAATTTTAATGTCTTCCTTCTTATCCTAAGCTCACCTATATTACTTTACCGATAACTACTCTTATTATATGACATCACTAGCTTATCTTAATCCCTAAACATTACTACCCACTTTCACCCATCACCTAATAAACCTTACAACATGAATCTACCATGTTTTAATCAAATCAAAAGAAATTTCACCCTCATGCATTCAGGATGACATCAACTCCCCTCTCCAATGTTGGACACAAGTAAGGTTAAAAGGAAGCAAGTCAACTAGAATTAATGCTTTTCTTTGAAAATCACACAAATCATTTTACCTTTTTCAAAACTCTATCCATGCAATTATTTTTGGCAATCCAACCTTGGGCAATGTGTGGCAGGCATGGGCCAACATGCCTTGACCTTGGGGGGCCAACTTGGCCTTGGGCAACATGGTTTTCCATGGGGAAGTGTGGGAAGGGGTTAGGTGGGGTTAAGTGAGGTGTTAGGGGGTAGGTTTAGTGTGTAATAAGTATAATTTAGTGTTAGATAATGTTAGTAGACTTGGTTAGTGTAAGGTGTGTCTAGTTAGTAATACATGTTGGTTTCATATTTAGTTTGTTATTATGGATCAATAGTATTAATAAATTTTGTGTATGATATGATGTTAGGATTTTATTTACATGTTAGTATTAACTAGCAAGATGATGGGGTTAGAATAGGAATAAGGTGTCATTGGAGGTTTGTAATATGTTTAAGGTTTAAATAAATGTTATAATTATTATTACTTTTGTGTTTAGGATATGGTAAATTTTAATGGTTTGTTTTATTTATTTAGTTCTAGTAGAAGGTTAGGAGGGCTAAGTTAGCATCATAGTTAGAAGTGGTTAATTAAAGTTAGTAGATAGTTCTCTTGATCAAAGGAATAATGTTAAAGTTTAGTTAAAATATGTATTATAAGATTGAGATTTTATGTTTGAAACAAAATGTATTTGTTGGTAAAGTTTAGTGGTTAGATCACTAGGTGTATAGTTAAAATATCTTGTTATAGAATATCATTATTTGAAATAACTAATTTTCTATATCAAGTATTTTAGAAATACTTTAGAAGAATAATATGTATTTAATTATAAGTATTAATTAAGTTCAAATGACTATATCAAGATTTAAATAGGTGATGGATTTAAAGTTGTCTAGATAGCTTGATAGAATGGTTTGGGTTTTGATTAGAAGATGGATCGATGTCACAACTAGTTTTATGATAAATATTTAATGATTTTTAATTATTTCTAAATAGGTTATGATAATATCTAGAATTAATTATTAATGTGTTATGATAGATTAACCTTTAAATGTAGAATTAGATTCTTCTACAGATAGATCTAGTATGGTATTAAAAGGGGTAGCATCCTAGTCAAATTATGAACTTGGAAACCCTAAAATGTATCTTGAACTTGATCTCATACCTTTTTAATTGAACCTAAAATTTTAATCAATCAACTCTTTCAACCAGAGCTACATGTTCTTATAGCATTAAAACCTAGGGTTTCAACCTGATGCATTGTATTCAAATACTGACTCTACATCTTTATGATATGTGTTTGAAACTCACTTTAATCCTTGGTCAAACTTTCCATAAGGTTCTTCTATGTATCATGCATTTATATAGTGAATTAATTATCTTCAAAAAAAAATGTGTTAGTGTGTTTTGCCCCAAATTTTGGGCATGACAATAGTAGCAGCTAGTTATTCCAAAAAAGTTTGCATTATTCTCAAGACTACATTCAAAGGGACTAATCAAGTCCATATTGTGAAGTTGTAGATTCTTCAAAGAGAGATTGAGTCTCTTCTTATGAAATAAAATGAACCTATGTCAGAGTTCAGCACTAGAGTTTGCACTTTGATAAACTAGTTGAAAATTAATGGAGAAGGGATTTAAGAATAAAGAGTTGTGGAGAAGATCTTGAGGAGTTTTCCTCATAAGTTTGATACACTTTTGATTTCCATTGAAGAGTCAAAAGACCTGTCCAAGTTGATAGTTGATGAGTTGATGGGATCTTTCCATACTCATGAGCACCATATAAATAGACTAGAAAATTCCTCTCAAGAGCTTTCCTTCAGATCTCAAGGCAATACAAAACAAATCTAGATGTGGTTGTAGAGGAAAAGGACATGGTAACTCTGGACAATGAAACATTGGAGGAGAAAGCTCAACAAGTACCTCTCAGAATAGCCCCCAAGGATGAAGAATAAATATCAACTCTAACAAGAGCAATGTTAAATGCTATTATTGCCACAAGTTCGGGCATTATGCAAATGAATGCTAGAAGAAATAGAGTGATCAACCATAAAAACATATTAATATTGATGATGAAAAAATTGGAAAAAGAAAGAATAATACCACCTTCACCATGTGTAATATTAGTGAAGAAGGCAGCCCTGAAGTTTTGTACTTGGACAATGACTGTGGTAACCACATGAGTGGTAATGAAAGTATGATTTCTCCATAAATCTGAAATTAAGATAGGGAAAAATGTAGTTATTCCTATTATGGTCAAGGGGTCTATTATGATTTGTACTAAGTAAGGAGAGAAGAAAGAAATTTAGAATTTTTATTTTGTCCCCAATATTAAGCATAATCTAATGAGTGTTGGAAAATTCATTCAGAGTGGATACAAAGTGTAATTAGAAAATGACCAGTGTGTCATTCATGAGAAAGATGGGAGCAAGAAAGTTTTTGCAGTAGTCCAAATGACAAAGAACTAGATATGTCCATTGAAGATTGAGATATGTTTTAGCTCTCAATCTGTTGGTGCACTTCTCAAGCAAGTATGTGAAACAATGCAAAATAAATCAACTTTTAAAAGTATGATTGAAGATCCCTCCAAGCTATGGCATCTAAGATATGGACATCTTGGCTATGCTTCTTTAATCTTTTATCCAAGAAAAGAATGGTGGGTGGTTTTCCTAGAGTTGGAGAGTCTAGTAGCAGGTGTGAGACTTTTATTTTTGGTAAGAAACATAGGCCACCCTTTAAATTTGGTAATTCCATAAGTGCTAGAACACCATTAGAGTTGGTGCATACTATTTAGTAGGCCCTATGCAAGTTACTTCCAGAGGAGAGAGTACTTGTTTTATGATCTTTATTGATGATCTCAGCCATAAAAGATGGGTTATTTTCTAATAAACAAATCTAAATCTTTTAATAAGGATTTTAGAGTTTAAAGCCTAGGCTAAAAAGGAAAGTGGACATTGCATTAAAGTCCCAAGATTAGATAGAGGAGGAGAATATACCTCCAATATTTTTTGTAAAATTTTGCAGGGAAAATGGTATAAGGAAGGAGCTAACAACCAATTATACTCCACAACAAAATGGAGTGGCTAAAAGAAAGAATAGAACTATCATTGGGATAGAAAGAAGTATGTTGAAAGAAAAAGGTCTTCCAACTGGATATTGTGGAGAAGTTGTAGTGACAATAATTTACTTGATTGATAGAAGTCCTACAAAAGTAGTGCATGATAAGATACCTCTTGAGGCATGGACATGGAAAAAATTGACAATTGAACACTATAGAGTATTTTGGTGTGTAGCATATGCACACATACCAATGGAGTAAAGAAAAAGTTTGATGATAAAGGTGAGAAAAGAATTTTAATAGGTTATAGTTCAAAATCTAAAGTATATAGATTATATAACCCTCTTAACAAGAAGATTATCATTTCAAGAGATGTTGAGTTTCTACAAAATGAGTCATGAGATGGCTCGATGGATGCATCATCTAGCACTTCAAGTAAAGCATCTATTATTGATGAAAATGATGAACTAGATGATCAACAAGATAAAGCAGTAGTAGAAATACAAGGCTCTAGACATCTTTGGGTTGCTTCTGATAGAAACAGGTTGAAAGGAAAGAAACCAAAGACAACAAGACAATTAGCTCTAGATAGGTCCAGACATCTTTAGAATAACACATAGATATTTTCTCATAGTTCTAGATAGCTCTAGATTTAACTTGTACAACACAGTAGTATTAGTGAGAGTTCAGATTCTAGTCTCGCCTCCCTTGTACCAAGAAAGACTAGAAGTCTTAAGGACATATACCAAGATGAAAGGTATAATGATTTTGATGAGAATAGTAATTTTGCATTATTTTCTCATAGTGATCTAGTTTACTTTGAGGAAGTTGTAAAAGAAGAAAAATGGTGTGAGGCCATGGATGATGAGATAGATGCAATAGAGATAAATGAAATGTGGGAGCTAACTAATTCATCTCCCAACAAGAAAGCTATTGGTGTGAAATGGGTGTATAAAACCAAGTGTAATGCTGATGAAAAAATAGATAAGCATAAAGAACATTTGGTGGTCAAGGGATACAAGCAACAATTTGGTAGAGACTATGATGAGACATATGAACCTATAGTAAGAAAAAAACTATACATGTTCTGATGGAAATTGCAACCCAACACAAGTGGAAGGTATTTCAAATGGATGTGAAATCAAACTTCCTTAATGGTGTGTTGAAAGAAGAAGTCTATGTGGGTCAGCCACCTGGTTATGATGTTCCAAGAGAAGAACATAAAGTGTATAAACTAAAGAAATCTCTTTAATAGGCTGAAGCAAGTGCCATGAGCATGGTATAGCCCAATTTGACTCATATTTATTGAGCAACAATTTTAGGAAAAGAAATGATGATCCTACTGAAGCAAGTGCCAAGAGCATGGTATAGACTAGTTTGACTCATACTTATTGAGAAACAATTTTAGGGAAAAAAATGGTGATCTTACTCTTTAAATTAAGGCACGATATGGTAAGATTTCAATTATTGTCTTATATGTTGATGATCTTATTTTTACCAGGATGATGATTTCCTTATTGCTTATTTCAAGCAAGCTATGAATGATAAGATTGAAATGATAGATTTAGGAATCTTGAGATACTTTCTAGCTATAGAAATTAAGCAAATGGATTATGGTATTTTTATTTCCCAAGGGAAGTATGCACATTAGATTTTAGAAAGGTTTAGAATGTTGAACATTAAGGCAGCCCCAATACCGACATCAGTAGGTCTTAAGTTGAGTAAGAAAGATTGTAGCAACAAGGTGGATCCAGTTATGTTTAAAAGTTTGGTTGGAAGTTTGATGTACTTAACAACAACTAAGCCTGACATTATGCATGCAGTGAGTTTGATTTCAAGGTTTATGGAAATACCAAATGACACTCATTGGCAAGTGAGTAAGAGAATCCTGAGGTATGTGAAAGCAACCAAAGGATATGGTATTTTATATGTTGTTGAAAGTGATTCTAGGCTAGTTGGCTATACAAATAGTGATTGGGTTGGAAGTCTAGATGATAGAAAAAGTACTTTAGTTTAATTTTTCATATGGGTTTCAGAGTGATTTCTTGGTCTTTTGAGAAGCAATTACCCATATTTTTCAAATCTACATAGGAGGTTGAGTATATTGAAGAAAATGAAACAATGTGTCAAGTGGTTTGACTAAGAAGGATATTAGCTGATTTGAAGGAAGAACAAGTGGAAGAAACCACCATATTTGTGATAATATGTCTTCCATTTCCTTGGAAAAATATCCTATTTTTCATGGTAGAAGTAAACATATAGAAATCAAATATAATTTTATTTGTGAACAAGTTGAACATGGTGACATATAAATGGATTTTTTGTAGGTTTGATCACCATCTAACATACATCTTCACAAGGTATTTAAGCATTGGAATTTTTTAGTGATTAAGGATGATTTAGGCATTTTTGTTTTGGATGAAGCATGATATAGTTTTTGTTTGTTTTGACAACTCAAGACAAAGTGGGAGTGTTTGAGTTTTTTGATTTATTCAATTTGATTTTTCTATATCCATAAAACACCTTTCCAATCAGCTTATTACCTACGTAAGATCTTACAGGAGCTTTAGGTTCTTGAGTAGCTGAAGGCATGTTAGCAGGTCAACTTTAATTCCTAAAAAATATCATCTTTTCCTTCACCGTAACTTAGTGGTTAAGTCTCTAAAACTTCTCTATCATTAACTTAGCATTGAAGTTTCCTACTTTATGAAAGGAATATTGTTATTTTTGGATATATATAAGCAGCATGTGATGCATATGAGAAATTAGAGAGAGTGAACAAATAGCTTAGCTTAAAGCTTGTAATAGGGCATATACATTAGTTAGATTTGTAGCAAAAAATAGCCCTCTTTTGTGTACTTTATTTTATCAAATATTTTTTTTATTGTCCCTTGTTGAATATTTTTCTCTATAGAGAAGTGATTGCTCTAGGAAAGTGTAGTTTGGTATACAACTCTGTATTGTTGTAATTTTTGGTTTTGTAACAATAGTACTTAGATATATTGGCTGTAGATGATTAATAGTTGAATTTTTTTTTTAGTTTATTTTATTAATAGAAAGTAGTATAATCTATTGTCTCCATTTTTATTTTGTTATTTTGATGTGTAGGTAGAAATAGTGAAGCCATCTTTGCATTCCATCACTCTACCTAGTTTGGATGAAAACACATTTGATTTAGCAATATATTCTGATATATGTTGTTCTATTTTGCTTCTAAAATTTGAACAAAGATGGCATCAACAAGTATGTACTTAGTACATAATGCTATTTATAGAGGGATTTTTATGTAGTGATAATTATTACAATTATAATGGGGACCCCTTACATAAGCTATCTTCAACTCTCCATGCTTTTCTTTCTGATCATACTTCATACTCAAATGTTATTCACAATCGGGGAAGATACAAAGCTATTTTTGGAGTGGTGATTATTATATTTCATAATCCTAGTTGCATATGTCTTATTTAAATTGGGGAGCTATCATTTTTTATTGTTAATGTTTCAAATCACAATACACAATTTTGATGCATCAACTTCCAAGAGTCATAACTTATTTCTCGGATATGGGTTTTGGCTGAAATTTTATAGGCAATTGTATGAGGAGGAGTGATTTGGATTGTTGATAGCTCAACTAAATTGGTGGCCAATTTGACATTTTTTTTGGAAGCCTAGAATATCATCTTGGCCTCCGAACTTGGATTTTTGTGTTTTTTTTTCTAGTTTTTTAGAAAGTTATTTTTGTAATAAATTTGAAACCATATTCTTGATTTTGTAGATTAGTTGGCAATTAATTTTGCCTTAGTTGGGGGTTTTCTTGCAAAAAATCAAGATTCGTAAGATGGGTTTTGAGAATTACCAAAATGCCAAATATGATAATTTTTGAGATGGTAATAAGTAGTTGTTTTCTTTCATTGTAGAGGTAGACTAGAGTTGGAAAAGTTTAATGAAGAATTTGGCTTTCTGAAAATTTGTGTTGTGTTAATATTTTAAAGGGTTTGGGTTACATCAAATCTATTAAAGAAATAGTTAATTTTTTTATAGTATATCAATAAAAATTTACTAAGTATGCAATGTTTGTGGCAAATCAGCTGCATGTAGTCTACATGAGCAGCACTTCATCACAAGAAAATAGGACATCTTACATTGTATGAGTTTCAATATACCTTGAAATCTTCAATTTGTGCATGGAAGGTGATAATATCTTTGATCTATTCTTATATTGAATTGTGATTAATAAAAAAATTGATTTTATTTTTCTGTTGAAAGTTGGGATTTGTTAAGTTGAAATAAGAGAGGGCTCAGAACAAAAAAAACATTAAGACAATTAAAAAAGAATTCACATACAAATAATAGGAATGTTGTATTTTGTTATTGTATTGTGAAATTTTACATTCTTGATTATTTTTAGTTGTAATTGATTGTTTTATTCACTTGTGTGTGTGAGTTTTTATGCCTCTAATTTATAACTCTAATAAAACAAATGTTTTCTATGATTAAAAAGATATGATAAGATAATTTAATATAATTGTAATGTTGCTATTAAAGCCAGGAGGCAATAGAGGAGTCATTGAAGATCAGCTATGGAAAGAGTTTTGGTGGATTTGCAACTATTCTTTCTTCATCCTAGGTCCAACAACTCTCAAGTAAAACAAGCAAATAACTTTTTTAATTAATGACCATTTTTCTTACAATATTTTTACATGTTTTTAATTAATATACATGTTTTCTATATAGATATGGATGGTGTGGTCACAGTGTTTTTCTTCTTAATATAAACTTGTTATGGATTTCTTAACATGCATTTTAACTAAATTTGAATTACAAAGACTAGTTTTATCATTGAAAAGACTAGTTTTATCATTGACTCTTCAAACATAAAATAGTGGTGTTATAGGAATATGGACAGAATTAGAAAGTTTCAATGATCCTGGATTTACCCCAACACCATCTAAATGGAAGGGTGGATGCCACACAACATCAAACTTTCCTTCCTATAACAAGTTAGACTCATGCATGCTCTCTTTTGTTATTATAAATAGTATTAGTACCATTCATTGATTAACTTATAAAATTTATGTATAATTTCTTTACATATATTTTGAATTTATATTACATGAATATACATGTATGATAATGGTCTTAGTTTCTACTTCAATCATAATCTCTCGTAAGTCTATATATCTCCTACTTGTCAAGTCTAGATATGTTTCTACCAAAAACAAAACTATACAACTTTTAGTGCAATTAAAACATTGGTTTATAACATTATTTTTCATATGCTAAATTAGTTTGCATTATTTTATTTTTAAATTTATTGAACCAATAATTTTTTAAAGTATTTTTAAATCTAGAAGTAAATAAACTTCCACTTATGTAGCTTAGGAAACTTGTGGGGGAAAAGTATTACTATAGTTTCTCAGATGATCCACCACCCAAAGGAGATTATTTCTCTCCGAGAGATGGAGTTGGCCATGACACATACAAGTCCTCTACTACTACTAGAAATCATATAAACAATGCAAGTCTCAATGGTATTGCTCAAGAAGATGCATGAGGTGGAATCCTTGGTGCAAGAATTGCTACTTATGCTTCTAATGGGTGCCAAGCTTCAAGAATATTCTCTTGCAACAATACTAGGAAACTATTTAATCAATGTACAAGGTTTTTTGGTAGGATGGTTGTATTGAAGTGAACATTGTTGTAGCATTTGATGATGCCATATTTGACGGTGTAGATATCCTTTCTGTTTTGCTTCACATAGATTTTCCTTGTGACTACTTTGTAGATAATATTGAGCATTTCATGTAATGAAGAGAGAATTTTGGTATTAAATTTAGTTGGAAATGATAGATCTTATAGGTCTATTGTTGAAAATTATTCACCATGGTCTCTAACTATGGCTTCAAGCACAATGGATCACAAAATGGATGTTGAGTTTCTTTTAGGAAACAATTTGTCTATAGAAGTAAATATCTATCCTCTATGAAAAATTTCTCCTTGTCATTTAAGAAAAAAATGTTTCTTAATGCTTAATTTCAATTATATTTAATCTCTATAGGGAATTTCTACAAACATATATACTATGGATCAACCATGGTATCCTTTAGTATATGGAGGAGATGTTTCTAATATATCTAGAGGCTTTAGCTCTGACAACTTTAGGTAATAAAAAAATTAATATACAAATGTTGAAACATAAATTAAATTAAATGATGGTATAGGAAAATAAATTTTTTTGAAAATTTTTATTATGAATAATTTTTATTTTGATAAGGAACTTATAAATATTGTTTTGTATTTTTAAATTTTCAGTACTTGTGCATTAAATTCTCTAGATAGGACCAAAGTGGAGGGAAAGATTGTGCTTTGCAACTACTCTAGTGACCCACTAGATTATTTAGTTTTTATTACTAGTGGAATTGGTACCATTATTGTCTTATATGATTTTAATGACATGAATTTTATTTGGTTAAACCTTGCAACCTTGATAATGAATAAAAAATAGAACTTGTATTGTCTTACATCAAATCTAAAAGGTAACTTTTAAAAAATAAATTATTTATTTATGAACAGACCTTTCTTATTAATCTAATATTAAAGATACATATCCAAAAAAAAGAGGTCATGGGATATAAGATTACCCCATGAGTTCACTTGGCATGAAACCAGATAAGATAACTATTCATTGAAAAAAAATATTAACAAAATATATAAATCCCTTGGCCTACAAGAGCATTGCCACCCAAGGGAGGATCTTTATCATTAGAAACCTAGAAGTTCTTGGGGTTATTAGTTGTCTTAGTGGGAGCCCAACCATTAGTAGGGGCAACAAAATCATCATTAGGTTGTTTATCTCCCCCTGGCTTGGGTGGAGAGATAGCTAAGTCTAGCTATGGGAAATCCTACTTTGGGTTTCTATGAGAAGAAGGCCAGTCCACATCAAGGGTAGTAGGGGGAGCCACAAGGGACCAAACTATACCCAACCTCCATAGAGGTGAGGCCAAGTAGTGACAACCACCAAAACTACCATTGGGAGAGTGATGATGAGGCTAGGATCTAGGAGTATGTGAGTGGCACATAGAACTACTCTGACCTCTCTAATGACTATGAGGAGTACAATCACTAGACAAGGCATCTGATGACACCTGGGAAAATATATAAGGGGCATTTCTCCAATGTGCTAAAAGCTCTTGTAGGTGAGTGACCTCTAGCATGACCTTATCCATTTATACTTGAATTTGCATCATGACATTATTACAAAAATGTGCTTTATAGTACATAGCAACATGTATATCAAGAAAGCTATGAGAGAATAAAATAGGATTGTGGTCCCTCCAAATAGTACATAAAATCTCCATTATGAAAACATGCCATATTCTGGAGTACTTGAAAGGAAGCATGGGTGAATCTCCTAGCACAACCATATGCCATGTAAAAGCCTTTGGGCAGAAAGGCTTAAAAAAATCATGGATCTAGAGCCAATATTTTTGGGCTCACCTACCAAACCAAAAAAATATGCATAAAGCTTTCTAGCTAACCACAAAAAGGGTCCACGACTCCCAGATGTCAAAGTAGAGGGCCCAAAGGTAGCCCCTAGAAAAGGGGGTACTAGGCAAAGTGAGCTATTTTTTGCTTTGTGATGGCATTCCAAACTATGGAAAATCTAAGAATCCAAGTCTTATGAGAGGATTACAAATGCCAATGCTAATTGAGAGTATTGACCATTAAAAGATAGGGAACTAACCACCAATAGCCCACATAATTGTTTGTAAGTAGTCATAGGAGTGACAAGATACTACTTCAAATCTTTCCACCAAGGGTGAGATGAGTAAATTCCAAACTTCTGTAATAGATGGAGAGGCACCCTGCAAACTAGAAGATCAAATTTCTATTGATCTAGACAAATAAGCTTGAAATAAACCTACAAGTCCTCCCATGAGCAAAGGCTCATGGTAACCCTAGAAAAAAAATCTTTGGGTATCTTGATTCCCCTTTGAAATAAGCATGGTGCACTAACTCCTTAAACATTAAATAAGGGAGACCACCACAAGTTTTGTTGGTTCATAGAGAGCCCATTTCCAATCTCATTGCCAACCTAGTGAAACCACAACTTGATGGCTTCCCAAGCTTTCCAAATTCTTTTGGAAACAAAGATACCCTAAACCTACATAGGTTCAATGGTCATGAGAAGGGTTTGAAAGCCAATCCCCTTCTAGGAAGTTCAATTAATCAGAAATCTTGAAGATATGGAATGTCGCAACAATATTTTCTCAGCCTCATCACTAGTGAGAGCCTAAATGGCCCACTTAGCACTGAGGGTAATCTCCTATTTGTGAGTGGAAAGCATTCCAAGACCACCAGAGTCTTTGGGAAATAATAGAAATCCCAAGAAATCTATGAAGGATGTGATGCACAACATTAGAGGCCTAGAGGAAATCTCTTTAGTGAATATCAAGCTTGAGGTTGGAGGCCTTGGAAGGGGCCCAACATGAGGAGTAGTAGACATGCATAGAAGCAAACACTTTCTAGAGAAAATTGAAACTTTCCTGCAAGGGAAAGAGACTTGGTGGTCTAATAGTAAAATTTCTTCTCAATCTGTTCCAGGACAACATTTCATAGCTCCACAATAGAGGCTTGAAAAGAAAATGGAACACCTAAAAACTTAAATATTTCACCATGTTGAACCCATTTCCACCCATAGCACTACAACCATTGAGGGCCTGTCAAGAAGGATTCTCCATAACAAAGGGTCTTGTGCCATTGGATGATATACCTAGAGGTAAGGCAAAATGTATCCAAGTATTGTAAGGCATTCATAGTGTTATCCTTATCCTCCAAAAGGGTGAGAAAGAAGTCATCAACAAAATGAAAATTCACAATCTATGTAGTGGATCCTAAAAGAAAAATGCCATGCACCAAGCCCTGAGAGATAGAGTTAGCAAGAATATAGCCAAATCATTTAGCCACCAACACATAAAGAGAAGGTGCTAAAGGGAATCCCTGGCAAATAGATCTATAAAGCCCAAAGGCTTTAGATTGCCAACCATTTATGGTAATACAAGTAAAGGCATTGCCAAAGAGGATCTAAATCAATTTCAAGAAGATTGTGCCAAACCCTAGTGCTTGAAGCATGGCCAAAATGAAAGGCCATTCAATCTAGTCATAAGCTTTGGCAAAATCAATCTTAAGAAATAAGGTATGATGTTTAGACTACCAAGCCCACTCCATACCTCCCCAAATGGCAATAATATTGTCTAGAATGTATGTAGATTTAATGCAGTCAATTTTCTCAGGACAAACAATTTAAGGGAGAAGATGTCAAATTTTAAGGGAGAGAGCCTTGGCAATAATCTTGTAGGAGACATTGAACAAAGTGATAGGCCTCCAAGTGTAGATTACCTCAGGATCGCCTACTTTAGGTATGAATTTGATATTACTATTTCAAATGGGTACTTTATAGTAATCAAATAGATATGTTGGTAACCAAAGTGATTAATTATTATTATTTTTTATTAGCTCTCATGTTGCAAAAAATTAATAAAACAATAACTCCCAAATCATTGGCACCCTTTGTGGCTTCTTTCTCATCCCGTGACTTCAATCCAATTACTTTTGACATTCTCAAGGTAATTTTTTTTCATGATATTAGAATGAGCTTTAAATTTCACATTTTATCAAACATAGTTTGTGTAAAAATAATATAAAATATAATTAGGAAAATGAGATGTAATTATATAGTAAATATAATTATTTTGAATAAAGGAACATAATATAATGATATTTGTTTCTTATAATATGGAATCAAATTATCACTCATAATCTTTAGTATTGAGAAATATCCAAAAATATTATAAATTGGTATAATGGTTTATAATTTTAATAGAAGAATGTAATTGTTTCAATAATATTCAATTATCATATATTAATTTGTATTATATAGATCTATATTATCCAATATATAAATTGTTCAAAAATAATTTAAATTATAGAACTTTTTTTTTGAAACAGTGGCAAAGCCACTTGATATATTTATATATAAATTTAATAATTTTTCTACATTCTAAACTAATTCTAAGATATGAAGCTCCTGGAGAAAAGAATCAGGAAGAAAAACTCCATTCATTACCTCGTCAAGAAGAAGAAAAGAGATAAGAGAGGAGCAAAAAAGATGGAAGTTACATAGACCTGGTTATAATGATCCAGGAATGAGACTTCCAAATTAAAAAATACATTAGAAGAATAGGAGGAGAAGAATGTTTAACTAGAATGTGCAATGTATCTTAAATGTACAAGTATTTACAATTATAATCCAAACCAATCGACTAATTTAGCTGTTGTTCAGAGTGTTGAAAAAGTCTTGCATGCAGATATCTGCTCACAAAAACAGTGCAAAACACAAGACCAAAAACCACAAGAACCAAGTAACATTATTCCTCCATATCCCCTAGCATGGAAGCAAAATTACCAATCTTAAGAGTAAGATTAGGAGTGCTAGAGGAAGGATTAACCATAGGTAGAATAGAGGCCTAAGAAGGTTCATGCTCTAAATGATCTAATAAAGCAAAGACAATTTGATGCACATTATTGACACAATTTTTGGGTAAGTAGCCACCATGTTGCTAGAATGTAGCCTTAAGTGCACAAAATGACTACCTCTCTAGAGCTTTTTTACTGCTCTCATAGCCCACATAAATGCTATGATTGCTAAGAAGTGCATGATGATGAAACAAACTGCTAATGAGGGAAGAACCACTCCAAAGGTCATATTTCTGACAAGCTTTATTAAGCTTACCCCCTTGCAAGTAAGCATGTCTAATAAACCTAGTAACTATCAGCTCCAAGTGGAATGGGGACTGCAATAAATCCATAGCGTTAGACAAAAACCCAACAAAATGTGAGATGGATATATTAATCTTTTTCCAGAGGGAAAAGGAATCTCATGCCCAATAATTTAAATTATATAACTTACTTGAAAATTTTTACTAGAAAATGTTACCATACCATGTATTTTTCTATGGGCATTACAACACCAGTAGTGGACATTCTTGCATCATGGGCAAAAAATCCTTCACTTACTCAAAATGGAGGAGATACAAGGATCTTTGACTTCAATATAATATCTCAAACTTCCATATCATATCCACACATAGAAGGAGCTATAGGATTGTTAAGTCATATCACCAAGGTTGGTCTACAACTACTATTAAATCAGCTCTAATGACTACATGTAATGTATATTATTCACCTCTTATTATACATCTTCATTGTTCATAAGATCTTAATTATTTCTAGGATTTTAAATTTTGTGAAAAATATTATCATTAAAAGCTTTCTCAAAATTAAAACTAAATCTACCTTTAACAATATGTATTATCATCCCTAGAGATCTTTAACAATAAATAGAAAAGGAAAATTGTATAAATTTTAAATAATACATTAAAATACTAATAAATATACTTAATATTTTAACTTGTAATGCAACATTTGTAATGGATCCAACTAGAGATAAAGAATTTGGGTATGGGGTTAGGCAAATAAATCCAATGAAGGCTATCAATCCAAGGCTTAAATATTATGCGGGAGTAGATGATTATGTAAATTTTATTTACAAGAAAGGTTACAATGATACCACTTTATGTTTCATTACTCAAGATTTCAGTACTTGTGACTCCAGAGAGCCATCTACAACTAGAGCAAGAGTACTAAACTACCCTTCAATAATAGTTACTACTAGTCCAGGGAAATATTTCAAAGCTGAAATATCTAGAATGATTACCAATGTAGGAGATACCATAAGTACATAAAAGGCTATTATATCTGCACCCTCTAGAATAAATATCACAGTTGTCCTTGATACACTACCATTTCACTCCTAAGTTATAAATTGTCATATAATGTCACAATTGAAGGTGGATCTATACCTATTAAGACATTAGTTTTAGGTGCCCTAACTTGGAGTTATGGGAATTACACTATCAGAAGCCCAATCATTATCTTTGCTCTTCTAGATGACCTAAGTAAATAGGTCAACATGCTAGTTTTTTCATCAGTCATCCATATTGGTCACAACTAATTTATGTGCTCATTTTGAATATTATTTTCAAGAGTTGATCAATTGAAAACTCAGAGCTAGATAAGCTCTTTGGAAATGAATTTGTACAAAGCGAAAACTCTTTGAATTCAATGTATGGTGAAATTTTTGTTCATCTATAAGCTTGAATAATCAAGAAAGATTGCATTCTAAACTTGGTTCTATTGAAATTGTAGATGTATTTTTAAAAGAATAAAATAATGTTTTATATTAATGTAAAGTAAATATTGAATAATCTATTAATGTGATATAATGAAGAATCATAATGTTTTTTTATTTGAATGGGTAGAATAAGGATTTTGAGTTAAAGTAATAGTAATATCATACATCCTTTACAATTGTGGGCCATTAAAACTATTGAGCTATCATTTTGCATGATGCTTAATGACAAGAATCCTTTCAAACTCCTCTCTTGAAAAGTTGATTTGGGATCAAATCTAAGGTTTTGGGCAATCTTGTGACCTACTGGAATCCACTTAGTTGAAGATAAATGTGTTTTTTCATGAGGAGGCCTTTGCTGGTCCAAACCAATTTTAGATCAAATGATCAATCTACTTGTTGTTTCAAAATTAACCACAAAAGAGATATGTCTTTTGATATTTTCTATTTTTTTTAATGAATTCAATCTAACAATGCAACTATATGAATTCCTAATTTAACTAGGGGTTTTCAAAGAAAATAACAAAGATAAGGTAACAAGAAGTTTAAGAAAATAACATGAAAGGGAAATTCCTAATGGACATAAGCCACAAAAACAATGCATCTAAGAGTTAAGCCTTTGAAAAGATCAATAGGTAACCAATAAAAATAGGGGCAATGCTTCCTTAATTACACTAATGCAATCATCAATGGGAATCTAGTAACTATAAGATGTTTCACTTTTCATCTAATCGCAAGGCCACAGAAAGTGCGCTCATGTGAGACAAAAAGCTATGCAAGAACAATATGGTGATCTCTTCTTGAACTAAGTATGTCAGGGAAATTTGTAGACCCATAGAAAAAACTAAAAATAAAATATTGCTCAAATAAAAATAACACACTAAAACCATTAGCTCAATTACACTTCATGAACATGCATTCATAAAATATAACACTCTCAAGAAATAATCAATACACTCCAAATGTGAGCACCAATAGCATATATTATTGCATAAACATAAAGGCAGCCTCAAATATATATTACATTCCTAAATTTATAAGAAATCTTCTTCTTAATTTGTGTTGAGAGTGAGAGATATCTTTATGCAATCATATGCTTCTAAACTAATAAAACAAATCTATTTATGTATAAACGAACTATCTAACTAGTGCTAAGTAGGACTACATCCATATGTATATCATTAAATGGATACATGAGCCTTTACATGTCTTAAAATAAAGAAAATATGAGAAAATAATAAAGAGAGAGCCATTAGTCTATGTAAGAGTGTCTAGAAGTGCCGAAAATAAAAGCTCCATCTTCACTAGATGTTTGTAGGAGTTAAACTATTGTCATAATGTGTTTCTGATGCATGGAAAGCTTTAAATTTAAAACTTGCAATTAATTGTTGGCGCACCTCTAATTTCTTAAAAAATCTTCCAAAAAACCACTGGAAAAGTGCACCTGCATAATCCATAAGAAAAGTTAGATGTTTCATTGTAACCAGTATCACATAGATACAATTAGTTCTAAATCTTCCATTCATTCTTTAAATTTCCTATCAAAATAACACCTAAGCTACATGACAAAAAAATCTTCCTACATAGGGGAACAAGCCATTTGTTGCCCATGTATTGCCTCCACGTATAAATTCCCAATTATCGCTACCATCCCCCCTACTACCACCATAAAAATTTACTAATTAGAGATCACACATGTACTAATAGTGGACCATTTTAAAGTTTTCTTGGTTGCTAATTGGTCCATTTGTACAAAAAGTTCTACAAGTACACCTGCATGCTTGGTGCACTAGAATACTAGTGCACCTCTAAAGTAGGTTCCAAAAAATGCAAAATTTCACTAAGTGTCAATATTGAAATTTTGGCTTCTAGGTTTTGTTCCCCTTATACCAAAGCTATGTCTAGGTATTTTTCCTTGAATTTCTCAATGATCTTAGTGACTTTAGATGCATCTGGAAAATTTAAGGCTTCATATTTTTCTTTCACTTTCTACTTGTAGTTGCCCACCTTGATATGAGTCTTTGCAAAATCTTTGAGTTTTACATCTAATTCTAAAAATGCCTCCTTTGTTCTAAATTCTTGCCTAATTTCATCATCATTAGGAACCTCCTCAAATTTTTTCTAGAATTTCTCAACTACTACCTCTACTGGTATCAACTTCTCCCTGGAATCATCCTTAAAAATGTCTAAACATGCATCACTATAATGCCTCTCTACTTCCAAAATTTACTCTTGGATTTGATCCTTGAGCTTGAGAATCTTTGCATATAATGTATCTATTTCTTTATTTCCATCCACAATTTTCTCTATCCAATCATCAACTTTATCTAGCTCCTCAGCTATGTATACTTCCATCAACATCTCATACCTTTCTCCTTTGATAGACTATAACATCTACAAATTGTTTCCCTAGGTATGTACTTCATCCATTAGACCAAAACCTTGATTCAAAATGGTGACTATCCTATCTGTATTATTCTACATATGGTGTACTAGCTTCAGATTACCTTGTATAATATGTACACCTTTCTCCTCAAGAATTTCTCACCATTGTTGATAAGCTTTCAAAAATGGATCTAATTGGCCTATACCCCTATATGTTCTCTCTAGTGCTACATTCAAGGTTTCCTCAGGGTTTGTAGGATCTAACGGACAAATAAATTTTCTTAGATATCCTTTTAGGATTTCATGTTGTCATCAAAGTGTTATCAATTCTACCCCATCCTATTCTAAGCTCATAAATACTTCTTTAATCCCTATTGTAACCATTAGCTTAGCAGTATCCATTGTAGGTTTCCCAAGCATGACCTCCCTAATCTAATAATCTATTGGAATCAATTCTTCAACATTTATTTGTGGAGGAGGGATAGCCATGTGAGAAAATAAGTCTTGGTTCTAACCACTCATGATAAAGGCTAATGGCCATGCATCCTTTGGTGGTGATTTAGGTCTCCTTAGGACTTCAATTAATTCCATCCTATCCTCCTCCTCTATAGTGAATTGTTGCTTCTTTTTTCCTATCACTTTTTTGATTAGCCACCTTAGGATATGCTCCATTACAGATTTGGCTTTTGAGGATGAAGGATTTTTCTTAGCTATGCTCTTACCCTTATCTCCCCTTTCTAGAGTCCTCTCCTTTTGTATGAGATCTACACTGGGAGTCTCTATGTCCATAGAGTCCATAGTCATTACCTCTATATCTTGGGAATTTTTTTGAGGTTGTTCACTTATCTTCCCTTGGTCTAACACTTCCTCAATGGATTCTTGTTGTGGCTCTTCCTCTTGTTCTACCTAAACCTATTCTACTTTAGTTCTTGGAGGAAGAGGCGTAGTCGATCCCTTGTCTACATAAAATATGATTTACACTAGGGATGATAGAGCTACCTTGAGTCCTTGTGGCTAGGGTGGAAAATAACTCCAATCCTCTTATTGGGGTTGATTGGTTGAATTATCTCTAAGTTTATATCCAACCAATTCAGTATCGATGGGCATGAAATCAAAATCTAACATCTAAAAGAAATCAATGCCCTCAACATCCTACTCATTGATCCACCATTACATTTTATCTTCTGATATTGTAGTTTGAATGGGTTGCTTAGGAATAGACAACAGAGTGATTATGGAGCTTCTTCTTCTTTCTAACTTTGTGGCTACTGTGAGATGAGTCCTTCAATTCAAAGGTAGGCTATCCTCTTCCTCCTCATCATGCTCTTCTTCTACTTCTTTTGAGATAGATTTGGGGACTAATGTGAAAGCAATCAATTTCCTAATGACCTTTTGTCTTGTTTTTACTAGATTCTTGATCTTTCTTTTCTTAGGCATGAAAGGGGAGGCTTGTAACTCTTGCTGGGGTAGAGAAAACTCTTGCACTTCAATTTTTTCTTTTCCCTAGCCTTATTTAGCTAGCATCACTTGAGGATTGTCTTGGGCATATGTAGCTTCCACATTCTCTGACCCTTGTACATTTTCTTCTCCTTGCTATGGAGGTACCTAAGTTACTTCCTCTTCTGGCTCAACCTATTGAGGAGAAGTTATTTTCCTCTTTCCTTTACC
This sequence comes from Cupressus sempervirens, assembly GCA_028749045.1. Taxonomy (NCBI): domain Eukaryota; kingdom Viridiplantae; phylum Streptophyta; class Pinopsida; order Cupressales; family Cupressaceae; genus Cupressus; species Cupressus sempervirens. Next base: position 200,462,161 of record CM053791.1, on the reverse strand, counting down.
CTTTTTAGCCTAATAATACCCAACTAGTCTATCAAGTTGGTGCACTACTTTTGATGTTCTTGGTGACTAGGCTATAAATGTAGGCACTATGACCTTAACTCCTTGACCTTTAGCTGGGTAGGCTTGAGCATGGAGGACCACTATTTGAGGAATTAGATCAAGGTTGGAAGGTCTCTTGATCCAATCCTTTATCAATTTGATGACATACCTCACCCTATGATTGATGTCTAAGTTTTCCTCCTTGTTAGCCTTGGCATTCATGATGGGTTGGTCACTAATCTTGTCCCTATTGAACAATGGATTGAGAAGATTCTCTATATCTTGTTACATGATCTTTAATGGAATATTTTGTTGGAAATAGAGATGGAGTAACTGAGAGGGGAGGGGTGAATCAGTTACCACAAAAATATTTCTACAGACCCTTAGATTTCTTTAAAATACAACTCCTGATGACACTCGATAACCACACAAATAGATGCTGAAACTTGATAGATGTTCTGTTAACTTTATTAAGAATTTAAAGTGATTAACATGGATGCATAAATAAATAACATGAACACAAGAGACACTAGATTTAATGTGGAAATCCAATTTGGGAAAAACCACCAAGTAACTAGTTACCAATTTTCACTCTTCTGAAGTGAGCCCTGTTAGGAGCCAACCCTGTTAAAGGTTACAAAACACACTGTTAGGTGTGACCCTATTAGAGGATTTGATCACCTTGTTAGAAGTGGCCTTGTGAGAGGTCTTTAAAACAATTCAACTGAATTTTCACCTTGTTAGAGGATTTACAAAATGGTTGTCAAACCAACTCTATTAAGAGATTTTGAATCACTGTTACAATTATTAGAAAGCAACAATGAAGTGATCTGAGATATATGCAACTTACCTTTTCTGAATATAGATCTCTATTTTGCTTCATTAAATCCTTACTAATTTAATGCAACTCTGCAACTTCATAGAGATGACAAGTTCTTCCTCAACATTTTCTCATGTAATTGCTTATACATTCGCACTTTTATGCATCCACCCGCTTCTACATCTGTTGAATTCACAACTTGAATTTTCATATATACCTTACAAATTGTCAAGTTGGCTCAATTACAAGTTTACAACAACTAGAAAAACATAAATCAGTTGGTTGCACAAAACAATTAAACTTAATTCTTTAGAATCATAAAATTCTTTGCTGCCTGACCCAGCTCGGTGACCACTGCTTCAAAATGGTTTCCCCATGTTTACCAAGTGAAGCTCAATAAACACTGCAAACCTTGCAACTTCCTTCGGAGACTGAGTTAACTCGATAAATACTAACCTTCCTTTGTTTACCGAGTGAGCTCGGTAAAAGCTAATTTTTCTTCGCTTACTAAGTGAGCTCGATAAAAGCTAACTTTTCTTCGCTTACCGAGTGAGCTCGGTAAAAGCTAACTTGCCTTTGCTTACTGAGTGAGCTCGGTAAAAGCTAACTTGCCTTTTCTTATTGAGTGAGCTCGATAAAAGCTAACTTTCCTTTGGTTACCAAGTGAGCTTGGTAAGAGCTAACTTGCCTTTGTAATGTTCAGAAATGCTCGGTAGTCACTGTAAATTGCTTTGCTAACCATCTGAGCTCGATAGAATTTGTCTGATGATTGATATGACATTTGTGTAACATCAAAGAAAATACACAATTAACAATTGTATCCAACAATCTCCCTCTCTGGCATTGATGGCAACACAACATGTCATAGCAGAAATGAAATGTGAAAACAAGTCTTTTACTTATATGGCAACACAACATGTCAATATGACAATTCTCCCTCTAAGATAGAAAACTCTTCCTCTTATAGTAATCTCCTTCTATTTTGAAAATTTTTTAGAGAGATATGATAGTAATAAACTCTCCCTCTTTGACAAGACATGCCAAAGACAATTCAAACTTAAATGAATTTCAGTGTACCTTTAGTACTGATTCATATGCAATGTTTCCTAGTTATGTTGCATCAACTGATAGATCTTCAATCTGGTATGAGTTGATGCATCACTAGAACTTTATTTTAGTGAACTTCGGATAGGGGAGTGACCCCTAACTTACCTCTTAGATACAAGAATGCATCCTTAGGTAATGGTTTTATGAATATGTCAGCAATTTGGTTCTTTGTATGAATATATTCCAATCTAATCTCCTTATCTTGCACCAATTCTTTGACAAAATGATATTTTAATTGCAATGTGCTTTGTTTTGGAATGCATCACTAGATTTTTAGATATGTTGATTGCACTTGTATTATCACAGAACATAACAACAGGTTCTTTGATTTCCATCTTCATGCCTTCCAATAATTGTTTAAACCAAATAATGTTAGAGCAGTTTACTGCTACAGCAACATACTCTACCTCTGCTGTTGATTGAGATGTACAATTCTGCTTTTTGCTTGTCCAAGAAACCAACCTTTTTCAAAGAAAGAATGCACCTCCACTTGTACTTTTTCTATCATCAAGGTTTCCTTCCCAATTAGCATCAGTAAATACTTTCAAATCCAAATTTCCTCCAAGCTTATACCATAAACCATACTCTTCAGTTCCTTTTAAAAATCTCATTATTCTTTTGATTTCCATCAAGTGGTTTTCTCTTGGTTTTGCTCAAAATCTTGCTACAATACCAACTGCAAGAGCAATATCTGGCCTTGTATGAGCTACGTACTGCAATTTTCCAATCATAGATCTATACAATGTTTGATCTACTTCCTTTGATTCATCTTCCTTGGTAAGTTTTAATCCGGTACACATTGTAGTCCCAACTGGTTTACAATCTTCCATTCCAATTTTTTTAATATCTCTTTGATGTACTTTGATTGAGTAATGTAGATACCATTTTTATTCTATTGAATTTGAAGACCAACAAAGAATTTGATCTCACCAAACATGGACATTTCAAATTCCTTGTTCATTTGTTCTAAGAATTCTTTACACAGATCATCATTCCCTGTGAAAATAGTATCATCTACAAATATTTCTGCCAAGACAATCTTATTATCTCGTCCTTCCTTAATATACAAGCTACTGTTATCATTAGTTCTTTGAAAACCAATCTGAATAAGATAGTTATGCAATCTTTCATACCATGCTCTAGGGGCTTGTTTCAGACTGTACAATGCCTTGTGTAATTTTCAGACCATGTTCTTCTTATCTAGATTAACAAAACCTTCAAGTTGTTCAATTTAAACCTCTTCATCCAGTATACCATTGAGGAATGTTGATTTGACATTCAACTGATAAAATTTGAAACCCTTGTGAGCAACATATGCTAGTAAGGTTCTGACTCCTTCCAATCTTGCAACAGGAGAAAAAGTTTCTCCATAGTCTATTCCTTCTTCTTGAGCATATCCCTTGCATACTAGTCTAGCTTTCTTTCTTGATACCTTACCATCTTCATCCAACTTGTTTTTGAATACCCACTTAGTTCCAATTACATTTTTGTCTTTAGGTCTAGGTACAAGAGTCCACATCTTGTTTTTCTCTATTTTCTCTATTTCTTCATTCATAGCCTCAATCCAACTATCATTTTCCAATGCATCTTTGACATTTCTATGTTCAAAATCAGCAAGTAAACAAGTACCTTTTAGCTTATTCCTTGTCATGGTTCCTTCAGATTTATCTCCAATGATCTGATCTGTTGAATGATGTCTTTTGACATACTTGGCTAATATAGGTTCCTTGCCTTTTGAATGGATTTCATTATTATCCTTTTGCATTTCAACTTCAAACTCTTTCTGTTCTAGCTCGGTAGATATTTGCTCGGTAAATACTTGCTTGGTAGATACCGAGTTTAACTCAATTTTTTGTGGTTCGGTTTGAACTTCCTGTAACTCGGTTACAGATGACTCGGGAGTAGAAGTTTCCTGATTCTCTAATGTAACTGGTACTATATCAGGTTCACTAAAGACAAACCTTTTATAATCTTCTAGTTCCCTTTTGCTTTCTTCTTCAGTCCTTTCTGCAAACTCATCAACTTTCACATGTGCACTTTCTATGACTTTGTGAGTAGACAACTTTAAACATCTATATGCCTTAATTGTGCATGAGTATCCAAGGAATATACCTTCATCACCTTTTACATCAAATTTTCCTTTTTTAGATTCTTTCAAAATGTAACATTTACTTCCAAATACTTTAAGATAACTTACATTAGGTTTATAGCCATACCATAACTCATAGGGGGTTTTGAATGAGTCTTTCTTTAGCTGTACTCGATTCAAGGTATAGACTGCAGTGCTGATTGCTTCCTTCCAGTATTTAATAGCAATGCTCTTTTCAATCATTAATGTTCTTGCACAATCCATGATGGATCTATTTCTTCTTTTAGCTATTCCATTCCGCTGGGGTGTTCAAGGTGCTAATACCTGTCTTTTGATTCCTCTTTCAATGCAAAAGTTATTGAATTCTTGTGAAATGAATTCTCCACCTCTGTCTGATCTCAAGCATTTTAATCTTTTTCCTGTTTCCTTTTCTACTCTGGCCAAATACCATTTGAACTTTTCAAATGCTTCTGATTTATTTCTTAGATACATCTGTCATCATTCTTGAGTAATCGTCAACAAAAAGAATGAAGAACTTTTCTCTAGTATAGCTTTCAATTCCAATAGGTCCACATAAATCAATATGCACAATTTCTAATATGTCTTCAGACTGATAGTTTTTAATTTTAAAACTAGTCTTTCCCATCTTTCCAATTTGACAATTTTTGCATAGATCGACCTCAGGTTTCTTTATGTTGGGCATGCCTTTTACTTTTATGAACTTGCTTATCTTTACCAGATTATCAAAGTTTACATGACACAACCTTTTATGCCATAACCAAATTTCTTCAACTTGAGCAATGAAACATGAACATTCACCTAGTTCAAGATAGAACAAGTTACCTTTAGTTTGAGTACCTAATCCAATCAGCTTTCCTTTCCCATCCAGCAGTCTTGTTTTACCATGCATGAATTCTACTTTGATTCCATTGTTAAGTATCTATGCCACACTTAACAGATTATGCTTTAGTCCTTCTACCCAATAGGCATTGTCACATATAAGTTCTTTGGTTAGAGGGATTCTTCCTCTTCCTTTTATACAACAAGGTTCATTGTTACCAAATCTTACACTGCCACCATCATAGTCTTCGAAGTATTCAAACTTAGTTTTGTCACCAGTCATGTGATGAGAGAAACCACTATCTATGATCCATGTATCATTTTTGCTCATATGAGAAATGAGTGCCATTTCTTCATCACTATTAGATTCATCTTTCACAGCAGTATAGACAATCTCATCTTCTTCTTCATTATCAGAGTCATTAGAATCTTTAGCCATAAAACATGTTTTCTTACCTTTTTCCTTGAATGATTTGAAATCTTTCTTAACATTCCATTTTTGATCTTTCTTTTCATCTTTATTCTGCTTGTTTGGACATCTAGCAGCAATATGACCAACTTCTTCACATGAAAAATAGATTAGGGGTACTTTACCTTTGTATTTTTCTCTGCCTCTAGAATATTTCCTTGCTAGAAGGGCTCCAATTAGTTCAAGATCACTGTCTAAACTTTGGTTTGATTCATCTTCACTTTCTGACTGAGATTTCTTTTTTCCTTTCTTGTTGAGTGAAAGTTTGGCTTCAAATGCTGATTCAATGTTTTTGGAAGCTGGAACATAGTTATCAAAGTTGTCCAGTTCAAATGCAGTCAATCTTCTGACTATAGCCTCTAGATTTATCTTATGATTTGCTTCACATCTTCTTTCTTGAATTGCAGAGACTCTCATTGCATAAATGGGAAGGAGAGTTCTAATAACTTTGCTTATAACTATCTCTTCATTGATATCTCCACCAAAAGCTTTGATTGCAATGACACATGCTTTAACTCTTTCAACATATTTTGTAATGTTTTCATCCTCTCTCATCCTCATTTGATCAAATTGTCCTCTCAGACTTTCTGCTTTGGCTTTTCTAACATTATCATCTCCTCCATATATCTCTTTTAGCTTTTCCCACATTTCAAAGGCAGATTTGCAGTCCTTGATATCATCAAATTCTTCATAACTCAGAGAAGATGCTATATCTATCATCATAATGTTGTGAGTCTTCTTTTCAACAATATCATTGACAGATAGTGTACCAGCTGGTTTTGCATATTTTTCATCAAGGTACTTCAGTCCTGTATCACCAATGGATGTTAGGTGAAGTCTCATCAATCCTTGCCATGCTAAGAAGTTATTTCTATTAAGTCTTTGGATTTCCCTTTTGTAAGACATCCTGATCTTTGGCTTAGATCCTTGAAATCTTATCCTGCAAGCACCAAATGCTCTGATACCAATTGTTGGAAATAGAGATGGAGTAACTAAGAGGGGAGGGGTGAATCAGTTACCATAAAAATATTTCTACAGACCCTTATATGTCTTTAAAATACAACTGCTGATGACACTCGGTAACCACACAAATAGATGCTGAAACTTGATAGATGTTCTGTTAATCTTATTAAGCATTTTCAGTGATTAACATGCATGCATAAATAAATAACATGAACACAAGAGACACCAGATTTAATGTGGAAACCCAATTTGAGAAAAACCACCAAGTAACTAGTTACCAATTTTCACTCTTTTGAGGTGAGCCCTATTAGGAGCCAACCTTGTTAAAGGTTAAAAAACACACTATTAGGTGTGACCCTGTTAGAGGATTTGATCACCTTGTTAGAAGTGGCCTTGTGAGAGGTCTTTAAAACAATTCAACTGAATTGTCACCTTGTTAGAGGATTTACAAAAAATGGCTATCAAACCAACTCTGTTAAGAGATTTTGAATCATTATTACAATTATTAGAAAGCAACAATGAAGTGATCTGAGATATATGCAACTTATCTTTGCTAAATATAGATCTCTATTCTGCTTCATTAAATCCTTACTGATCGAATGCAACTCTGCAGCTTCATAGAGATGATAAGTTCTTCCTCAACATTCGCTCATGTAATTGCTTATACATTCACACTTTTATGCATCCACTCGCTTCTACATCTGTTGAATTCACAACTTGACTTTTCATATATACCTTACAGATTGTCAAGTTGGCTTAATTACAAGTTTACAACAACTGGAAAAACATAAATCAGTTGGGTTCACAAAACAATTAAACTTAATTCTTTAGAATCATAAAATTCTTTGCTGCCCAACCCAGCTTGGTGACCACTGCTTCAAAATGGTTTCCCTATGTTTACCAAGTGAAGCTCGGTAAACACTGCAAACCTTGCAACTTCCTTTGGAGATCGAGTTAACTCGATAAATACTAACCTTCCTTTGTTTACCGAGTGAGCTTGGTAAAAGCTAATTTTTCTTCGCTTACCGAGTGAGCTCGGTAAAAGCTAATTTTTCTTTGCTTACCAAGTGAGCTCAGTAAAAGCTAACTTGCCTTTGCTTACTTAGTGAGCTCGATAAACGCTAACTTTCCTTTGCTTACCAAGTGAGCTCGGTAAAAGCTAACTTTCCTTTTCTTATTGAGTGAACTCAGTAAAAGCTAACTTGCCTTTGTAATGTTTAGGAATGCTCGGTAGTCACTATAAATTTATTTGCCAACCATCTAAGCTCGATAGACTCTGTCTGATGACTGATATGACATTTGTATAACATCAAAGACAATACACAATTAACAATTGTATCCAACATCTTTATCTTCAAATAATTCTCTTCTAGATACAAAGTCATCCTAAAATAATCCCTTATGCAAACATTGCATTCATTTAGTGATCCTCAACTACATCCTCATTCTGAAGTATCTTACTAGATAGATATTGCACTCTTTCGATGTTATCAAAATAGGGTTGTGGAGAATTATATTCTTCTAAGGGATACTAATCCCATTCAGACTCAAAAGATGGAATATCTTGTCTTCAAACCACACTAAAAGGTGGACTATAGTAATATTCCATACCCAACATATTTTTTGTTATTTCTTGACTCTTTTGTATGAAGACAAGAGTTGTCAAACAATATCTAGTAGAATGAGTTTGTCACTGGGATACCTATGAAGCTTCTTGGGGTTGATAGTTGTACCTACTACCCTTAAATATGTAAATGTTTGAAACTAGATATAGTAGGCTCCAACTTCTAATACTTTAGTAGCTCCCTCCTCTAACATCCTTTTTGCATAATCCCCCTCTATGAACCCAATTATTGTCAATATAAAAGCATCATTTATGATTCTATATTCCTTGCTTTTTATGGAAGTTTCTTCTTTACCAACTAAGGATATACAATATAGGGCCATGTGTTTTCATCTTGCATGCTACCCTTCTTATAAAGCCTTAGATAATCTATGGCCCTTGTAGCTAACAAGTACACTAAATATGATGTCATATAAAACATTCAATTATTCTTCACTGCCACCAGCTGCTCACCCAAGTTCTCATTGCAAATATAAGCCCAATCAATCGACATCTTCACCGTCTTGATAATCTCAATGAATTGGACCATTGATATGTTCAAATGTCCAGAAGTAGGCAAACCAATGACACTGCTCAAGAGTATGATATAATATCCAATATCCTCCTTCATATATCTTCTTGTCATATCCACTTTATCTACTTTCTACCCTAGAGGAGTCTTCTCAATGAGGTATGACAACTAAATGATTTTGAAAGCTTCATCAATATGTTCCTTGTACCATCTCTTAGCCTGGTGATAAGTCAATTTGATAAATTGATCAGCCCTTCAAAGATGGAACACCTTCTCTATGTTATTAGGTCAGAGATCTAGGATGATCTCTCCAATTATGCTATTCATGATCCTCTCTTCAAGACAATATTTTTCCATTAGTGTCATGATCAACTTTGAGGAGTGCACTGAAACTAGATGTGATGCTACATTAACCAGTCCTAATCAGATCAGAGTAGATATCATCAGTAATCTTTTTGTGGGTTTATTATACACTACCAAGAATGCATCCAAATCTATGTGACCTAGTTCAGTGTCATGGATCTATGAATAGTCATCTTGAAAGCATGACTTGGTTAGAACACCTTGAAAATTGAATAGTATGAGCTTTGGGACTATCCTTTCTACAAGGGAGGATAATGAAGAATCCATTGAATCTACTTAAAAATGATGTCCGTTAGTTCAAAGTTGAAGAAAAAATGATTAACTCAAACCCTAATAACAATTTGGGAAAACAATGGAAACCCTAATTACTCAAAAATGTCTTAAAACCATAATTTAACCTCTTTTTGCAAAAATGGGTGCACCTAGCACACCTAATAGGTGTTCCTGGTGCACCTTTTATCATTTTAACTTATGGGGTGCATAGAAGCACACCTCATGGGGTGTGTTGCTGCACACCCTATATGAACTTTGGTAGATATTTTGTCATGCCATAAATTTTTAACATAAAATTTTAATGCGAGAACAAAACCAACTCTTTTTTTTTATGTAGAATACATTAACGTTTTCCTGACTAGATGAATGGTTTCATGTGCATTGTGAAGGGGGATTATACTCCTATCAGGTGGCAGTTATATTTGATTGTTACTTTGTATGATTAAAAGTGTGAGTTGCATGCTAAGTTTAGAGTTTACAATGAAGCTTTGATAATTACCTAACTGGAGTTGTCGATAAGATTAAAGGATACACTATTCGTATTTAAACTTGGAGTTGTTAAGGTTTGTTAATGGATTAAAAGGCTCTACTAGGGAAATGAAGTTATGAGCCCTTAGTTTTTTGCACTCAAACCAAGACACTCTGATGGGTAGATGTGATTTATCTTATGTGAATGTGGCGATGATAACATAGAAGATGGCAACAAGAGGATGAGTTATTACTCAGTGTGTCTCCATCAGTATTCGGGTTACCATTATTATTATATGTTCTATTATGAGTTTACTACTATTATAGTTATACCTTACCAGCGCCTATACTTTCTTAGTTTGCATCTTTTCATGAACAGGTTACGTTATTATTTTCAATTATCATCTACGGAGCTTGGAGTTATTGTGCAATTATTATCTTGATTAGATTAGTGTTCAATCTTGTATCTCTTTATGTTGACATCAAAACATTGTTAATTCATATTTAAAATTAAGTGCCCATCTTGGTCATCTTGACTATACTACGCTCGACCTAAATAACCACTAATTAATATAAGATAGATCAAAATGATATAATATAATTTTAAATAGTATATACCTAAATAATCCAAACTTATATATATATCTACTTACATAATAAGAGAAATATAAGACATATCCCTAGTTACCCATTACATCCCCAAATACTTTTAATCTCCTTTATCTATTTTATTAAATTAAATAACATGTTAATATAATCATTTAGATGATTAAGTATCTATAACCCATTTATAAATTAATTTCCATTTAAACATAACTTTATTAATTTACATGTCATGTCTAAATTTCAAACAAATACTAAATTAAAATTCAAACCCACTTCTAAATACCACTTGATTATGCCTATCTTTCCTAAGCTAAGGGTCTAGGCTTACATCATGAGTATTGTAAGTCTGTTATATCACTCAACTTCATGCAATAAAAACCCATCTTCTTTTTCAAACGCATGTGTTTTAAGTCAATCTTGTCTAATGCAGATTTTGCCCTTAAAAACTTAACACAATAAAGTTAATTCACTTTCCTTCTTGCCACATGGGCGCCCAAGAGGATGGTGGTAGGTGGGGAGCAAAGAGAATGGTTTGTATGCTCCCCAAGGTTTCCCTAAGTCCTTCCTATCTTAATCATATAGTGGATAGCGTTGCCCAAGGAGGAAAAAGTAAGCATAACCATGCAGCAGCAATTTATAACTTTTCAATCAACTTTTCACCATGTCCTTAGAGGGTACGCCTAGAATGGGATGCCACTTGTATTTGTTTATGTTTTTTCATTATATTTGCAGATTTTGTTGTTGACCTGGCCATGCTCAAAAAAGGTGACGCCCTGGGCAATCATGTATAACATTTATGTTAACACTATTATATGCAAACTTCCTTTTTTTTGTTTTCTATTATTAATTTGTTTCTTTATGGAGAGTGATTTGATATAGCTCATTATTTATTTGAATATTATTGCTAGCTAGGAAAGTCTCATTTCTCTAGAGTCCTATGTAGACTCTAGCCAATAAAATATTGCTCTGTAATAGAAGGAGGGAATTTAGTCACCTTCCCATATAAATTCTAGAAAGTTAAATGGGCACCTTTAGCTAGTTAGTTTTTTAGGTTCTTTACACTTATGTGTATTATTCTAACTTTCTTCTCTCTTAATAGAGGTCATCCTCCTGAGTTATTATAATGACACATTATGAATTATTAATATTGTTTTTATCAATTAGGTTCATAAGCTTATTAGATCATTTGGACAAAGTATTTCACTTAAATAAATATATGGAAAAACATGCTAGAGAATTCAAATTTGAAAAAAACTATAAAACTCAGGAAGTGTTGAGCTAACTTTTAATACAACAAAAGTCTTCATTTTCTTTGATATCATGAATATTAAGATTTAAACTATTTACCATTCCTTCTATCAATTGCACACCTTACTGCATTAACAATCTCAATACTAACATCAAACTTTTACATTATTCCCCAATAGAAAACATAAAATATCAAGTTGGCAAAGTTCAATTTCAATCCTATTGTAATCTCAAGATACTCAAATTCTTCTTTGTTCACATTGCAACGTAAATATAAATGAACAAACAGTAGCACCACATAGCCCTTCTAACATGATCCTTTCAAATTTCCTTTAAGACAATATCAAGCATCAATTCTGTCAATCTGATCACAACAGAGAGATCATACATGAAAATGATACAACAACTTCTCCTCCTAGGGACATAAGAAAAGAAACAACACTACACTTTACAATACAATAAGAATGCACTTGCTCCTATTCAAGCAATAGACTCCATAATGTCAAACTTCCAAAACTCTCCAAGGAATACCTGCACATGAGAAAGATAAATAGGAACCATGGAGGCTCACCTCCAAACCTAGGCCTCAAGGAGGCCACCCCCGCGCTAGGGGAAACAAGGCTCAACCAAGTTTCATCCACACATCAACACAGCACATCAACTAACACACTCACATATGTTGCAACACATTTACAACCCCAACCAAGGTCTGCACAATGATTCTCAATTGGAATCATACACGTTGGGTGAAGGTGGAAACATAAGGAGGTTTACCATTTCATATCATATCTACCATAAAAATCATGCCCTTTCGGGGCTAAATCAACAAAATACAAGGCCCTTTCGGGGCTTCATAATATCATGCCCTTTTGGGACTTCATAAACATCTTCCACCACACACACTACCAACACAACATCCTCCACCACACACAACCAACAACTTTAGCTTCCTACAACCCATACTTCAGTTACTTCCTTCCTCACCATTTCTCTCTTTGTTATTTTTTTTTTCTTATCCTTCCCCAAGGCAAAATATGAATATGAAAATGGCATACAATGGAGCCCATACTCCAGGGTCCTCAACTATGCAATCCAACTGCTGCCTGTTCACCCTGGACTTCTCTTCCCTTCCCACAAGGGTGAGTGTAAGTCCCACACCCATAAAAACACTCAAGCACAAACAAGAAAACAAAACCAAGTAAAAATAAAACAAGAAATTTTCAAGAGTACATCACATTATCACAACACAAGAATTCCAAGAACAATCCTACCAAAGGCCCTCTTACAATTTCCAATGAAGAAGCATGGCATGAAGCACTAAACTGATTACAAGCTATGGCAATGGAATAAAGACCTCTTCCTACTTGGCTTTCAAGCTTCTCCTTCCCAATCCCTGGCTTTCTCTAAAATTAGAGAGTGGGTGAATGAATCCCCAAGATTGGCACAACTTCCCTATAAAGACCTTCACTTTCATCCTCACCTACCTCTTTTACTTTTGTGTTTTTCCACCAATGAGGACTTAACCAAGTGGTGTCATGAGGAAAGAAGTTAGGTTACAATAGGATTTTCAAATTGGCTTGGAAATGACTCTTTTTGAGGGTCCCCTAGACTCACTTATTATAATATTTAACCCCCCAACCCATACTATTACCATGTGGGTGACTTGTTTTCACAAAATTAACACTTAAGAATCACTTAGGCTCTCTAAAATTCCTATCACTTGTAACTTGCATTCCTTCAAAAAGGTGATTCTTCCTAACACTCTCCAAGGTGGTTTAATTGATATCGCAATGAGGATTAGGCTTAGGTTAAGTGACTTCACGCCAAAGAATCCTATTGGACATGTCATTTACACATGGACAATACAAGTGTCAAATGACACACACATGCACATAAAAACACTTCACACATTATGATGACATGTCACTAATCAACCATGCTCTCTGATTGCAACACTCATACACAGTCATAGTACAAAATAAACAAAATACAATGAGGTTTTGAATCTTCCAAAGATTCACCTTGGCTTAACCATGTTCACATAAGATTGAACCTTGTTTCCCCCATTAATCACCATGGTTCCACTTTCCTGCACACTCAACTTAAACATTAGTAATCCAATAAGATAATACAGGATCCATACAAACACGTACAACATAAATCCAATATCTCGTACTACTCATTAACATATACAAGTAAGTATCATCTAATCATTTCTATTCTAAGTACTATCAATAAAACATTGCAATAGCATATTCCATTTAACTTTCATCTAAGTGCATATTCAAAACATTTCATTATCATTTTCATAAGATATCTAAAACAATGAAATATCAAATATGTGTATCCACAGTAATCTTTCTGAGTATAAATCATTTTCAATTAGAGTATCATCACAACTCTTTTTCACCTAACAAAGAAACTCTGAATCATCTTTAGTAAATCGTAAAAATAGTATAAAATGGATATGTGTGGACTAGTTAACTAGTAACTTTGATTAAGTTTAACTCCTCAGACTGTTAGAATGTTTTAGTAATTATGTCATAATAATTTAAAACCAAGTCTCAAACATATCCATGTATTTGATTATCATCATAACCTATACTAATAGTTGTTTTGAGTAGGTTGAATGTTATTTTATCTATCCTAACTGCCTAGTAGATCATCCATAGTGTCTCCTGGTCAGATTCTTGTCTTGAACATTTTAAATCTCATTTCCATGTGGTCTTATCTTATCGACCTAATGTTACCGGAGAGAGTATCAAAATCTACATTAGTCTCCTAAAATCATAACTCACATTGTTATTTCATCAGGATCTAGAATAAGGTACTAGTGTGGCCCTTACATATTTTGTGTTTCCAAGGCTGCATAGTATCACACCTAATTAGGTGCACTACTGCTCACCTTAATTTGAGGTTTTGCTTTTTTTTTTAACGTGTTAAATTTTTTTTAGTTTTTTTTGAATTTTAAGTCTTTTAAGGGTGTGCAGTAGTGCACCTAATTAGGTGCACTATTCTACACCTTAATTTGAAGTTTTTTTTTTGTTTTCAACGTGTTAAGGAAAAAGTGGAAACAACACACCTTAATAGGTGTGGTGCTATAGTGGTAGAAGCTCACATAATGAAAATGGAGGGAGAGAGGGGGGTTCCCTAGATTTTTATAGACCTAGGGACCCATGCACCCCTTGGTGCTATGCATCACCAAGGTTGATGCCCTTTCACTATGTTTTGGTGCACTAGTGTACCTGGGGAGTTGTGCTAGTGTGCCTCTTTTTTTCTAAAAAATACCTTCTCCCCTCAGAATTTTGGTTTTCAAAAATTTAGTTTTCCAATCAAGACCCAGACTTGACCAAATGCACTAGGAAAAGCCCTAGAAAAGACTTAGGCCCTGGATTAGGGATCTAATAAAGCCAAAAAATAAAACACAGGGTCGTCATTCCTAGGAGAAATAGTGTGTGCATTGTAAAACCACAACAAAAACCAAGCACCAAAAAATAGAAACTCAAGACCCAAACAACGTAGTCCCACCAAAAAAAAATTATATAAAAAAATTTCAAGTACACATAGTTTTAATAATATCCCATCTAACTATGCTAAAATCATTACTATCACAAGAGTGGGGCTTAACCACATACATATAAGTATTAAAACTATGTCTCTAAATTACAAGGAACAAAGTCTAAATTGAAGTAACATGTAAGTACTATAACAAAAAAAAAAAAAGAAACTAAAATTACAAAACAAAGGAAAAGGAACTAAGCATGCTTGACATTTTCCTAGTCTCCAACTAGGAACTTGATGTCCTCCATCCAATTGGTGACATCCTTTGGGCTCTTCACCTCCTCATAATTTTCATCCTTGAGTAGATTAGCCTTCTTAAGTTTTCTCTTTCCAGTAATGGTACCAAACATTTGCTTCCTTGTCATTTCCTTTTGAACCCTACTAATAGAGGAAATCATCACCCCAAGCTCAATATCCTTTATAGTACTAGCAAACATATCATTAATGATATCAACCTTATCTTGGAGGTCTATAATCTTCATAGAGAAGTTCATTTCAATATTATCTATCATGTTCTACATGGTGGTCAAGGGTTATCCTTTTCTATTCTTACCTCTTCTATCGACAATTTGGGCAGTTACACATCCTCTTGAATATCCAAGTGGACTTCAATATGAGCCTCTTGGGATTTATGTGCTCATCCTCACTCTCATCAACCTCTTCTACTTCATAGTCCTCATCTTCAATGGAGTTGTTATTGGAAATATAGGAGTAACTAAGAGGGGGGGTGAATCAGTTACCACTAAAATAAATCCTAGATCCCTTAGATCTCAATAAGAGAATTTAGACTAAGAAAACTGATTGCTATTATCACTCAGTAAACACACAAAAAATGTTGTAACTTGGTATATGTAGAGTGTGAATTACTTTTAGTAGATCTTAAAAAATTAATAGTAATTAATTTGCAAGCATAAGAGAAATAACATGAACATATGAGACACTTGGATTTAATGTGAAAACCCAATTTTGGAAAAACCACCAATGTAACTAGTTACTATTTTTCACTCTTCTGAAGTGAGCCTTGTTAGGAGCCAACCCTATTAAAGATTACAAAACAAACTGTTAGGTGTGACCTTGTTAGAGGATTTAATCACCTTGCTAGGAGTGGCCTTGCAAGAGGTCTTAAAATAATTCAATGTAATTGCCACCTTGTTAGAGGATTTACAACTAGTTGTTAAACCAACTTTGTTAAGGGATTTTAGATCACTACCACAATGGTTAGAAAGTAACAATGAAATGACCTAATTGTGATGCAATTGAATTGCTGAATCTAGATCTATGTTCTACTTATACTTTGATCCTTCCTAATCAAATATTACTTTTCTACTCCACAAGGATACTTGCTTATCCTTTAGTTCACTCCCTCTCTTTCCTTTTCAATTCAATCAACACACTTGAAAATCACAACTTGACCTTATATTTATACCATCTAGATTATCAAGTTGGCTCATTACAAATTAGAGTGACCAATAATCATTACCATAGTCGGGTAGAACCAATACTTGAAATAGTTAAGCTTCATATGCAAAAATAATAAAATCCTTCATTAGCCAACCTTGCTTGGTAAACACTGGTTCTGAGACAATTTCCTATGTTAACCAACAGAAGCTTGGTTAATATTGTGAACTTGCAAAAATCCTTTGGTAACCAAGCGAACTCATTTAGCACTAACTCTATCCAACTTTCCTTTGTTAACCATGAGAACTCGGTTAACACTATTTTTGCCATAATTTCCTTAGATGCTTGAGTGAGCTTGGTAGACACAGTCTTTGCAAAGTAAACTTTAGGAATTCTTGATAGACAAGGAAAACTATCTTACTAACCAAGCGATCTTGGTAAGTACTAATTGACAACTGATATGACATTTGTGTGACATCAAAGACAACACACAATTAGATCATTGTATCCAACAATTGCAACACATTTTTTCTAGAGTTTCCTCCACATTAGTGTCATAAACCTCTTTGTTCTAAGTATCCAAGGTTTCCTCCTTTCTCTCTTCATCGTAGTTCTTTCTTTTTTTGTTTTTCAACCTAATTGACCTTCTCTCCCCCATCTCATTTTGGCTTTAGTTTTTTATTTCCTTCATCCCTATCCAAGTTATGATCTAAATTCTTCTTTTTTACTTCTATGATTTCCTCTAAAATTATACTCTTTTTGGGGATACCCGTAGGTCTAGATTTCATAAATGCATTTTTTATGCTTAGCAAGGGTTTCCAATAAGAGTGACTTCTCCAAGAATTTATTTTTAGCCTTAGGATCCTAGAATATTTTATGAATAGGATCCACTTTTTAAGTGTCCAAATGGGCTTTCTAGGGACCTTTTTCAATTTTGATTTCTTAATCACAATTGAGGACTTGAGTTATGCAAGGGACTAGCATTCCCAAGAAGACACCTAGCGAACCAAGGATTATGGGAATAAACATGATGATGTAGGAGAAAAATAAGACCTTGGTGAATAGGTAGGATAATTATGGTCCATAATACTGCCTAAAACTTAACCACTTTTATCTTTATTTTGGGTACATATATGACAAAACCTTTTAAGGATAAACTTTAAGAATATTGATGCTACATCATTCTACTTTAGAAGAACCCCCACATGTCATCTTATCAACTTCCATAGTTTATTGTTCTATCATTATTAATAATATCTTTTAGTTTTTGAGTGCATTTCAAGGTAGTGGCGTGATGCCAAGCTTCATAGGATAAACCCCAGGTTGCCAAAAAATCCACAACATAGTTTCTTGGTTGAATTACTCCCCTTATTGAAAGAAAGAAGACATCTTATACATTCAAGCATAAAACTATATAAGTTCCATGGGAATCTAGCTTCATTTTGTAATGTGTCACTATATTTTTTCCTCCATAAGTTTTTAACATTTTGATGCCATACCACATTTCTATTCCCTCTATATAATTTTTTGTGTTTATTCCTAGACTCTTAGAAAATTCCAAAATCATATTTCCTCTAGAGTCACTGATCATACCCCAACTCATTCTATTCTTAGGTTATTTCATATGCTTTTCCACATTATGTTGGTAAGGGTTTGGTTGATTGATATTCAAGTTCTATTTAATTCTCATGTCCAAAATCCATGAAAAGTTATAGCTTTTAGTAAAGTGGCATTATTTATATTTTCTCCTAAGATTCTTTTGATAATATAAAAAATTGATATAACATACTTCTTTTCTTCTCTGAAAGTTTGATTGTTTCTTTATTTCCTGATACAATAGGTAGTGGTAGGTAGGAATAGCCTCTAAAGATTCCATGAAACCACTGGATGAAATGGGGGAAAACTCCCTAGAGGGATGAAGATTCATGTAATGTTATTAAAATTGTAGTCACATTAACTTGTAATCATTATTAAATTTGATCTTATTTTCAAATATAATTTCAATTAAGATTTTATATTAGATTAAAATTAAGTCTTAATATAGAAACATATTAAATTATTAATTAACTTTAGGTCAAATGGTATTCTATAGTATTATAAAATCTTAAACCTATGCTTATCTATTTTCATATATATCTTTGTTTTTTTTGTTTGGATAGTCAATGTCAAGAAATTTATGTTAATTAATTTTACTTTTGATGACTATTTGAACTTATACCAAGATTTAAGTAGATTTGATGTAATAGGGTATGTGCAGGATCATGGTGTGCCAAAAAGTGGCAATCTGAAAAATATGTAGTTCTGAAATGCCTCAAAGAATTTCAAAATCTATTCCAACTCTTTTTCCACCCATCCTGATACTAAATGAAAAAAATTAATACCTTTATAATTCCTATTATATCTTTCGATACCAACTTTATATGGTCATCTTTAAAATATCCCAAAAATGTGTTTTTGGCATGTTCTTATGTGTTTTTTACTTCAAGCATGTAGCTGATGACTTTTTTTTAACCAAAATTTGATGTAATGAAAAGGGTTTCTTAACAATGTTCTTAGTTTTTCATAAATGTAAGTTTTGTCAAATTACGAGTTCAGTAAGTAATTATTACTTATTTTCTAATGGAGTTAGCCACAAAGTGCTGATTGACATACTAGTTGAAAAATAGCTATAACTTTCAAACCATATAAGATTTGTGAAATCCAAAAGATGCATCACATTCTATGCTTTGACTAGTATAAGAAAAAAAAAAAAACTTAATTTTGATTTTTTTTGAACTAGTTAAGGTGGTCAGACACAAGAGTTTTTAAATTTTGAAAATAGTATAGTAGAAAATTCATAATTAATTATTTATTTGGAATAAAAATTGCCAAAAATATGCGTCACATCCAGGCATGAGTCTAATTTTTATATCTAAAATTATATTTAAAAATATTATCATTTGATTATGATTAAGGTGGTCAGACATACACCTACTTTTTATTTTTGCCCTGAAATTTTTGTAGTACTGCATTAAAATCAAAACTTTTGACCAATCAAATAATTTTTTCTCTAGATAAGGCCTTGTAGTTTAGAAACTAGATTCAATTTTCTATAGATTATTTTCTTACAAATTTTTGATATAAAGTACAGAACCACTTTAAAATTATGTGTCAAGTTGACATAACCCTGATTTGCTGGTTTTTCACTACCACTTAAGGCCATAGTTTGGTACACCATGATCCTGCACATACCCAATATGACATGTATATTCTCATTGTTCTATGTTGGTGTAACTTTTTTGGACCCAAAATGAAATTTTCACTAGATTCAATTACTTTTACATAGCTTAGATAACTATTTTCTATAATTTTGGTTTTTGAAATGTACTTGTTAGAATAGCTAAGGAATTAATTATGATATAATTTTAATTCTAATGTTGATTATAAATAAATTTTAATAATTTATTTAATTAAAATATTTACATAAAATAAAAATTAAATAGATTTGTTGAAATTCATCTCTCTTCCTTTTTAATCACTTATTATATTATATTATTAATCGATTAGTATTATTTTATTTTATTTTTGAATAGTTTCCATTACTAGTAAAATAATTTTTTTATTTTTTCCCACCAAATTTAAGAGTTTAGAAATGATAAAATATAAGTAAAAAAAAATGATTAGTAAATGAGATAAAATAATAAAATATAATCGGTGTAATAGAATCAACTAATTCATCATTAAACAAATATCAAATATTAATAGTTTATATGTTTTTAAATTATATTTTCTATTATGTCTTTTTATATATCATAATATAAAAAAACAAATTTATATTATTATTAATAACAAGTGCTGCATAGTGGCATGTATAAATGTTGAACTAGAACATATTATAATAAATTTGTAATGATGTAAAAATAATATTTTTAACTTTTAATTATAGAAATTAAATATTATAATAGTTAATTGTTATAGTAAGTAAAAGATAAAAGGGAAGATGTATAGTAAAATTATTATATTAACTTTATATATGAGAAATATCTATTTTGAATAAAAATATTAAAGAAAATATAATATATGTTATGTCAATTTATTATTTTAAAAAAGGATATGTCCAAGTTAACCAAAAAAATAATTTCAAAATTGACAAAGTATTATATTATTTTGAAGGAAATTATGATAGTGTATATTTAAGTTGAATAATCTATTTTAACATAAAAAGTAATATAATATATATAGTATAAATGGTACAATTAATAAAAAAATGTATAGCTATAAAAAATGTAGCCAAAAATAAATAAGGTCTTGGAAAAAGGAATCATATAAGACCAAAAGAAATGTGTCAATGATATTGAGATAAATCAAATATAATATAATAAAATAATATATTAACTTTACAACTATTGATTAACTAAATAATAGTTTATTATCATTGGATGCTGAACTCACAATAGGAGTCTCTTATGTGAATTTTTTTGGCAAAACATTATATTTATATTAATAATAATTGGATCAAAATAGCTCCCAGAGAAAAGAACCGAAAAAGAAAAACTTCGGCCATTGCTTGATAAAAAGGGATACAGAAGAAGAAATATTGGCTTAACATCTTACCCATCAAAAAATAATTTTTTTTTAATATATGTAGTTAAATTTATATTAAAAATTTAACTTAATATTTTTATAATAAAAATATGAAAAAAATATATTTAAAGTTAATACTTTTTAATCAAATTCAAAATGCACTTGAAAAATTTGTAGACCTAATATTTTGTCCAAAAAAATATAACACCAAATCATAAATATAATGCCCTGCTCAAGAATCCAAAACAAATAAACCTAATATGTTACAAAGTTTACTGAACTATTTTTTTTTGAATTTTAAACAATGTCAAAGTAACAATAATGTGGAAGCAATGTATGCATACACATCAAGAACATGTAATCAATTACAAATATAGTTTAAATTCCTCAAGGGTTCCTTAATAGCCAACCCAAAAAATAACATTGGTCCTCAAAACCCAAGTTCTCATAATTGCTTAATAGCATAAAACTCATAAATTATAAATCTCAATTCAAATAATAAAGTTCATCATGACATTCAGTCAAATAATCATAAAAGAAATCTCAAAAATTGCCTATAGTTCACATCCTAACTTGGCCAACTAAACAACCCACAAAGAAAAACCATCATGAAAATAAATATCACAAGACTATAAATAAAATATTAGAAAACACATAGTTTTCAGCCACATGATTTAATTCCACCAATTTTTCATGTTTAATTTGAATTATAAGTGTAAGAAAACTTGCAATAAAGAATATAATAGTTTCCACATAACCCATGAATCATACACACTTTCTAAAGACAGAAGTAAAGCATCCTTTTCAAATTTGTTACTTACCACATTTGCCTCCTTGTCTCCATTTGGTTTATCTCCTTCATTTTTCTTTCAAGTCCAACAATATTTCTTTTTATGTCATGTTTTACCACAATACTAACAGTCGTTTGGTCATCTTGATTGAAACCTCCTCCCCTTTGACTTTTCTCTTGATTTCTCATGATTTTTGGAATTACTCCCTCTGTTAGTTGTTATGCCTCGACTTTGTGCATTCAAAACATTTTCTGATGTAGATCCACTTGAGGTTTTCTTACAAGTTTTCTCACTTAAAATAACACCAATCACATCATCATATTTTAGGGTGTTAGATCCAAAAATAGAATTACTCATAGCCATTACCATGTCATTCCAACTTTTAGGTAAAGAACACAAAATCAAGAGAGCCCTAATTTTTTCATCAAAATTAATACCCACAGAAGATAACTAACTAGTAATAGTATTAAATTCATTTAAATGATTTGCAATAGCTCCACCTTCTATCATTTTCATATTAAATAGATGCTTCATGAGAAATACCTTGTTTGAAGCAAAGGGCTTTTCATACAATTTCTTTAGGGTTTTCATCAACTCTTCCATCATCTTTGCTTTGTAATATTAAATGCCACTGATGGTGCTAGGCATAATCAAATGTTTCCAAGTTCTTTTCTATCTAAAAGATCCTATTTGTCATTTGAAATAGATCCTTGATTCTTGGTTTTGCCTTCCAATGACTTCCATAAATCCTTTTGATAAAGATATTCTTCCATTTGCATTTTCCATAATTGAAAGTTCCACCCATTAAACTTGTCAATCCTTAGTATATGCTCATTTTCTATTGCTCCCACTCAATCATGAGACTCCCACTCAACTGTGAGACTTTCATGTAGAGGATAATAGAAAAACAACCTTTCTCTAATACCACTTGTTAGGAATAAACCTTAGACATAAATAACAATTACATGCAAATACAAACAATATCAAAAAATAATAGATCACATAGAAAAGACCCCAAGACACCAAGATTTAATGTGGTTCACCCAAACCCTAGGCCACGTCCACCAAATAGCAAGTCCAATATTTTTTGATCTAGTGATTACAACTTGATTACAATCCACAATCCCTTACAACTCAATACCATTGCAACAACCAATTTTCACATCACCTTATGAAACAATCCCTAACCCTAAGCCCTTTTATACAAGTATTAAATTGCTTTTGGGTTATAATTAATAATTACATGTCGGCCCAAAATCTCGATAAAGTAGGGCCTAAATTTTTTATCAAGTATGTACAGTACTTCCTTGATTAGTCACTACAAACTAACAATAAGAATGTGTTTTAAAAAAAGGTAGGAATATTCATGTTAATATAAATTGTTATGCTAATATATCTTGTTATTAATTTAAATAATCTTAAATCATAAATGATTCAATTAATAACATAAATGTATATTATTAGATTAAATACTAATATCAATTTCAATTTCTAAAATATTAATATGACTTCTATTTATTTTGAATATTAATATTTACTTTTCCTTTAATTCATAATACAACTAGAGATAAAATTATAAATTTAATTTAATTATTTATAATTTCTTTCAGAAAGTCAAATAATTATTAACTAGATGATTACAAAGTGAACTCTACCACAACTTCTCTTAAAATATAATAAAATTATAAATATTTATTTTAATAACTTCCCTCTTGCATTAATAATTATAAAATCATTTATATGCAACTAAGAGTTTAATTAAATCGAAGATGGAGTGGAGTAGAGCAGAATGGAATGGGGGGGAATTTTGAATCAAAGTTCAAGTGGGAATAATGCCAAACTGGGACAGGGCCTCTAGTTTGCTGGCCTCAAGTAGGACAAGGACAATAGGAAGGGGGAGGCTATAGATGATGGGGACCCATGTGCTTTGCAGTTACACCCAGGAGATATTCCTATTTTGTTACAAAGGAAATTAGGAGGAGGGGCCCCTAGAGCCTAGGGGAGATGTCTAAGAATAACCTATTTGGAGTTAAACCCTAGGTAAATCCTCTTTCCCTAAGATCATTGATAAATTTGACAAGGATAAGGGGGTTTTTTCCTTAGAGGTTCCTTCTAAAATTATCGACCATAACATTCTAGGTATGGCTGCTACCCTATTGGACAAATTTATTGGCCCTTGACCTAATATAGATCTAGTTAGGATTTTTGCTAGAAACAAATGGGAGTTTAAAGGGTAGGTTGAATTAATGACTATGGAAAACGGATTTATGTCTTTTGAGTGCACATGCTCAGAGTATTACTCCAAGATTTTTTGTGTAGGCAACTAGATGATGGGTAAATCTACTCTTATCCTCCAAAAGTGGACTTCCAACCTACACTTGAATAATGATTTTCTAACCTAGGCCCTGGTCTTGATTAGGCTATCAAAACTTCCCTTAGAATACTAGCATGAAGATGTTCTTGTCAGCATCACCAACTCTTTTAGGGAAGTGATTTCCACTGATCATGTCACTGTAGCCAAGAAGAGACTCACATATGCTAGAATCTATATGGGAGTGGTTGAAGGATAGGATTTGCCTTAGATGATAGAGTTTTAGTCTGATTTGGGTAAACGAGTGTGGAAGATTGACTATGAGAACATCCCTTTTGCCTGCTTCCATTGCAAAAAGGTTGGACATGTAGGGAAGGCTTGCCCAATTTTCAAAGAAATGGAAAAGGCCTGCAAAGATAAATACAAACAAGGGAAGCAAAATGACAACCATAAGAATCAAGTTGAAGAACCTAGAAAGGTGTGGAAGGAAAAAATTTACATGAAAAGCCCCCAAGGGAGAAGCCATTGAGAAGAGGGTTCCCCTAGTGGAACATAACACTTTGGTAGGAAACAAAGAGGAAGGAAATATGGTTTCTATGAAGAAGGCACGACAAAATGTTCCTTTTAAAAAAAACAAGGTCTTGATAGATCTTGAGCTAATTCCCAAAATCACTTTGGAGGAGTATGGAGGGAAGTATGCAGCTGGCAATATAGTAGATGTTGGGAATAAGTTCTCTATGGAATCTATTGTGGTGGAAATGAATGTTGCCTCTTGCACTCCTAATACTAGGATAGGGCTCTTATGGAGGGGTTGAGCCAACCTCTATCATAGGATTCCAACTCTAGTACAAACAAAGGGGTCTCTCCTTTGATGGTTAATAGATTCCTTGAAAGGGTCTCAATGACCTCTCTTGATTACTTATCTCATTTGGAGGCCCCTTTTGATAGCTACAAGGAATCTAATGAGAATCCATGGATGCAAATCACTCATAAGAAAAAGAAAAACAATGGGGATCCTTCACTGGTATTTCCTGCAACCATGAGGAACAAGGCCAAAGCTAATACTGGAAATAAATTTAGTACCCTAGGTAGGAAGAACAATAACCAAATAAGAAAGGAAGAAAAAAGGAGGAATATTCTAGATGGGACTCAAAGGACCATCTAGGAATAATGTAGCCAAAATAAAGCATGAAGACCATTTCCTGAAACATTCATGGACTCAATGGAATCCACAAACAAGAAGTTGTTAGAAATATGATTAGGGATCATAGGCTAGATCTGTTTTTAATTCAGGAAACTAAAATGAAAAAGGAAAAAATTGAAAAGATTTCCTTTGTTAAAGGAATGAGGAACTCAGCTACTAACTCAGATGGGGCTTCAGGTGGCCTGCTAACAATATGGAAGGAAGCCTTTGACACCAACATCATCTTTGATGAAGGTAATATTTTTCTCATGAACTTTTATGACCCTAAGAGTTTGGATAGATGATTTCTTCTAAACATCTATGCACCTAATAATAAGAATAGTAGAAGATTTTTTTGGAATTTTTTTTTATTTGGTTACATTGATTGGGGAACCTAAGGGCATTGTGATGGGAGATTTCAATACCCATCTCTTGGCTACTGAGAAGTTAGGAGGGTTACTATCTAATTGTGATAGTGGGAAATACTTGGTTGACTTGATTAGGGATTTGGCCCTAGTCAATGTGGGCCTTGGTGGATGCAATTTTACCTAGTTGAATAGGAGAATTGATCTAGAGTGGATTCAGGTGAGATTGGATAGAGCCCTTTTAACTATGGATTGGATGTATCATTTTCAATGCAAGCTTTCATCTTTGATTCATCTTGGATTAGACCACTCCCCTATCTCTCTTACTATTGAAAGAGTTAACAAAAAGAAGGCTTTCCCCTATAGATTTGAGAAGATCTGGTTGGTGCACCCTAGCCTCTTTGACAAAATCAAGGGGTGGTGGGGGATAGAGGTTGATGGCATAGCCATGTATAAGGTAGCAAAGAAACTAAGATTTATTAAGTTTGAAATCCAAAAATGGAACAAAATGGACTTTAGCAATATTTTCCATACTAAAGAAAGGATTTTGGAGGAACTTGTGAAGGTGCAAGAAGAGATCCAAACCTAGGGCTATGATGAAATTAAGATGAATACTGAGAAGGAAATCCTTGCTAACCTTCATGATATAGTTGGGAAGGAGGAGATGTTTTGTAGATAGTAGTCTAGGTTGGTCTAGCTCAAGGAAGGGGACAAAAACTTGAGATTCTTCCACCTTTCCATAATGAAACATATGGCAGCCAATAGAATTAGTGAGATAAAAAAGGGAGATGACATTATTAGGGAAGACAATGAGATCATGGAGGAGGATATCAGGTACTTTTGCTCAATCCTAAATAAAGATCTTAACCTAGTTGAAGAGGACCAAAATGTTATTATTGATACCATCCCTAGTGTTATTAGTGAGGCTCAGAATAGGGCCTTAGTGGCTATCCCAAAGCTGGAGAAAATTAAATAGGCAATTTTTTCTTTGCTGATTGAGAAAGCCCCTAGCCTTGATGGTTTCCCCACCCTTTTCTTCCAAATGTATTGGGATATTATTTAATTTGATCTGGTTAAACCTGTTTAGGAATTTTTTGGTGCCAGGAACCTACTAAAAGAAATCAATGCAACTTTTTGGTTTTGATCTCTAAAGTCATTGGTGCAGATTCTTTTGGTTCTTTCAGATTGATTAGCCTCTGCAATTCTTTCTATAAGATTTTTGCAAAAGTCTTAACCAACATAGTTATTAAATTACTCCTAGAGATTATTGTGCCTCAACAATTGGGTTTTGTTCCTGGTAGGCAAATTTTGGACTCCATCATTGAGGTTCATGAAGTTATTCACTCCCTTGAAGTTGGAAAACATGAGGGTTTTCTACTAAAACTTGATTTGTCTAAGGCTTATGAAAAGCTGAATTGGGGTTTTTTGGATAGGGTCTTAAAGCTTTTGGTTTTAATGCCAGAGTAAGAATGATAATAGCCCAATTGATTTCCACCCCTACCTTTGTGGTCATGGTTAATGGGACCCCCTCAGATTTCTTCAAGTCCTCTAAAGGCCCCCATTAGTGTGATCCATTATCCCCTATTCTCTTCATCATTTTTGTTGAAGGTTTGGGTAAGCTCATTAATTTTAAAAGATGTAGAGGGGAGTTGGTTGGTTTGAATCCTTCTTTAGGTCCTCTAGTTTTCACCCACTAGAAATTTGTGGATGATAGAATTTTGGGGGGTGAGGCCTTGGTTAGAGAAGCTAGGAGTGTCAAATGCATCCTCAATACCTACTCCAAGGCCTCTAGGAAACTCATCAACTGGGATAAGAGTTTTGTGTTCTTCTTCAACACCCCTTCAAATAGAAAGAAGAAAATTGCTTGCATTTTGGGATGTAATATTAAGACTCTTCCTTCAATTAATTTGGGCCTCCCCTTGGGGTCTAAACCTCCTGAAAGATTTTGGGACAACCTCAATGATAGATTTAATAGAAATATGGCAGGATGGAAAGGCATCACTCTTAGCCAAGTTGGCAAAGTGTTGTTAATCAAATCCACCCTACAAAATTTACCCACTTATGCTCTTAGCCTCTTCTCTAACCCCTCTAAGGTGGCTAATAATTTGGAAGCTATTAAGAGGAATTTCATGTGTTCAAGAACCAATGAGAACAAGAAATATCCTCTGGTGGCTTGGGAGAACATTTGTAAACCAAAGAAAAAAGGGGGTTTGGGGATTAGAAAGTTGAAATAGTTTAACTATGCTTTCCAAGAGAAACAAATATGGAGAATCATCAAAACCAAGGGCTAATGGAGAGATATATTGGAATTAAAGTATGCTACTAATCTCAACCTTAAATAATTCATCAACAAAGATCCAGACCCTAGGGGCTCTTATATCTAGAATGGCATCGTTAGGACGAAGAGCTTAGCTTTTGATAAAGCTAAATGGAAATTGGGTAATGGTCAAGATATTGATTTTTGGCATGATGACTAGCTAAGAGCTGGTTCTCTTTGTGAAATAGAGCCTTTTAAAAAATGGGATTATGCTTGTATAGATAGATTTGGGAACAAGGTGAGTGACTATAGGGTTCATAATGAGTGGATTGATCTGGCAGAGATGTCCCAGGAGCTCAAGTCATTGATGGATTTGATTAGGTGTATTCTTTTATCTCTCAATAATGATACAATCATCTAGGGGGAGATGGTCAATGGCATTTACACTGTGGCCTCTAGCTATTAGAATATGCAAATTTTTGGTCTAACCCCTGTGCAAGCCAAAGCTTGGTACCTGGGGCTCATCCCAAAAATTAATATTTTCTTCTAGATTATGCTCCAAAACCATATTCTGACGGTGGATAACCTCATCAAGAGGGGAAATATTATGCCCAAGAGATGCATTTTATGCAAAAATCACTATGAGAGTGTTGAAAATATCTTTATTCACTACCCTTTCATCAACTCTATTTGGTTTATTTTCCCATCTTTTTTCAACATGTCTTAGTGTTTCCCTCCCAACATGCTAGATTTCTTTGAGTAATGGAACCAAGCGAGGTTTAGGAGTGACATCATGGTTCTATGGAACTAGAGGTTTGGAAAGAGTAGAATAAAAAAATATTTAGGGATAAGGAAACCAAGGTTGATATTGTTTACCACAAGTGTCTTAAGGCCTTGTTGGAAAACTACACCAATATCAAAGGGCCTATCCCCTCTCTCAGTACTAAGGGTAGGAACAATAGAAAGAGGGATGGGTGCAGATGATCACTTCCACCAAAGGGTTGGCATAAGGCTAATTTTGATGGGGTAGCCAAAGGAAACCCAGGTAAGGCTGGAGTGGGAGACATTATCAAAAATTCTTTTGGAAAAGGTATTGCTATGGTTGCTTCTCTTATTGGAATACAAACCACTATGCAAAGGCTATTGTGGCTCACCATACCATTAATCTAGAAAAAGAGATGGGTGTGAAAAATCTTTGTTTGCAAGGTGATTTGAAAAATATTATTGACTATCTAAATGAGAAGAACAAGCCTACATGGATGATATAGAATATAATAGGGGAATGCATTCATTTTCTCAAGACCTTTGAAAAAATCTATGTGGCACATGAGTATCGAGAAGCTAACCAAGTGGCAAATAGCTTGGCAAATTGGGTAGTCAAGTACAATGAAGTGGTTAAGTGGATAGATGATCATAATTTCTTGTTAGAAATGAATGATTTGATTGAAAGGGAAAGGATCTTGGGTAGATTAAGTATAATTAAAAGTTCATTGTGATTGCTAATAAGTTACAGGGAGTCGTCAAAAATTTGATGTGTAAATTTATTATGATTATTAGTGCTTTCTGGGAATGTGCATAAATGTGATGTGGAAGTAAAATAACACTCATACTTCTCACATCAACCATATCTATCTACTTAATTCTATGATTGAATTCAGGCAATTTACTCATAAGGTAGAAACTAGGTCCAAGAAAACAAGGAGAGCCATTTTTTCTCTAGACTTGAAGGGCTTTGATATTGGTTATCTAGCTTGCATTGAAGAAGAAAACATGGTTGGGGAAAGGCATAGGAGAAAACTAGAGGATGAAGCCCATAAATAGTGTAGACGGTCCAAGGTGTGGAACATTTTGAAAAAAAGGGAAATCATGAATTTCATTGATTGGATCCATGGCTGGAAACCATCTAATCCCAAGAAAATGGTTAAGAGTTGGAATGAGGGAATTGTTAAAATTGATGGTTTGGAGTTCACGATGATGAAGGATGTCATTTCTGTGGTTAGTGGCATTCCGATCTTGGGAAAGAAATTTTACAGAGACAGGAAAATCTCAAGGCAAGCAATAGTGGAATTTACAAAGGATCAAGAGGAAAAAAAAAGTGCTAGTGAAGAGAGGAACCCATTATCTCTTGAGCTCCATCAAGCCTCTGTGGTAGTTCATTTTGTAGGTTATCATCAAATATATCACCTTGGACACTAGATTTGATCATCTATGCATCTACCACTTCCTGTTACTCAACCACTTCAGGTATGGGGCCAAAATTTCCATCCCCTTCTACCTATATTCTTCTATAAATGAAAAAATTAATGAATATTAGGAGAAGCATACTAGGAATCTGGGGCTCCATGAAGGGTTGTTACTTTTAATTTATAAGTTCTTTAAAGCTAGGACAATGGAAAAAAAAAATTAAGATTAGGAAGAAGGGCAAGAAGGGTAGAGGGGATTTCAAAGAGTTAGAAGAGAACTATTTTCCTTTGGACATAGAAGACAACCTTGAAATGCATTTTGATTCAGAGAAGGATGAATCTCCATAGAGTGGCTCTAGAAAAAAAACCATCAAAATAGAAAGTAAAGGGAAAAATATACCTGATCCCAAGTAGGATGTTGAATCCTCCTCCAATAGGGACTATAACAAAAGGGCTAAAGGTATGGATATAGGGGGAAGATAGCACTGAAGGTGAGGAGGATCTAAGAGAAGGGGAGGGTTTGGAGAGGAAAAAGGGAAAGAGAACTATCACCATCAAAATACTAAAAAGAAAAGAGGACTTTGTCCACATTTCTAGGGGCCAAAATGGTAAACACTTTGAGGCCAAGAAAGATAAATAGGGGATTGAGAAGGAGGGGGTGGAAGGAAACCTTAATCAGAGTGAAAGGGAAGAATAGGAGTAGGGCTTTGAGGAATTCAAAACTAGCAGATATAGATGCTCGATCATACGAAAGGATAGAAATGTGGTGTGACAAAATTTTGACACATCTTTTGGTAAAATGGGGATTAATAGAGAATTAATTAGAACACAGGTCAATGAGGATGATGAAGGAAAAATCCAAATAGAAGAATTGATTGACCTGACCCTGGTCATTTTTAGCAACACCAAAAAGGAGAACCCAGATATGTATGTCCTCAACAATGCCAAGAACAACACAATAGATAGCTTCTGCACTACCAAATTGATTTTTCATGAAATCTAGGATCTAAATTATAGGGTGATCAACCTAGAAAGGGAGAATTATAGATTGAAGAACATGATATCAAAGGAAGAGAGAAACTATGAGGCCTCGCCCTGATCCATCCTAGCACCGAGGATACATTATTATTTTGATGCTCATGCTTTGTTATGTCAGAACATTATTGGATACATTGAACATTGTTAAGCTATTTTTACAATGTGTGATGCTTACTTCAGTTATTTGATTTTTTCATTTACTGCTTATAAATATGTATAATGATGAAGAAAATGTATGCAACACTAACACATTTGGTTATGCAAGTCGAAAGGTTATAAATATGAGTAGAATTAGATAAACAACTATTTATTAAGAAATAGATGCTTTAATTTATATAATTCCTCTAATATGTAATTCACATTATGCATGTGGTTGTTGGACCTACTGATGTGTGCAAGAAAATTAGCTGAGACAACTGAACAGAAAAGCGGAGCTAAACTACTTGTTAATTTTGTGCTAACCTTATATTATAATTCTTTAAAGGTTTTAATTTGATCTTACTATTCTCCTAACTTTTAATTGTTCCTAATAAGTCTTTAAAGGCTTAGAAACATTAAATTTAAGTACCCCTATGGGTAAGGGTATGGGTGAGGGTACTTTCCAACTGTTTAGCCTCCTAGGTTGACTCTTAGGGTCTCTTAAAAACCCTATTATAGGTTGATTTCGAAAATGGGTTGCTCTTTACTTGGGTTAGTGAAACCAAACCTCCATATTGAGTTACTTAAAGCTTAGTGGAGTTAAGGACCATACTTAGAGGCATTTTTGGGGGAGTTTAGTTTTTGTCACCCAATCCTCTAGTTTTGGAGGAAGTCTTGAAGATTGAAGGAAGAAAGGGAAGCTCTTCTCAAACCACCATTGCCATAACTCTTTTACGAAGCTAGGAGTTCTTCACTCCATGAATGGTTCTTTATGTGTGTTCATGTTTTGAATCTTGCTTGAATCATGTTGGAGACATTGTGTAGTTATGCATTTCTTTCTTGTGTGTTGGGGGTGGATTTGGGAGGGATTTTATCTTGTCTTCTTTTGATGTTATTCTTATGCCTTCTTGATGTTTGATTGTTTTTGAGAGGTTTTCATGGGGATGTTTTTGGCAACACTCACCTTTGGATAGGGAAGAAGTGGCCATGCTTGGGGAAAGGGCCTTAGTTGGACCTCAATAGTGTAGAGTCTCCTCTCATGGAGGGAGGAGGGAGAAAGGGTAGGGTGTATGGGCCCCTACTTGTCATCCCATACCTTGTTGTTATTAAGAATTCTTGAATGTGGAAAAGAATGAAAGTCTTTGTGGATATAGCCTCGAAAGGGCCTTGTGAAAGAATGGAAGTTTTTGAATTGTTAGCCCCGAAAGGGCTATGTGATGGTATGGTGATTGACTTCTCCTATTAAGAAAATCCACCTTTCTCCTATATTTGTTCATTGTTGGACCTATTGTGTAACCGGGTGGGAATGCATGTCAAATTTTCTTATCTCCTTGTGTTGTTTATCTCCACGTTGGTTCTTGTCTCTTCCATGTTTACCCTTGATGCAATGAAGACATTTGATAAAAGTTCTCTTGTGGAAGCCTTGAAGAAAACCCAATGAATTATAATATTATGTAAGTTGTAATTGAATTTGATGTAGTGGCAAAGATATCGGGTTTTCTTACTGGTTCTTTCCTGGTGGAGCCTTGAACCAGGATGAATAATAAGGAAAGAAAAGTTTATGAAATTTTCCTTGCAATGCTCTCATGTGGTTACAAATTTTGGCATATGCATATAAGAACTTAGAATGATAGATAAAGTCTTGAATTGGGAAATTTTAAGTTTCAATTATGATAGAGAAAGAAATTGATCATGTATACCTCCTTGTATTGATCTGATGTGATTTCAAATTTTGTATATGTTGTGAGGAAATAGATTGATAGAAAATGATACTAAATTATAAATCTCCAAGTTTCCAATTATGTTATTAAAATGAAAATTTAGAAAGAAAGGAAGATTCACCTTGTGGTATAATGAACAAATAAATCATAAATTATAAGATGTAAGACACAAACATACCCCTTTGCATAACCTTGGAGCATGATACTTGTTATAGCAATCCATGTTGTCATTAGATTAGAATGCATTGTTGAGATAAAGATGAAAATATATCAAAAAAGATCTATGCCAACACTTAGTCAAATTGGCTTTAAAAAAATGGAACTTGACACAAAAAAAAATATATACACCCAGGAGCAAAATTGCTCTCTAGAAATTGTATGTGCAAGCAAATTTAATTCATGAGACAATAGAGATATTCTCTTCCTGATTCCCCATTAAAATAATCCTTATTCAGATTTTCTTGAACATATATATATATATATATATATATATATATATATATATATATATATATATATATATATATAGATATATATGAATAATATGGTGGAAAGTAATATATATATTTTAATAATTCATTTTTTTCTAAATTCCCACCAAACTAACTTTTTGGCATTAACTATTTTTATTCCCCCCATTTTCTAACTTGTTAACCCTTCCCATTTAACACAATGCGTGGCAACTTCTATCCACCTTCGTATGGGTACCGTACCGTACCACTGACGACGGGGAAAAATGATATGTTTAAAAAAAAAAAAAATCTGCATTTACTTCTTCCCTTCCACCTACCCCACCATACACCTTAACTCTCATACACAAGCTTTTCCTTGTTGAAACCTCAACTCACGCAAGGGCCCAGAAGGGATAGGTCTGCACTGATAGACCTAGGTCAACGTGGAGGTACCTTGGGCAGCGTGGGATTAGATGGGAGGGAGCGAAGTGGTGGCTAGGCCACTTGGCTAGCAAGGGGATGTAGGTTAGTTTAGGTGGTAGGTAACTTAGGATAGTATTAAGATTAGTTTAGTGAATTTAATGTTAGGAGGGTCATTGATTATTTAGTTAGTTTTATTAAATTAGTATTAGTTAATATTTTATTATTGAGTCAGTTAGAATTAATTGTATTAGTAGAATGAGCAAAGATTTTAGTTTGAGTTAAATGGGTTTAGTTATCAATTAGTGAATTTAAGTTTAGTATATTATTGATTATATTATTATTTGTTTGTAATTTATTAAGTGGTAAGAACAAAGATAATAAATTTGGTTAAATTAATGTTAGGATTATAGTTCCTATTTTAGTTAATTATATTGATTATTTAATTATAGTTTTTATTAAAAAGATGTCTTTTTAGGTTAGATTTAATAAAGTTTAGTTATGTAAATGTTTGATGATTATATTGTTTAGTTAAGTCTTTTGGGCTTCCAATTTTAAAAGTTTGAACGTAAAATAATTTTAAATGTTTTACTAATTAGTTTTATACCATTGCGAGCATTGTTAGATTGAGTTTACTGGGCTTATTAATGTGGATTTACATTTATGATAGTTTCAATTGTAGTATAGATTAAATTATAGATTTTGAATTTGTTCTAAACATCATTTTAAATTGTAAGTGATAAGATAATGAGTTAGTTAGGTTTTGATCAAAATTATACACGTAGTTAGCTTGGTTGTATAGTAAAATTTCATTTGGTCTTCTATTGTTTCGGATTCTTTTTTTTTTTTAGTGGATTAGATTGTAATGTCGATCAAGTTATTAAGTTAATAAGAGGGACTAGCCAATTAAATCATCTTTAGTGGTTTTTATTCTCGTAATTAAATTGTATCATTAAAATAAATTGATGGATTATGACTTTAGTTTAATGGAATTATTTGTTTTATTTAATTAATTGATTTATTAGAAACTTTTAGTTTAGGCTATATATAACCCTTCTTGATAAGTAGGAGATGATTTCCACAGCTAGTCAAATTGTGATGTGAATATCAGGATTTAACTGTGTGATTTTTGAGTCAAACTCGATGACCCATGTTTCATGAGTAGTGATTCAACATGAATCCATCTCTCATGAGAATAAATGGAACACTTAGCACTCATTGGATCTAGGTGATGCTCACAGGGGTGAAGCACCGGGACTTCCCGGGAGGTCACCCATCCCAGTACTACTCCAGCCTGAGCGCGCTTAACTCCGTAGTTAAGCACGCTCAGGCTGGAGTAGTACTGGGATGGGTGACCTCCCGGGAAGTCCCGGTGCTTCACCCCTGTGAGCATCACCTAGATCCAATGAGTGCTAAGTGTTCCATTTATTCTCATGAGAGATGGATTCATGTTGAATCACTACTCATGAAACATGGGTCATCGAGTTTGACTCAAAAATCACACAGTTAAATCCTGATATTCACATCACAATTTGACTAGCTGTGGAAATCATCTCCTACTTATCAATTGATGAGCTTAAGGGGCTTTCTAATGAATGGTTCATAAGGCACAACACTTGGTGAAGGTTTTTGCAAATGGGGTTGCAAGCTTTGGGTTTAACTGTGGAGGAAACTCCGTAGTTAAGCGCGCTCAGGCTGGAGTAGTACTGGGATGGGTGACCTCCCGGGAAGTCCCGGTGCTTCACCCCTGTGAGCATCACCTAGATCCAATGAGTGCTAAGTTTTCCATTTATTCTCATGAGAGATGGATTCATGTTGAATCACTACTCATGAAACATGGGTCATCGAGTTTGACTCAAAAATCACACAGTTAAATCCTGATATTCACATCACAATTTGACTAGCTGTGGAAATCATCTCCTACTTATCAATTGATGAGCTTAAGGGGCTTTCTAATGAATGGTTCATAAGGCACAACACTTGGTGAAGGTTTTGCAAATGGGGTTGCAAGCTTTGGGTTTAACTGTGGAGGAAACTCCGTAGTTAAGCGCGCTCAGGCTGGAGTAGTACTGGGATGGGTGACCTCCCGAGAAGTCCCGGTGCTTCACCCCTGTGAGCATCACCTAGATCCAATGAGTGCTAAGTGTTCCATTTATTCTCATGAGAGATGGATTCATGTTGAATCACTACTCATGAAACATGGGTCATCGAGTTTGACTCAAAAATCACACAGTTAAATCCTGATATTCACATCACAATTTGACTAGCTGTGGAAATCATCTCCTACTTATCAATTGATGAGCTTAAGGGGCTTTCTAATGAATGGTTCATAAGGCACAACACTTGGTGAAGGTTTTGCAAATGGGGTTGCAAGCTTTGGGTTTAACTGTGGAGGAAACTCCGTAGTTAAGCGCGCTCAGGCTGGAGTAGTACTGGGATGGGTGACCTCCCGGGAAGTCCCGGTGCTTCACCCCTGTGAGCATCACCTAGATCCAATGAGTGCTAAGTGTTCCATTTATTCTCATGAGAGATGGATTCATGTTGAATCACTACTCATGAAACATGGGTCATCGAGTTTGACTCAAAAATCACACAGTTAAATCCTGATATTCACATCACAATAACCCTTCTTATGAAGTGTTCACTGAGTTGTAACCTGCTATATCGATGGGAACTTGTATCTATCTCCAAAGTATCTATGGTAATCCAAATTATAAGCTACTCGAACAATTGGTTCCATTATGGTTAAACTTTAAAATCTCTTGTGACCATTGTTATCATATTTAATCATTGTTCTTAATTTTGAAAAAGAAAAATTGTGTGTTTTTGCCCTCATATTTTGGGCATGACAAAAACATTGACAACAGAGTGGGGGAGGTCAAGGATAGGGTCCAAACAATGCAGAGCTCTATGTAGATTATTGTGGATCAAAGCTACAATATTCTCAAAAAGACCAATGAGAATATTAAGATTCTTATCAATAAAATGGAGGAGGAAAGAACCAATAAGTAGGAGGACACTACGCCTCATAGCCCAAAGGATAGGACCCCTGATAACAACTCAAGGAAGCATACTAGATCTAGCTTGAGGAAGAGGATACCTTGGATCTTGACTAGGATCTCTCAGATATGAAGGAGGTGGTGGGTAGGCTATCGGAGCTTAAAATCAATGCAACAGAAATAATAAGAGAGATTTCTTGAACGCCCTAGCTTTTTTTGGGTAGTTTTGGTTCTTTGTCTTGTCTCCCTAGCTTTTTACTGGTTTTTGTCATTTTATGTGGGGAACTATTTCATGTTTTCTTTTAGTTTCTTTTGATACTTTAAGCATTCTCTTATTGTCAAAACTATATATTGTATGGGTTTTAGGGCCTGTTAAAACCTAGTTTCCTTAATAAAAAACTAAGAGTTTAATTAGACTTAAATAATCACTAATACTAACATTGAATTTTAACTAAATGAATAATATTTATTTAATTTTTAAAACTAATAAATATTTTTTTTAAAGTTTATTTTTAATTAATTAATTCATTTTTAAAATAAATAAATCTAAAAATTAAATTATATTTTTATAAAATAAAAATAAATATGCAATTAGTATTTTCAAATATTTTTGATCTCTCAAATCATGCAAGCATTCTATACTCTCTTTTCTATTTTTAGCATATTTATTTTGACATTCATGTATTCATACTATACTTAGTTTTCTATTTTTAGTTTATTTGTTTTCACATGCATGTAACCATACTATACTTAGCTTCTATTTTTAGTATATTTATCTTCACATGCATGGATATTTTTAGTTACAATGTGCTTTCCTCTCAATTAATCTTTTTCTTTCCAAATAAATATTGTAATTAAATTATTTTAGATGTAAGAAGAATATTCATCTATATTAGAAAATTCATGATGATTACATAGTTCTAATGAAAAATTTAAAGTTGAAACCCTAATTGTTCAATTTATTGTTTTCTTCCAATTTTCAATAATCAAAATTTTGGTTATATTAGAAAGGGTTTATAAGAATATAGTCACAATAATTTCTATAATTTTTCTATAATTTTCTTCAATCAAGTTTTCTTGATTAATAAGTTTTCATTTTTCAAAATCTACAACATAATTCTTTATTCAATAATCAATACAGTAATTTAATAAGAAATATGAAAACACCCAAGAAGACACGATGTAGACAAATCTTTTAATAAAATTCTACAATGGGTTTTCAAACCTTACGTCAAAACCATAGCTAAAATATGAAACAATCTATGAATGCATGCAAATCCAAACCCTCTAAAACTTTCAACAAATTTTTTGATCCAATTTTGAATATTGCTTTCCAAAACCTATGTAATTGCCAAATGAGCTCCAGATCTCTCATAAAGAGTTCTCCCCTAAATTGGGGCTCTAATTGTGCACTCATGAGAGGAAACTCACTAATCAATTATTGTTTATTACTTTATTACCTTTTACATTTTCATAGACAACTCTTTTAGATATTTAATCACAAAATATCTTAATTTAAATAATTATCTTTCTTTATTTAATTAACTTTTGAAATATTTTAAATAATATATTTATTATTTCAATTAATATCATTATTTAGAGTTTATTATTAAAATAAAACTCCTAAATATTATCATTAAATTAAATAAATATAACTATGCCACAGTTAGAACTATAACTTTATCTTTAAATTTCATTATTTTATATTTTATTTTCCTATTATTAATTATTGTTATTAATTAGTGCAAGAACTAATTAAAGTATAGTTTATTATTTAAATTAATAATAATCAAAGCTCATTATTTACATGCAACTCTAATTTAATTATTATTAAATAAATAATTATGATAAAGAAATATTAAATGTGTAATATTTTAATATTTTAATTATCTCTCTATCCAACTTCTCAAATTAGACTTTTAAATTAAATCTTTTAAACTAAAGTACATATTTAATTAATTTATAATTAACTAAATATCATCATATTCTAATTTTTCTTTAACCAATTTTTTAAATTTAGACTTCTAAATTAAAGTTCATATTTAATTAATTTTTAATTAATTAAATATTCTTATACATTAATATTTTATTTTTAATCAAATAATATTTAACAAATACTGAAATAGTTAACTTATATATCCAACACTATATTGATCCAACATTCATATCTTTAACAAATACTAAAATAGATCCCCTAAAACACTCGAAACAAAAGATCAACATTACCAAATCCATTGAAAAACATAAAAGTTATAATGCATAGACAAATCAAAAGTCAATAATATAAATGTTATGAGTTTCTAAGTTTCATGTTCAAAAGTTTCACTCCTAATTCTTTTTGTTCAAACTATTTAGGTTCAAGTTTTATGTTGATAAATGTTTATTGTTTAAATCATGTTGTAAGTTTAACTACTTGCTAAGTGATGGCACACAATATGCCTAGAATTCCTAATCTTGAAACTTGAGCTTTGATACCAGATGTAACACCTTGCTCAAGAACCCAAAAGAAATAAACCTAATATGTTACAAAGTTTATTGATTTTTTTTTTTTGAATTTAAAACAAAATCAAAGTAACAATAATGTGGAAGTAATATATATATACACATCAAGAACACATAATCAAATACAAATATAGTTTCAATTCCTCAAGGGTTCCTTAACAGCCAACCCAAAAAATAATATTAGTTCTCAAAACCCAAGTTCTCACAATTGCTCAATAGCATAAAATTCATAAATTTTAAATCTCAATTCAAATAATAAAGTTCATTATGACATTTAGTCAAATAATCATAAAATAAATCTCAAAAACCGCCTTTAGTTCACATCCTAACTTGGCCAACAAAATAACCCACAAAGAAAAACCATCATGAAAATAAGCATCACAAGACTATAAATAGAATATTAGAAAACATATAATTTTCAGCCACATGATTAATTCCACCAATTTCTCTTGTTTAGTTTGAGTTGTTATAAATTATTATGCAAATATACTTATTTAAAACAATAAGTATTTAAATACCCAATCTTTTTGTGCATATAAAACATCATGCAATATTATCATGTTATTAATTTAAATAATCTTAAATCATAAATGATTTAATTAATAACATAAATGTATATTATTAGATTAAATACTAATATCAATTTTAATTTCTAAAATATTAATATGACTTCTATTTAAGTCAAATAGTAATATTTACTTTTCTTTAATTTATAATGCAACTAGAGATAAAATTATAAATTTAATTTAATTATTTATGATTTCTCTCATAAAGTCAAATAATTATAAAATAGATGATTACAAAGTATACTCCACCACAACTTCTCTTAAAATATAATAAAATTCTAAATATTTATTTTTATAACTTCCCTCTTGCATTAATAATTATAAAATCATTTATATGCAACTAAGAGTTTAATTAGACTTAAATAATCACTAATACTAACATTCACTTTAACTAAATGAATATTATTTATTTAATTTTTAAAATTAATAAATAATTTTAAAAAATTTATTTATTTTATTTTTTAAATAAATAAATTTGAAAATTAAATTATATTTTTATAGAATAAAAATAAATATACAATTCTATTTTCAAATGTCTTTGATCTCTCAAATCATGCAAGCATTCTATACTCTAGTTTCTATTTTTAACATATTTGTTTTTATATGCATGTAACCATACTATACTTAGTTTTCTATTTTTAGCTTATTTATTTTCACATGCATGTACCATACTATACTTAGCCTCTATTTTTACTATATTTTTTTCACATGCATGTATACGTTTAGTTACAACATGTTTTACCCTCAATTAATCTTTTTCTTTCCAAATAAATATTGCATTTAAATTATTTTGGATTTAAGAAGAATATTCATTTATATTTAAAAAATTTATGATAATCGCATAGTTCTAATGACATTTTTCAAGTTGAAACCCTAATTGTTTAATTTATTATTTTTTTCCAATTTTTAATAATCAATTTTTTTTTAATATTAGAAAGGGGTTTATAAGAATATAGTCACCATAATTTTTTATAATTTTCCTCAATCAAATTTTCTTGATTAATAAGTTTTTTTTTTTCAAAATCTACAACATTATTCTTTATTCAACAATCAATACAATAATTTAATAAGCAATATGCAAACACCCAAGAAAACATGAAGTAGATAGATCTTTCAATAAAATTCTACAATGGATTTTCAAACCCTGCCTTACAACCACAACTAAAATTTGAAATAATCTATGAATACATACAAATCCAAAATCTTGAAAATTTTCAACAATTCTTTTGATCCAATTCTGAATATTGCTCCCCAAAGCCTATGTAATTGCAAAATGAGCTCTAGATCTCTAATAAGGAGTTCTCCCCTAAATTGGGGCTTTGATTGTGCAATCATGAGAAAGAACTCACTCATCAATTACTATTTATTAGTTTATTACCTTTTACCTCTTCATGCACAACTCTTTTAGATACTTAATCACAAAATATCTTAATTTAAATAATTATCTTTCTCGCATTAATTAACTTTCAAAATATTTTTAATAATATATTTATTAATTTAATTAATAACATTATTTAGAGTTTATTATTAAAATAAAACTCCTAAATAATTATCATTAAATTAAATAGATATAACTATGTCATAATTAGAAGTATAACTTTATCTTTAAATTTCAATATTTTTATTTTGTTTTCCTCTTATTAATTAGTGCAAGCACTAATTAAAACATAGTTTGTTATTTAAATTATTAATAATACCAAAACTCATTGTTTAAATGTAACTCTAATTTAATTAATAAATAATTATAATAAAATAATATGTAATATGTAATATTTTAATATTTTAATTATCTCTTTTTCCAACTTCTTAAATTAGACTTCTAAATTAAATCTTTTGAATTGAAGTACATATTTCATTAATTTATAATTAACTAAATATCATCATATTCAATTTCTCTTTAACTAGTTTTCTAAATTTAGACTTCTTAATTAAATATTCTCATACTTTAATATTTTCTTTTTAATCAAATAATATTTAATAATTCTCAATATTATATGATTAACCAAAATATTATACTTAAATCATTTACCAAATAAATCATATAGTGAAATCCACATAAAAGCAACATTACCAAAATAGACCAAAGCTCAAAATCAAACAACATGGACAAAGATAAACTCACAGGTCTTAAAAAAGGGTGGAAAGTCAGTTACGAGTCATCCTTGCAAGACAAGTATTTAGGCTATGACTGGGATTGGAGCTGAACATTATCTCCCCATTCTTACCATTGAGTTATTGTGATAGGGTACGCTCATCTTGACAATTTAGGAAAGTCAATGCCCAGTACCTGCAATCCTACATAAAATTTGAACATGTACATATGCATATATATCTAAACTAAATATGTAATGGTAGGGAGTTGTACATCATGTAGATCCTATTAGAGCCCGTGTTTCAACACTAAGAACCTTAAACCATTATGCTTCTGAAACTTAAAACTAAACATTAAATTGTGTAGGATGCCTCCTACTACTCAAAGTAACCCACGAGGCAGAGGTCATAGGGCGAGAGGTGGTAGAGCAAGACAGGGGGATGGACCACCTCCACCACCACCACCTCCACATCCATCACCACCTAACCCAAACTAGGACATTATAGATGCACTATAGACTTTGATCGGTGTAGTTCAGCAAAGAGTAGTACCTGTGGTTCAGCCAGTTCAGTAGATTCTAGTAGTGGAAGCAGAGGGGCCCAAAGGCAGAGAGAGGACTAGGAGTCCCCCACTGAGATAGTTAGAGGGGCAGGATGATCATGAAGGTGAGTCAATAGACTAGAGAAGACCCCCACTTGACAGACCTTCTAGACATGTAGGAAATGATATCAGGGAATTGATTCGACTTGGGCCACCATTATTTACAGGTTTCACTGAGGGGACAATAGCAGAGGCATGGTTGCCAAGCCTACAACAGTGCTTTGGATTATGACCCTATGGGAGTAATCTAAAGGCATGCCTAGCAGTTCATCAGTTGAGACGGGATGCCTCTAATTGGTAGCATCATGAGGAGATCATAGGAGGAGTGAGGATGGACACCCTTACATGGGAATCATTCCTAGAAAGATTCTGAGAGAGGTACTTGTTAGAGAATTTCTGACAGAAATAGATAGAGGAGTTCCATTCTCTTTATCAGAGAGGTCTTACAGTGGTTCAGTATGAGAGTAGGTTTCTCGAGCTCCTTCTTTATGTGAAATACATGAAGGACGAGAAACTACAGGTACATCGCTTTATCATGGGTTTGAATTTCTCACTCCAGGGCCCAGTTCTGATGGCCTTCCCTACCACCTTCAGACAGGCAGTGGAGATAGCACTAGTGGTAGAGGATACTCGAGGTAGATAGGAATCTCGAGATCGATCTCAGAACCAAAACTCTACCCGGCAGAAACCCCCTTGGAAAGGGAATCAAAACTATACACCAGGGTCCTCTAAGGGCCAACAGTCTCAGTAGCAGTAGGTACTCTCATAGAGTTACCAGGGCTCTGAGCCCAGGCAGTGGCAGTCACAGCAAGATCAAAAAGTACATACCCCATAGCCATAGTCAGTGCAGACTTAGCAGTCTTTCAAGGGTGGATACAGTGGGTCTAGCAGGTCAAGAGGCCCACAGTAGTCTGGATCATAGGATACATGATCTTATACTCAAGGACCATGCTACACTTATGGTGGCATGGATCACATATCTAGAGAGTGTTCACAGGGACAGTCATCCAGTGGTTAGAGAGGGGCTTTTTCAGAGCCGACCGTTGGAGACATGGGCAGGTCCCACAGATTTTTTACAGTGGTTGACAACTGCCAGGCTGAGCATCAAGCTACAAATATTGAGGCTACAGGTGGAGTTGGTCAGCCAGTTAGTGCTAGAGACTATCCATATTATTGCTCGACAGACCCTAGCTCCTCGAGGTTGAGAGCTGGACCAAGTTAGGGTCTAGCAAAAATGTTATGATGAGGTCACAATTTCTTTGAAGGATGCAGCACAGATGTGATCTCTATATCCTTATCTTTTGATGAACTCCAAGAGGAAGTTTATGCCTAGTGGGGGAGGATGTGAGGCCTCGCCCTGACCCTTCGTAGCCTTAGTTGTTACTTTATCTTTTTGTTACTCATGACTCGAGATGTCGAGACATTATCAGATACTTGAACATATCGTATTATTTCATGTTGTGAGATGTTATTTTCAGATATTTAATGTTCATCATTTAAGGTTTTAGGTATATGTATGT
Source organism: Cupressus sempervirens (assembly GCA_028749045.1). NCBI lineage: Eukaryota > Viridiplantae > Streptophyta > Pinopsida > Cupressales > Cupressaceae > Cupressus > Cupressus sempervirens. Next base: position 200,418,081 of record CM053791.1, on the reverse strand, counting down.
TGATGAATTAAGTAAAATGTAGGATAAACTCATTAATTTTGGAATCTTTATGATGAAGGATATAAGTAGGATGCAAGAAACCCTGATTGATGTATGTTTCAATTTATGTGAATTTTTTATCGTATATATGTACATGTGATTTTATGAGACTACTGATGTGCGCAATGAGTGTGCAGATATTTTAGCCAAGGAAATCGATGGAGGAACAGAACTGATTTCTATGTGTTAATTTTGGAAACCTTGTTGTTCGTAATTAAAGTATTTTATTGTGAGATGTATGTATGTATCTCTCTATGTTTAGTTAATGTTAATGTTTGTAACTGTATTCTTTTAGTGTCGCTTGACACTCGTAAATTTTTTATGTTCTCCAGTGTGCTAATTAGGGTATAGGGTTAGTTTAGTTTTAAATTTATGTTTAGTTAATTGTAGTTTATAAGTTGTTGTTAGGTTAGTATTTTATGTTTATGATAGTTTTTTTGATTGATTTATTTATTTAGTTAGTTAAAATGTTATTAATTTTGATAGCACAACATTGTTAGAAAGATTAGTTTATATTAATAGTTAGTTTAACTTATAAACTAACCCCGATTAAGAACCAAATAGAAAACTGACACTAACTTAAAACAACTTGGGTCCAAAGGTTACAAAACTAACCCTAATCAGCACACTAGAGAACATAAAAAGTTTACGAGTGTCAAGCGACACTAAAAGAACGTAGTTATGAACACTAACATTCACTGAACACAGAGAGATACATACATACATCTCACAATTAATTTAGTTACGAACAACAAGGTTTCCACAAATGGCACATATGGATCAATTCTGTTCCTCTGTCGGTTTCCTCAGCTAAAAAAAATATCTGCACACTCATTGCACACATCAGTAGTCCCGAAAATCACATGTACATATATACGATCAGAAATTCACATAAATTGAAACATACATCAATCAGGGTTTCTTTCATCCTACTTATATCCTTCATCATAAAGATTCCAAAATTAATGAGTTAATCCTACATTTTACTTAATTCATCAACATAAATATACCTAAAACCTTAAATAACGAACATTAAATATCTGAAAATAACATCACACAACATGAAATAATATGATATGTTCAAGTATCTGATAATGTCTTGACATCTCGAGTCATGAGTAACAAAAAGATAAAGTAACAACTAAGGCTATGAAGGGTATGTATGTATCTTTCTGTGTTTAGTTAATGTTAATGTTCGTAACTATGTTCTTTTAGTGTCGCTTGACACTCATAAATTTTTTATGTTCTCTAGTGTGTTGATTAGGGTATAGGGTTAGTTTAGTTTTAAATTTATGTTTAGTTAATTTTAGTTTATAAGTTGTTGTTAGGTTAGTATTTTATGTTTATGATAGTTTTCTTGATTTAATTTTTTTTTTTTTAGTTAGTTAAAATGTTATTAATTTTGATATTATAGCATTGTTAGAAATATTAGTTTATATTAATAGTTAGTTTAACTTATTTAAGTTTTAAATTAGTTATTAATTTTGTTATTGTTAATATTTTAGTTAGTTCTTTTATTTAAAGTTAGTTTAGTAAGATTAGTTTGGTAAGTAGATTTTTTTAAATAAAGTTTCTTTATAATTTACTTGAAATTAATACTTAGAAATTAAATGGTTACATAGTTAAACATTAATTGGTTAAGTTTTAAATTGATTAGATTAAGTTCTAGTATGTTACTTTTCCTTTTAAAATTTAGCTAGTTTTACAGTAAGATAGTTATTAAATTTTGTTTGATTAATGGCTATTTGTTTTGAGTTATTTGTTTAAATTTTAATTTATATTTAGTATTATTAGTTTACTTGCATGCTTTAGTTAGTTAGTCTTAATTTTATTTAAGTTTTAAAGTTAAGTTTTATTTAAAATTTAGTCACTTATCTTATGATTAGATCAAATTTAGATTTAGCTAGTTGTTAATTGATTTTTAGTAGGTTTTTGATAGTTAATTATTGTGTTAAAGTAGTCGAAATATTTAAAGTTAATAAATTAGATATATAATATGTTTTTACTAGTTAATTTTTTTTCTTAGTGACTTTACAATATCGATTTAAATTGTAAATCGATAATTGTCTATGAGATTTGTAATTGAACTTGATCTAGTGGAACTTGATTATAATTTCTTTCTTGTAATGATAACTTTATATGAGATAAAAGATGCTATGTAATAGATGTTAAATCCATCTTTAATTATAATGTTATAAAGGAAATTTAAATTTATTATTTTAGATTTAATTTGAAATGAAATAAACATCGATATTATTTTATAACGAGAGCTTCAGTTTAACAATGTATTCCTCCACAAGAGTTTATAACTTATGATGTAATGAAGAGAATCTTAGTAGATGGAATATCAATGTGTTAAAACTTTCATTAATTAAATTTGAATTTGTTTAAATTAATTAATCGACTAAACTAAGAAATTTTTAATTTTGATGATCTAATCATACCTATTGATCTTAAACCCAACCTTATTAAACTTAGAGCATTTCTAATTTTTAATTAATATTCAAAAAAAAAAAAAATTATGTGTTTTTGCCCTTATATCTGGGCATAACAGATCCTGACTAGTAGGTGACTATGACTCCCTCCCTTAACCACATCAAACATGACAAATAGAAAGATAAAACAAACACGCACACCATACACATGCAAGTATATGGTAAGTACTATAATAATTATAAGTCAAACACCAAATGCTCAGATAAAATAATGCATCGTTACAAATATGAAGTAATCATCATTAAAGCATCATTAATGCACCAGCAACCATAATCATTAAACAAAACATGAAATATAGTCAACTAAGTAATTATTTATTGATATACATCTAGTGCAAGTTATGAAATAATATCCTTGAAACTAACACATCCATGAAATAGGTATAAAAATAGTTTGGTAAATATAATGGAAAAAAAACTAAAGGTGGCACTACAATAAATAAATAAATTCTATAATATATTTAATTATAAAATAATTAGATAAACTATAAAATAATTTATTTATAGAAAAATTATTACTGATTGATTGATGAGAACTAAGATAGAATTTCAAATAAAACAATCATTTTGACTCATAGGAAATGTTTTTCATGTGGATCTTAAGAAAATGAAAACATCCGATCTAAAATCTTTTAGAAGATTATTAATATTCACTATAGTTTTCCTAGAAATGTCCATGCATATATTTAGATTATAAAAAGTATACGTTAATGAATCAATACTTGTCAGTAGGCTAAGTATTATTATGATACTTTTTGATTTTTATACTTTAATTAGGAATTAAAATTTTTTTTTTTCTATAATTTAGATTTAATCATTTTTAAAGTTTCCTATCAAACTAATACATTGTCCATAGCATAGATTTTTTTTTTAAGTTAACAATTTTTTAAAAATAGTTTTCTAAGATTTGATTGGGCAGATTCATTTAGCTCTTATATTGGCCAGAATTTGATGATTGTAAGATTGAATACTTTTTAAGAGTTATTTTTTATTAAGTAGAATGTATTAATGTTTATTATTATTTTTGAATGTAAGTGCAATAGTTTAATTTTTATATTTTTTTTAAATATAATTTTTTTCATTCAATTAATATGCAATAGAACATATATCAATATATATTTAGAAATAAAATTTAACTTAATATCATTATAGAAAACTATAGCTATATATTTTATTACCTAAAGTATTTTATAGACTATAATAAATTTAGTAAATTAAAACTAGATTTATGTTAAAACTAATGACAAGTACTAAGCCATTATATGACACTTGTTTTATTCTTTTGAAAGAGGATTTTTTTTTCTTCAAATATTTAAAAATGAAATCAATAGAAGCATAGTGTATTGCCTCAAACTTGTTGACATATCAATGTCTAAAAATATGATTAAAAAAATATTATTAGCTATTAGTATAAAATATTATAAAATAAATTTTAACTTATTAGAAAATATGTTTTACTAATTGTAATGTTGACATTGAAAGGAAACAACACTACTATATGAAATCATTCATTCTAGATTGTTAGATGAGGTTGATATATCTCATTGATGCCTTCATTATAAAAATTAAGTGCCATTATTAAGTTTTAACATTATTAGTATACTTTAACTAGTTATTAACCAAATTCATTTAAACCAATTAGAATGAAGTATTTTTATTTTCTTAGAGTTCTTAAATTATTTTCTAAAGTAATGTGTAAAATATTTAAATAACAAAATGAAAACAATAATTTTTCTTCACTCTCGTTGGATAATAATTTGACATTTTATACCTAAATTTTATAGAAAGCTACCAATTTTTATGCCAATTTGTTTGCATCCACTACCTCATTCAATTTTTTTGATAAAATATTAAAATTATTTTATTTTCTACATTATTTCAATTTTAAAATTGATTAAATAAATATATTTCTTATAAATATTATGTTGATGTACTATTATAAAATACTTCTAAATTCATAATATTAATAAAGAGTTAAAATGATTGTTTTTCACTTTTTATTATTTATACATAAAATTTAGATATAGAATAAATATTATTTTATTTATTTATATTATATTTTGACATTGCCCTTGCATTCATTTATGTACTATACTTTAGAATCAATTATATTTCTACTCTATATTTTTATAATTACTTTTTAAATATTAAATATTATAACTATAATCGACAAATACTAGCTACTATATGACACTTATTTTTATATTCCAACAAATTTATAATTTTGTATTCATATAATTTAAATATATGACAAAGCTAAAAATAGTTAAGAAGCATATGTATCTTCAATTCATTGATTCACATCAAAAGTAGAAGGGTGTTCCTAGTGACCTTTTAAGATTATAAATTAAAATTTAGTAGTAACATAGCTTAACCAAACCATATACATAAAATCATTCTTGGGTTTCTACTATATACCTCTAAGTTAATTTACCAAAATTTTAGGACATAGACATTTAAAAAATATTTTTTTATATAAAATAAATAAAGGTCAATTATCAAACCTATATAGCATAGTTTTCTTTGTAGATAAAATCATATAATATAAATAATTGGAGATGCAAGAACAAATAAACAAATTGATAACAATATGCATTTAAATTCCTTGACATAAAAAGAAAAGTCCGAGCCTTAAAATGTGAGAGAGGTAAGTTCATTAAACACTTAAAAAATCAATTAAAACTAAAAAAGAGTTGATTAATTTGTTTAAGTTTTAGAAATCGAAACCCTCATTTACCTAATGAAATATGTGATGAGACTATTGTTGAAAATAATTCACAAAACAAACTCATGAGGAATCCTTCTCAAATTGTAAGGCATCCATACCAAGTAGTTCAAACATAATAAAATAACATAAATAAATATGAACAAAAGTTGTGATAGATACAATTTGAGTCCTATCTAGTGCAAAAAAAGGGCAAAAAGGAAATGTGCTTATAACTTTGAGAAAATTTGTGGTATAATTTTGAGAAAATCTTATGTTTGTGTTTCTACGTTTATGGAGTTAGAGTAGTGTAAAAAAATACATAAGATTTTTTAAAGAAATGTACAAATATTTATTTGGGATTTTTTTTTAAAGAAATGTAGAAATATTTATTTGGGAATGTAAAAATAAAAAATAAGATAATGCTGGAATAATATTTCTAGAATGGAGGCAAAGGAATAGTGTAAAATGAATGAGACAAGAAATATTTTAAATTTTTGAAAAGAAAAATTAAAAAACCACTAGGGAAAATAGGAGGAACCAATTAGAAAAAAGAAATTATCTTTCAAATTAAAATTAAAATTAAGATAAATGTGATACATTATTGATGCAGGGGCATCTGAGGGTTAAGGTTGTTGACTTAGATGTGGGTTTTGGCTGAAATTTTAAAAGCAGTTGCATTAGAAGGAGCTATTTGGATTGACAATGGAGGTCAATTTGATAGGTGGCCATTTCAACATTTTTTAGGAGCCTAAAATATCATCTTGACCTCCAAATATGGCTTTTTGTGTTTTTCCTAGCTTTTTTAGAAAGTTGTTTTTATAATAAATCTCAAATCTAATTTTTGATTTTGTTGATTAGTTGGTAATTCATCATGCCTTAGTTGGGGGCTTTTCTTGAGAAATTTATAAGGCTAGACAAATTGCCAACTAATCAACGGAATCAAAAACACGATTTCAAATTTATTACAAAAGCAACTTTCTACAAAATATATATATATATAGAAAGCCAAATTTAGAGGTCAAGATGAGATTGTAGGCTCCCAAAAAAAGTTTAAATGACCACCTATCAAGCTGAGCTCAATTAGCATCTGAATAACTCCTCCTAATGAAATTGCGTATAAAATTTCAGCCAAAATCAACATCTGAGTCAAAAGTTATGACCCTCAGAAGTAAATCTCAACCAAAACCCACATCTGAGTCAATAGCCTTGACCCTTCGATGCCTCTACATCAATTACAAATGTAATTTTATATTTCTATAATAGAGGTAAACTAATAGTAGAAAATTAGGCAAAAACATAAGTCTCTGCGTATATAGGCAAGACTAATAAATTTATCAACCAAAATCATTTAAACCAATTTTATAAAGTAATGTGTAAAATATTTAAATAATAAAATGAAAACAATGATTTTTCTTAATGCTCATTGGTCAATAATTGACATGTTAGATACAGATTTTACAGAAAGCTACCTAGTTTTAAGCAAGTTTGCATCCACTACCTCATTCATAATATTAATACAAAGTTATTTCTATATTAATATTATTTTATATATTTATATTATATTTTAACATCAATTGTCATTGTATTCATTTATGTACTATACTTGTAGAATCAATTCTATTTCTACACTATATTTTTATTATTAAAATTTTAATATTAAATATTATAACTATAATTGGCAAACTATATGGAACTCTTTTTTATATTCAACCACATTCATAGTTTTGATTTCATATAATTCAAATATATGATAAAATTAAAAATAGTTAAGAACTAATCAACAAGGTATTTATCAGGGTGTTCCTAATGACCTTTTAAGGTTATTTATTAAAATTTTATAGTTACATAGCCTAACCAAACCATATACATAAAGTCATTCCTAACATGGGTTTCTAGTATATACCTCTAAGTTAATTTACTAAAATTGTAGAACATAGATGTTTAAAAAAAAATAAAATTATACAAAATAAATAATGATCAATTATCAAACCTACATAGCATAGTTTTCTTAGTAGGTAAAATCATATAATGTAAATAATTGGAGATGCATGGATAGAAAAAATTGATAACAATATGTCTTTAATTAAATTCCTAACATGGCCATATCATATCATTATGAATTAATGGTTTGAAAAAGAAGAAGTCTTAATTGATTACCAAGTATACATATAATCATAACATGACTTGGAATAAATTTACCATAATACGAGAGAGAGAGAGAGAGAGAGAGAGAGAGAGAGAGAGAGAGAGAGAGAGAGAGAGAGAGAGAGAGAGTGTGTGTGTGTGTGTGTGTGTGTGTGTGTTTCATTAAACACTAAAAAAAAGTTGATTAATTTGTTCATGGTTTAGAAATTTCCCTACCCCTTAAAACTTCCAAACCCTCATTTACCTAATGAAATATGTGACGAGACTATATTGTTGAAAATAATTCATAAAAAAAACTTGTAAAAAATCCTTCTCCAATTATGAGGTATCCTCGTGATACCGAGAAAATATTTTGGGGTAATTCAAATATATTAAAAAAATAAATAAATATGAATAAAAAAGAACACTTAATTAATAAGCTCTTGCAAGATTATTAGAGTCTATAGTTTTCCACATAAATTAATTTTATTAAAATAAATATACGGACAAATTTTTTATATAGTCTCATAAATTATGTAATAAAGCTATCATTGAAATAAAAGTAAGAAAAAATTTGATAAAAAATATATTTATATTTATTAATTATAGGCTCCAAACCTAATAATTATATGCATGTACATGATATGTACATATACAATATTAAATATTTCCATTGCATAGGAATAAAAATTATTTTTTGGGATGGTTTATGGATGGTTTACGATGATAATAAGAAGTAAAATTTTAATGGAGTAGAAATATATTTTTCTAAATAGAAAGTTTTGAGTAAGGATGATTTGACCATAATGACCTTCCATGAATCTTGGTCATTAAGGGCTTGAAAATCCCTCTTATTTTGTCTACAATGTGAATAATGCTTAGCTAACATTGCATCAACATCCTAATGTTTGTTCTTATCTTGCATTCTGTGAAGATGAGTAGAAATAATTGATTGATAATGTCTTGTTCAAAGTTTGACAAGAGATTGGAAATTTCCATTTTTGATAATCCACAACTGCTTGCCTTTCCAAGAGAAGGTCTAAATCCTCTTTCCTTCTTCACTAAGCTTCTCTTGAGTAGTTCATACAAATATTTTTAATGTCATCACAACTACTCTAATAAGTTTCACCTCTCACCATGAGGTATAGAGATTCCACATAAAAATCATTAAGGTCTTTTAGGAAAAGATGTTTATGTGATTCTTTTCTTAGTGCATGTTGAGTATTAAATGTTAAGATAGTTGCTAGAGTGGAGACTCAACCAATGCCCATGGAGTTCAAACCTATCAATGAGAATGGTGAGATGCTCTACTTTTCCACATGTAGGCCATGGGCCCAACATCAAGGTATACTTAATGACCCACTTCAAAAAATTTGTTCTTATAATAGTAATGGAAAAATTGGTATCCCCAAAATTTTGGTCCTCAAGCTCCAAATTGGGATAAACCCTAGCCTACCAAACAACAATGGAATAATCCCTAGCCTAATAAATTCCCACCTTGGAATAACTAGAGTAACAAGCAATAACCTTCTTCTAATCAATGGAATCCCCCATATCAAAATCAGTGGCACTGTCCATAGGGGAATTGACAACAAACTAACTAGTGGAGGAGAAACTAATAGTGGAATAACTAGTCTAATGGGCACCTACAACAAACTCAATAGTAGGCCATTATGCCTCCTCCTATTATCCATTGTGGTAAAAAGATAAAAAAAACTTAGTTTCCTACCCAACCTTGTCCAAATCCTAATAGTCAACCTTAGTAGAAACAAGCCTATTTTATGGATCCTAACCATTAATATGAGTAATATCAACCCGAGGCCTAGAACTATACCAGGCTTTTACATACTCCACCTATCACCACATAAATTCCAATTGAAGAGAATGCTCTAATCAATTCTAGTAAGCCAATCCTAGCTCTATCCAAAATCCTTTCATTCCTACTACTTCCAATACAACCTCACCAGCCTTCTCACAAAGATTGGTAAAAGAAGCTGTGCAATAGACTGATGACTTTTCTATTCACCTTCTAGACCAATTGAAGTAGGTGAGTGTGAAAATTCTTTTGTTTCAAGCCATAAATTAAGTTCCCATTTATTAAAAAAAAACCCATTAAGGAAGCCTACCTAATTAAGATACCATGAAGGAAAAAGAAATACTTACAAACAATACATATTTTAGGATAATTATCATATTTGATGCTTGGGAGGCTTACTATCCCAAATTACTTGACTCTGGTAGTCTTGTATTAGAGATAATGATAAAAGGAGGCCATATTAGTAATGCATTATTAGATCTCTATGCACCGATCAATTTCATGACCAACGATCTCATAACTAGGCTAGGAAACCTTGAGCTAAGAACCACACCTACAATCATAAAATTAGCTAATAGCTCCACTATAAATCCTAATGGTATGATTAAAGATCTTTTAGTTACCCTAGTTTCATGGGATTATCTTACTAATATTATCATCTTGTCATGTAAAGCTACCTTGGGAGGGTATCCAATAATTCTAGGAAGACCAAGTGGTTGGATATAATAGATATTTGCATAGGTTGTGTATTTGGTAAAATGACAATTTCAGATGGATATAATATCAAGAAGCTAAATATCTATGCACCAACCCAACCTCAACTTAAATTAGGAGATTTAGTGTTGCTTGAATTGGGAGATTATGAAGAAGTGGAGGTCAATTAATTTTCCAATCTGGTGATTATTATAAGGGGCTCATTCATTGAAAATAAGAGGAAGAGGAAGTATTTTCCAATGTACTTCAAAGCCATTATAGCATGGATGTTCCTTTATGTGGGCACAATCCATATTCCTAGCAAACTATTCTTTCATTAGTCTAATGCCCTTTAGCCTTGGATTGTTTACATAATCTCCTCCCCTATGGAGTGGAGATGTCCTCTCTACCTAAAGGGTCTATGCTTGAATTAACAATAGAGTTAGAGGTTGATAAAGGTAGGATAATAAATATAATGAATAAACTCACTAGTTAGCAAAAGGATCCTCTTGTGCAAATTCTTAGTTCCCATAAAATAACCTTTTCTTGTAATTATAGTGACATGAAAGGACTTGAGCCAAAGTTTTTGATAAGAAAAATAGCTTTTGAAGGGAGTTTGAAACCCTTTACATATCAAGAAATTTTCAAAGAAGCCCAAACCAAACAACAGTCCGAAGGTAATACAAGTAACCCAACAAGATACAATGACTAGGGTGGCATCACAGATAACATAGTACTCATCAGCCACACAAATAGGTTTTGAATGGGCACCTAAAATCTCTAATAGGTTTTGAAGGGTTCTTGAGACCCTATACAAAACAACAACTCAAGGTGAAACATAACACCAAACTAAAGGTGACCAAGGTGGCAACACATAATAAAATAGAACACTACAGCCACAAAAATAGGTTTTGACCAGGCTCCTAAAACCCCATGGAGAGACACACTACAAAGAACTATAGGCCAAAAGAGTTAGGGGAAACTATAGAGAACAACAGGCCAAAAGCTAGGAGTGCCAAAAAAACGATAGCCACATCAGACTTTCCCTTTTGAATCCTTCTTTTTAGATCGCAATGCCATTTCAAAAGAGGGTTTGGATGGCTTGACCTTTTCTCCTTTTACTATGGTCCATCCATCCTCCACTAGACCAATAGCCTTCTACCACTGAAAATCAACACCATCGCTTGAAACCCCTGAAGCTAGGGAAAAGGCCACAAAAGAGGAAGTGACAATAGAAGCCTGAGATGAAATAATAACACCTAGAAAAGGAACCATAGGAGAAACAACCTTGGAAACACCAGAAAATGGCACAAAAAAATCCAAAGATGGACAACTACCACCATAGAAGGAGCCAATGACAAATCCACCATCAAAATGCTTGGAGTGGATAGACAAATAGAAACAACAGAAGAGTCCATACCAAAAATTGGGGCAGCAAAATCCAGAGATGGACTAGCTTCCACCATATAAGGAGCTAAAGGAGGAGACAAACAAATAGAAACTACACCAAAAATTAGGGTATTAGAATCTAGGGATAGACTAGCTGCCACCACAGAAGGAGCCATAGGAGGATCCTTCATCAAGATGCCTGGAGAAGACAATCTATCAGAGACAATAGCAGAATCCACCACCAAAGTATCTTGTGGAGAATCACCATTCCCTGTAGAAGGGCTTTCTAGCCATCCTCTATAGAGGGGACCTTGTCGACCATGTTGTGATCTTCTAAGACCTCCTTCCACCAAGAAGGGGGCATTTTTGGTCTAGATTTACTAGAAAAGCAACTTGTAGCCAAGTGGCTAGTCATATGGCATTTCCTACAACAGAAGGGGATACACTCATAGTCAAGAAAAAGATTCCAAGATCCAAGAGGAGAAGCCAAAGAAATCATTTTTTGGAGTCCCTTAGAAATGTCAATCTTTACCAAAATGTGAGCATACATCATTTTATACACATTGTATGAATCATTATCAACCATGAGAAAGTCTCTAAGGGCATTTTCCACCTCCTCTAGGACAAGATCTACCCAAAGGTGAAGGGTGGGATTCAACAACCTAACCCACAGAGGGAACTTATTAAGATTCCATCAATGGGTTGAAATCTTTATGCCAAGGCTTAGCCATCAAGGGAAACTTCTCTCCCCAAGAGAAACTTTTGTGGAGGATGCCATTTCTATCTTCAATAGATAAAAATTTCACAATGAAAAAACCCCTAGCCATAGGGTAAATATGGGTAGTCTTTGAAATGATGGGCTCCCAAACACGGGTAATCCATGCATGAAGATCCAACAAAGAAGGTTAGAAACCCTTAAAATGAAAGATAGCAGCTTTGGCTAAGAAATTAGCTATATAGTTGGAGATCACATCAATAGTAGTAGGTTGAAAATCTATTTTTTTGGATTACATACCACAATCAACACCCTCAAATGCATGGTATCATGAAACCTCAGATGCATAGAATGGCCACCAATACCAACCTCATAGGCAGCCACATCAACATAGTAAATGGCTGAATCATCCATAGCAATATTCCCACTAGTAGCAAGAGAAGCCCTAGCCTAAAAAGAAAAAGCCAAAGTGACTGCCATAAAGCTAGATGTAGGAATAGAAACCAAAATTAGATGACAAAGACTAGATCCGAAGCTAGTACCTGAGCCAAAGCTAGATGTTGAAGTTGGATGTAGGAGTTGGACATAGGAGCCAAATCTAGGTGCAAAAGATAGACATAGGAAACCCTAAATCATAGCTACCAAAAAGCTGGATGCAGGAGCAAAAGCTGGATGTTGAAGCTAGACATAGGAGGCAAAGCCAGATGTAGGGTTTAGATGCAGGAGCCAAAGCTATGCACAAAATCCAGATGTAGGAAACCCTAAATCATAGCCACCAAAAAGCCAAATGTAGAAGCTAAAGCCGAACATAGGAGCCAAAGTTGTGCACTCATAAAATATTCATTATCAATGAGTCTAATAATTGAGTTAGATAACCCCAAAGAAGAGTTAATCCCACCTTAAGAAAAAAATATAAGGAAGAGTTACATAAATAACTTCATGTTGGATTTTTCTACCCCATCTCAGACATCCAATGGGTCTCTCCACTAAGTTATTGCATCAAAGAAATGATTAATAGTGAGTATGTGTGGATTATAGGGAGATTAATGTGATATCTAATTAGAAGGGCCATTTTCCCCTTCCATTCATTAATCAAGTTTTAGATAACTAATAAGGAAAAAACATTTCTCATGAACCTTGATAGATTTAGAGGATACAATCAAATAAAAATAGCTCTAGAGGACCATGAAAATAACATGTTCACATGCCCTTGGGGGATATTTTCTTATTTGGTCTTACCCTTTGAAACTTTCAATGCTCCAAAAAATTTCCAAAGAGTTGTTCTCAACATCTTTGTAGGTATTTCTCATAATTGCATGGATTTTACATGGATGACTTCATTGTGTATGGTTCTACATTTGAAGAAGCTCAAGATAATCTAGTCCAAGTATTACAAAGGTGTCAAAACTATAATCTTTCTCTTAAGAATACATTTTTATGATGATGTAGAAAGGAATTGTATTGGGATAATTTTGGTTGTAGGCATACACATGGATCCATCCAAAATTGAAGTAATTTCCAGTTTATCTTGCTCTATAATCACACATAATGAAATTGGCAGTTTCTTAGGTCATGTTGGTTATTATAGAAGATTTATCAAGGACTTCAATCAATTTGCATCACCCTTGTACAACCTACTCAAGAAAGACGAGGTGTTTAAGTTGACATCAACATGTGAGAAATTCTGTCTTGATATCAACATTTCTCTTTAAAATGATCTAGTGTAAAAAGGGCCAGATTGTTCATCACCCTTTCACATTCACATTGACACCTCTAATTATTATGTTGGATTTGTTTTTGAACAAAAGACTTGTTCAACTAAACCTATTTTTTACTATGTCAATAAAAACTTACAAGGTACAAAACTAAATTATATTGTCATAGAAAAGGAGATGTTAGAAGTCATATATATGCACTTGATAATTTTAGATACTATATTATAGGGTATCTCATCTTTGTTCATACTGATCATCCAACCATTCGATATATAATGAATAAAATTTTAGTCACAGATAGATTGGAAAGGTGGTTTCTACTAGTGCAAAAATTTGATATAACAATAGTTGGATAAACTTGGTAAGGCCAATGTATTTACAAAATTTCTCTCTCGAATCCAAAGGCAAGGAGATCCTATGGACATCAAGGATAAAATTACTAATGAAAACTTGCTTTGTATAAAATCTATACAACTATGGTATGCAAATATTGCTAATTTCTTGGTTGTAGGAAATACTCCTTCTCATTTCTTACCTAAGGAAATGAGACAACTGATTGAAAAATGTTTCCATTTTTTATAGATTATAGATTGTATGTTCTATACTAGGCCAGATCCAAGTATACAAAGATGTGTAGGGGAGGAAGAAACCTATGGTATCTTGCATGCATGCAATGATGAACCCTATTGTGGACTTTTTTGTCCAAGAGAAAAACCATGAAGATATTAAATAATGGTTATTATTGGCCCACATAGCATAAAGAGGCTGCAAAATACACCAAGCATTGTGATAGATACTAAAGAATGGGGTGGCCTACTAGATCTAATGAGATCCCTTGTTTCCACAAGTTGTTGTCACACCTTTTGATAAATAGGGACTTGATTTTGTTGGTCCTATTGAACCTACATCAAATGGTAAGTCCTATATCCTTATTTCTATTGAGTATGTAATAAAATGAGTAGAAGCAAGAGACACAAAGCATGCTAGGGATAATAAAGTGGCATAATTACTTTATGAAGATTTGTTTTACCAAATTTGATGTTTCTAAGGAAATAGTAATAGATCATGGAGCCTAATTTACTTCCACATTAATCACAACCTTAGTCAATTAATACAATATAAGGCATATAAAGTTTACACCCTACCATCCACAATCTAATGAGGAGCCCAAGATAATAAAATAAGGATACCAAAGAAATTCTTACTAAGATAATGAATCTCCATACAAAATGATTTGGCTAACAAGCTACTTGAAGTAATTTGGGCTTACTGAATAGCTTTGAAAAAACCACAAGATTCACACCTTTTGAGATAGCGCATGGAAAGAAATTTTTGATGCCTATTGAATTTGAACATAGAACCCTAAGGACTACTTTAGGCTTGGATATGGATTTAAATATAGTATAGAGGGAATTAATTATACAATTGAATGCATTGGATAAGATGAGAAAAGGTACATTACAACACACTAAAATAATTCAGCAATAATAGGTATAGTGGAATGAAAAATATATTAAGGAGAAAATATTGCCATTTGAGATCGGGTACTATTATATGACTCTTAATACAAGGATAATCAAGGTAAATTATAGGTAAGATGGTTAGAATTGTCTGAGATTTTTGATGTATTCAAGACAATGACATTGTGTAACTTTGAACAATTGGTGATTTGAAGTTTAAATTTTTGGTTAATGGGTATCAACTAAAATTGTATCATAAGCCCATTAAAAAAGAGAAAATCATTCATCAGTTTCAAGGATCATGAGGAGTGGTCATTCTTATAGCCAAAGGGACTGATCCATAGCTCACTTCCAAAGGAACTACTTAAATATTTTTGCCCTTTTGTCATAATAAAGAAGGTTAATATTAACCTTCCTCTTTCTTCATTCCATTTCTCACTTTGTACTCATCTATCTTGTTTCTTTATTTTCTATGTCATCTAGATCCCTTATTCACCGTCATTATACTTTCTTTTATAGCTCCACTTTTTTATAATGAGTATGCCACCAACAGAATAATGTTACATCATTTAAAGGTACCCTTTTATTTAACACTTCCATTTTGATTTATTATTTCATTCATTAATTTTTCACATTAAGTGTTATTAGTAAGTACTTCACATGTGGCTGCACTTCTTACAATTAATTTCACACACATCAACTTTCATACTACCCCATTCCAAATTCTAAAGTGATTGCAATAAATGTATGATCAATATTTGAAATCTTTCCTTCTATTATGTCATATCATGATGAGTGATGATTAATTGCACTTATTAATTCACTTTGACCACACTTTATTTTCTACACTTTTGCATGTTACATTACACTTAGGTTTGTATATCCATTTCTTTGCCTTCTTGTACAATTGAATGTCATTTATCAATTTTGATTGAGGGGAGAGGGGTAATTTTAGCATAGTAAGTTTTGTGGTTTTGTGTGTTCATGCTTAGAAGTTACTTTTGTGAAGGGAATTAGTGAAGTAAATTTTTAGGGATTTTTTTGCATGAAGAACGATTGGTAGCATTCCAATTTTCCATAAGCCAATAGATCATTTTTTGATTTTGCAAGATGTTCAACAATTATAGAGGTTCTAGAGACATGGTCGGCTTGATTATTTCCTTAAGTAAACAATATTTTATAAGGAAATTATCAAAGAATTCATGAGAACTTTTCAAAATTGAAGAGAAAGGGTTGAGGGGGTCATTCTCAATGTGTTAGGTGAATGAGTTACAAAGGTTTCTAGCTTACCACAAGAAAGAGAATTGTTTACTCAAAACATAGATGCAAGGAGCACCAATGCCAAATTTTCTCAATCTATAGATGACCCTCTTGACATAGTTAAAAAAAATGTACTAAGAGGGACAATCTTCCCAAAAAATGGAGTTATGGGATGATGTACATCATCAAGTACATTACTGTGAAGGTAGGCTCTCTATTTTGCACTACCATCATTTTAGAATTTTGTCACATTTGCAACATGGGATAATGATAATTGTTCCTAATATTCTTTACAATTTGATGTCAAATTCTTCTAATGAGTATAAAAGGGTAGGCTGAATTTTGTGTTACACAACTATTTAATTAATTTGGTTAGTGAAAGGTCACATAGGTATGATTCTAAGATGATATGGGAAGATTTTGTGGCTAGTAGAATATATTCTCCTAAATCATAGAATGTTGGTCTTTAAGGAGAACCTATTCCTCAAAAATACAGGGGTTTCCATATCTAAGAATCCTCTACTATTTAACCTTCCCAATCTTCACCTAGTTCATTTGAGTCATAAGATAACATACCCCTATCCTAAATAATGGCTAAGGAAAACCCTAAGGTTGCATCCCTAGAGTCTAGCCCTTCCTCTAGAATAGGGAAAGAAAAGATGCAAGAAAAAGGTCCCAACATTACTTCTAAAAAGGGTAGTAAATATAGTTAGCCAAAATAAACCCTTTCTCCTCCAATCACATTGTCTAAGAAACCTAAACCAATTTCTACCATAAAAAGAGGAAGTAGTATGATGTGCTATCATTCAAAACTTGTGTAAGTAATTGTAGGCTTACACTTTAGTTCCTCATCACATAATTCACCATCCATGCAACCTATAAATCCCACTTCTTGTCAACCACAACCTAAAAATTCTATCTATAACGAGGTGTAACAATACATGGAGGTAGAAGTTTATCCTAGAATTTTATTAGGTAATTTGGTGGAGGCTAAAATATACGTACAATGTGAATCTCAAAGACTAGCACATGTGAATGAAGGAGTAGATGTTGATTTTAATCATAATTAGGTTATGCAAGATGAGTGGTTGGCTAAGATAGTTATCACTACACCAATGCATCCATGTGTAGAAGGAATAGAAAAGGAAGCTTCTCCATCACAATTATAGGAAGAAATTTTAGAAAATGTGGAAGCAATGACCACTCTAGATGGGTCAGCATTGCGTACTAGTGAAGATATAGGTGTAAAGGAGCATACTAAAAAATGGATGATAATAAGGGAAATGATGTGCCACCTACTTAGTCACAAGAAAATAAACCATTAGTAGATCTTGAAAATGATGAGGATATACATAGGTCCATAAAGAATCAAGGAAAAAGGACAACAAGAGGATAGTCAAGGACATGGAAGAATAAGTTGGATGTGAAGGAAGAAGAAAGAGAAGATATCATTAGGCCTCCTCTTCACCTCATTACCTTTTCTATGGGTATGGAATGTTATGAGGAAATAATTGATCAATAGACTATGTATAAAACATAAATTTGTAGGATGAAGAAGGTGATTCAGAATAAAGATATGGAGATTGCCAATCTCAAAGAAAACTTTAGTCAGGTAATTAAGTTGACTCCAAAAATTCTTGAATGTGATCACTTTCTCATGTTTATTCACTTTACCTTCAAGAGTTATATTTGAATTTATAGATGATAAGGCTCTAGCAAGAAAATAATACATCATTAACAATTCTATATGATTTTTATGAATCATATAGGGACTCCCCTAAACATCATAAGAATTTTATTTCTGAATTTTTTTTACATGAACCTGTTCTTTCACATCCTAACAATTAAAATCCTTTATGATATGTTGGTAACATTCATATCAATGCTTTAATTTCCTAGATCTAGAATGAGAAAACTGGAGGACAACATTTTTACACTTATAAAATAAAGAATATAAAGAATATACCAAAATCCTTTTAGCCAAAAGGAAATCTAGAATTTGTCACATAATATATTTTGAATAGAATAAATTATGAGCTAATCAGAGGGATAGGTCTCACATTGAACATCATAGGAAATAAGTTTTTGATCAATATCAACATGTTCTAAATTATAACTTTTGGGTTTCTTCATTGCATTGTGATGATAGGTGGGGTGGCATAACCAATTGACAATAGAGAAATGAGTTGTACTCTTCCTATCTTCTCCAACATACAACAATGGGAGCCACTAGGTATATAAAAAATTGTTTAGAAAACAAGGAAAATTGGCTTACATTGATAATGTAGCCTCCTATCCTACCATGGCCATTATTTTCTATCAGGGTTGAAGATAATATGTGTGACATAGATGCAAAGGTAGGGCACTAGAAAGAGTTAGAGAATATCAAGGGACATTTATGGAGCTTTGATGAGGATGAGTGTGGATAGTAGTTGAACTATGACTTAAGGGAATTTCAAGGAGGAAGAATTGATAAGGGACTAGTGGTTCAATTAGTTGAGGGGAATGATGAACCCCCATTTTGGAAAACTTAGGCTAGCAGATAAAATAATTTTTATATACTTTAAATAAAATTTTCAAGACCTTTTTTTTATGAAATTACACAAGCTTTAAATATTAATTATGGACAATATGTGGAATTTTATAATTAGTATTATGTGTCAATGTGAATATGTCTTCTTCTTTTTTATGATAGTGTGTAATATGTTTTGAAATCTAAGAGTTTCCTATAGCCATTATCATTATGAGTCTTGCAACCACTATGGGAATTACTTCTTTAACTCTAATATAAGGATGGAATAATGAATCATATGTAAGGTTTTATGTTTAACAAACCCAAGATTTTTGGATTACTAGTTACAATATACAAGTATCAAATGTTGAGAAGAAGATGTAGTTCTATTCAAGATCTATCATACGACCATGTCAAAGAAGAAAATCTTCAAAAAATGATAAGGAAGTGGTTGATGAACTAGCCATTGCTTATTGGAATGCATTAAAGGATCATAAGGGAGGTTTATAATTCACCACACATCTAGTGGTAGTTATTCTTTATGATCCATCACTCTAGGGTAGTGGTTACTTCATTCCTCCAACTATTCTGATTCTTTCCTCTTTCTCATTATGATCCCTTGTCATTGTAAAAATGATAAAACTATCATAAATGTTTCCCTATTTTTGGGGAGAGAATAGTTAGTTAGTGAAGAACTCTTGAATACATAGGGCATGTTTTCTCTTAGTAAGAACATGGATGATATGTGTTAGAAAGTAAAGTCCACCAAGATAATTGAGTAGGTGTAAGGAAACTTAGGTGTGGAAATAGTTTCCTACACTAATCTCATAAGGAAAGTATGATACAAATCCTATTAAAATCTTCTACACTTACAAATTCAATATAATGTAAATAACAATATTGCAGCCAACCATGCATACAAAAAATAGACAAAGAAAGGAACACATAACAAAAGGATTTGTCAATGGGGAAAAACCTTTTGGTAAAACAACCCCATCCCTTCAAAACCTGCACAATGTATTATCTTCAACACAAGATTACAATACACTTGCAATGCAAGTTCAACATGGACAACAGAACACTCCAGTAGCAACTCACAGTACCAACAATACACCCTTTTCGCATCGCATCTCTTTGCAACCCTAAAAATGCTTATAACATGTGCTTCACTTTAGGGCTACTCCCAAAAGGTAAACTATATTAGGGTTCTACCATTTTCAAGGCGATGCCCCGAACCCCACTATTGGGGTAGAGTGTACAGTACTCAAATATCTTAGTTGCCACATGTCTTCACCTATCATTGAATCTTCCTAACATAGCTCTTACATGTCATAGGAATCTTTCATAACCATTTTAGTCATGATCTCCTTACACACAATTCAAGATGTCGACACATCAACATTATTTTCAAGAAATACATTTTACAAAACAAGTAATAAGAATAGGAATTATACAAGGTTGAGATACCTTATTCCTAACATTCTCCCACTTGTCAAACACCTTGTAAGATCAACATGAACATAACAGGAACTAATCACTATAAGACGAAAGGCCCATAGACTCTGAACACCATCTGAACTTCTCAGTGCCCACTGGTTTCATTAATGTATCTATAACATTCTTCACAGTATCTACCTTTTCCAAATTTACCTTTCCATCTTCCACCATATCTCTCACAAAGTGATACTGCACATCAATGTGCTTCATTCTGGCATGGAAAGTTGGATTCTTCACAAGGCAAATAACACTCTGACTGTCACACCAAATAGTAATATGTTCTGCATCAACACCAACATCAGAACACAATCTCTTAAGCCAAATGGTTTCCTCACAAGCATGAGTAGTAGCCATGTACTCAGCTTCTGTAGTGGACAAAGCAACCACAGGTTGTCAGGTTCCTCATCCAACTGATGGCACCACCAAACATAGTGAACACATAAGCACTGGTGGATCTCCTGCAATCAATATCACCTACCCAATCTGAATCCACAAACCTATGAATACAAACTGAATGCGGAGATCTAGAAGAGTTACCATGATAACATATGGAGTAATTTGATGTGCCCCTCAAATATCTGAATACTCACTTAACTGCATCGCAATGTATCCATCCAGGATTAGCCATAAATCAACTCAGGACTCCCACTACTTGGGCAATGTCTAATCTAGTACAGACCATAGCATACATAAGACTGCCAACTGCACTAGCATAAGGTACTCTACTCATGTCCTCCACCTCACTAGGAGATTTTGGACAATCATCTACAGCTAACTTTGTTTCCACAGGAATAGGAACACATAGTGGTCTACAATTTGCCATGCTGAACCTGTCCAACACAGACTTCACATAATTACTCTGACTCAACCAAAGTTTTCTGTTAGATCTATCTCTATTGATTTCCATACCCAAGATGTACCTAGATGCCCCAAGATCTTTCATCTCAAACTATGCTGACAACTGAGATTTAAAATCAGAAATCATACCCTTACCCTTCCCAAACAGCAGCATATCATCAACATATAATGCAACAATAAGAAGGCGATCATTTCCAATTCTAAAATAAACACAATGATCTGATTTCGATCTTACAAATCCAATTGACAACACAAAGGCATCAAACTTAAGGTACCACATCCTAGGAGATTGCTTCAAACCATATAGAGATTTCTTTAATCTGCAAACTAAGGATTCTCTACCTTTAACAATGTAGTGCTCAGGCTGTGACATATAAATCTCTTTGTCCAAATCACCATGAAGGAAAGTTGTCTTCACATCCATCTGTTCTATCTCTAAATCATATGATGCAGCAAGAGATAACAAAAATCTAATGGATGTCAACTTTGCAATAGGAGAGAATATTTCACCATAATCTATTCCCTCTACCTGTGAATACCCCTTTGCAACCAATCTAGCTTTGTACCTTTCAACACTGCCATCTACACAAATTTTTTTCTTGAACACCCATTTACAACCAACAGATTTTCTCCCTTTAGGGAAAGGTACAAGGTCCCATGTTTTGTTTTTCTCTAATGAAGCCATCTCATCATCCATAGCCTCAATCTAAGAACCTGCATCTTCCATGCCCTAAGCCTCTTTCGTAGATCTAGGCTCATTAGTGTTAGTAATCAAGGCAAAAGAACAACTGGAATCTAACATAGAATAACCAAACCTTTTTGGTTGCTTTCTTTCTCTCGTGGATCTCCTCAAGGGCTGAGGTTGAGGTTGTTCTTCCTCTTCTTTTAAACTATCGGAGTTGCAAGAGCTCTCCTCATCATTAGACCCAACATGGTCTCTTTGTTCAGTCTTCTCAGGGGTAGGAGGCAACTGAACAACATATTTTTCCTTTTCTTTTTCATCTGGTTGTAGCACAATAGGAGAGGATGTTAGCTCTCTAAAAATAACATTTTTACTATACAACACCTTACTAGTCACAGGATCCCAAAGCTTGTATCCTTTCACACCAAGACTGTACCTGATGAAAATACATTTAACAACTTTATTTTCCAACTTAGATCTTTTCTCCTTTGGAACATGTGCATAAGCTTCACAACCAAAAACACGAAGATGTCTAACTGAAAGCTTCTTACTAGACCACACCTCCATGGGTGTCTTACCAACAAGGGCTGATGTAGGAGATCTGTTAACCAGATAACAAGCAGTGGCCACAGCTTCAACCCAAAACCTTTGTTCTAAACCAGCTCCACTAAGCATACTCTTAGCCTTCTCCATCAGTGCCCTGTTCATTCTCTCTGCAACTCCATTTTTCTCTGGAGTATAAGGAGTTGTCTTGTGCCTCTCAATACCTTGTTCTTTACAGAACTGTTCAAACTTTGCTGAGCAAAACTCACCAGCATTGTTAATTCTCACACACTTAATCTTCTTACTAGTCTAATTTTCTACAAGAGCTTTAAATTCCTTGAATCGACTAAAGATTTGTGTCTTACTTTTAAGGAAATAAATCCATGTCCTTCTACTGTAATCATCTATGAAAGATACAAAAAATATAGACTTGGAGATTGAAGGAACTTTTACAAGACCAAATACATTAGAATGAATAAGATCCAAAACATCAAAAGATTTGTGAGAACTAGAGTAAAACTGAACACGATTTTTTTTACCATATACATAGTGTTCATAGAAGTCAAACCTGAGATTGCAATCATTTAACCCCTCAACCAGATTTTTATTTTTCAGGGTTCTAAGACCCTTCTCATCAATGTGACCAAATCTCAAATGCTACAACATTGTCTTTTTTGTAGGAAGTTTTCCTTCCAAAGTGTTTGCACCCTTAGGTACACTTGTTGCACTACCATCAGAACCACTAACCACAGTCTTCTTTACTGCTCATTCAGATGGTGGGGATGAAGTGATAGCTACTCTCTTCTTTGAAACAGAAGAACTATTACACTGAGAAATGTGTGCATCAAGCTGAAACAAAGTACCTCTCCTAGTACCCTTAGCAAGCACCATAGCTACTCTCATCATCTTGCATCCATCTCTAGAAAAAACAACTTGCACACCTACATCATTCAACATACTTATAGATAATAGGTTTCATGCCAAACTTGGAATGTGCATAACTCCATTGATTCCCTTTACTCATCCATCAAGAAATTTGATAGTGACCCTTCCATGTCCAACTATCTTTAGGTGAGAATCATCACCCAAGTACACCTTTCCACCATTGAACTCTTCATATCTTGAGAACCAGTTTTGATGAGAGTTCATGTGAAAAGATGCACCCAAGTCAACCAACCACACATCATCAGATGCATGGGCTACCAAAGGTATGATGAATGCATCACCATCGTCTTGAGATTTTTTAGAACCAGAATCTGAGGCTTTCTTCTTCTTCTTAGGCTCTTTATAGTCTTTATGGAAGTGCCCAGTCTTATCATAGTTCCAAAAGTTTTCCTTGGACTTATTGGAAGTCTTTGACTTCCCACGAGATTTGGATCTACCCTTATTGTCAGACTTATTATCATTTTTCTTCCCTCTTTCTGTGGATCTCCCACGAACAGCAAGGGCTTCTTTTTTTGAAATGGAAGCCTTTCTCTACATCTCCTCTGATAGTAGTGAAGACACCACATCATCCATTTTGAAGGTGACTAATGTGCTTTCGAGGGCCATCACAAGATGGTCCCATGAATCTGGTAAAGAACACAAAAGTGTGTACAAACGATCCTCCTCCTCTAACTTGACACTAGCTGATGTCAACTGTGCAGCCAGTAGATTAAATGCATTTAAATGATCCGTTAAGGATCCACCTTCCTCCATTTGCAAAGAATACAACTTTTTCCTTAGGAAAAACTTGTTCACCAAAGATTTGGCTTGATACACAACCCCAAGTCTCTCCCACAAACTATATGCGGTTTTCTCATCTAGAACATTTAGAAGGACTGCATCGGTTAAATAGAGTCTTATGAGACCCTTAGCTTTATGGTCTTTGATATCCCAATCTGCTTGAGCTATAGTTTTTGGTCTTGTAGCACTTGTAGTCACTTCCCATAGGTCACAATCTTCCAACATGTCTTCCATCTTGAGTTTCCACAACTCAAAATTAGTGCCATTAAATTTCTCCACCTCCATTCTTCCATATGATGAACTCGCCATCTCAATCTGCAAATAATATTTAGGATGCTCTGCACAAGACTCCCACTCAACTTGAGATTAGCTCAAAAAACCCTACCCAACAACTAGGATCAAAAGTTGGTCAAGCTCTGATACCACTTGTAAGGAAACTCAGGTGTGAAAATAGCTTCCTGCACTAATCTCATAAGGAAAGTATGATGCAAATCCTATTAAAATCTTCTACACTTACAGATTCAATATAATGTAAATAACAATATTGTAGCCAACCATGCATACAAAAAATAGACAGAAATAGTAACACATAACACAAGGATTTTTCGGTGGGGAAAAACCTTTCGGTAAAACAACCCCATCCCTTCAGAACCTGCACAATGTATTATCTTCAACACGAGATTACAATACACTTGCAATGCAAGTTCAACATTGACAACAGAAGACTCCAGTAGCAACTCGCAGTACCAACAATACACCCTTTTTGTATCACATCTCTTTGCAACCCTAAAAATGCTTATAACATGCACTTCATTTTAGGGCTACTCCCAAAAGGTAATCCATATTAGGGTTTTACCATTCTCCGAGAAAATAGGAACCCCAAAAAATTTTAGTACTCAAATATCTTAGTTGCCACATCTCTTCACCTGTCATTGAATCTTCTTAACATAGCTCTTACGTGTCATAGGAATCCATCATAACCGTTTTAGTCATGATCTCCTTACACACAATTCAAGATGTCGACACATCAACATTAATTGTAAGAAATACAATTTACAAAACAAATAATAAGAATAGGAATTATACAAGGTTGAGACACCTTATTCCTAATAGTAGGGAGGTGAATAAGTTATCCAACTATTAAAACACTTATCAACCTTATTAAATCTTAACCATTTGAACAATAGAATCAACAACCATAAGAAGATATACATACATAATAACACACAATCTGTTAAATAGAGAAACCCTTGATTAGAGGGGAAACCATAGTGGGGATGATACCCACAAGATGATGTACTAATATAAAAGTTCCTTGTAAGAGGATGGACTCTATTAGGAGCCAACAGAATATATTTAGTACATATTAGTCCCTATTCAGAGACTTTTAATCCTGGGTAGGATATTACAACCTTGTTAGTGTTGGAAATGGAAAGGAGTAACTAAGATGGGAGGGGTGAATCAATTACTACAAAACAATTCCAAAATTCCCTTTAAGATGTTAACACAATATTAAACCAATAACTTGTTATAGCTTAGTTAATATTGAATATTTTGTTGTAACAAGTGAACATTGGATATATTACTATCACTTGGTTAGCATAGAGATCTTAAGATTTAATATGATTAACCTTAATTAACTTAGTTTCAAAAAAATAAAGAAAAAAATGAACACATGAGAGACAAAGATTTAACATGGAAACCCAGTTTGGGAAAACTACCAATTGCAACTAGTTACTAGTTTTCACTCTTCTAAAGTGAGCCCTATTAGGAGCCAACCCTATTAAAGGTTACAAAACATACTATTAGGTGTGACCCTATTAAAGGATTTAATTCACCCCATTAGGAGTGGCCTTGTTAGAGGTCTTTAGACACTTTCATCTAGAAATACTAATTGTTAGAGGATTTGTTGAATAGCTGTTAGATTAACTCTATTAGGAGATTTGATTCACTACTAAAATTATGTAAAGGTAACAATGACTTGACTTGACTATTGAGGCAATTGACTTTGCTAATTCATATCTTAGTTCTAGATAGATTACTTGATCCTCCTTGATCAGGATGTTGTTTGCACCTTGATCAACTCAGATGCTTTGCCTTTTACATATATCCTTCAAATTTTCTTCCTTAATTCATTTTCTTCAATTCTACATTTCAATCCTCAACTTGAATTTTCATATATATGATTCACCTTGTCAAGTTGGCTTGAATACTCTTTTAGTCAAACAATTTTCATCCCTTAAGTCAGCTTGTATTAAACAATAAATCTATCAAAATCAACATGTTGTCAGTGTAGACACCTAAAAATCCTTTAGAAAATAAAGTATTTTTATTTTCTGAAAAAAATCTCTGATGACATCATCATTTATTAATTAATTAATTATTTAATTATTTAATTTATTTTTATGCCATTAAATCCCTTTATCTTAATTAAAAATATTTAATTAAGGAATCCCTCCCAAAAATGTTTAAATCTTATTTAAACATTATTTCCTTATTTATTAATTATTTAATTAATAAATTAACCAAAAATCTCAAAATAAATAATTTATTTATTTTTTGTCCAAAACTTGGCCAATTTCCTTAAGACCACTAACCTCTTCCAAAATCTTCTAAATCCTTCTTTAATTTTGATTAAAGGCTAATCCCATCATTTCCTACCCCTAATCCCAACTCAAAATATTTAATTAAGATTAAATATTAATCCTCATATTTATTAAAAATATTTTAATAAATATTTCCTCAACCTAAACTCTTGAAATAAATAAAACTTTATTTATTTTCTAAAAAATCTTATTTATCCTCATCCTAAAAGCCTAGACTCTTCTAGAAGATGTCAATTCTAATCCTAATCCCCTCCTAACCTTGTCACATTCCCTAAACAAGGTTAGCCAACTCCTAAGCTAATCCTAATCCCTCTTCTAATCATGTGCACAACTTAAGCAAGGGTTAAGACTTGCTAACCCAAGCCAAAGTCAATAATCTCATGCTCCTCCCAACCACCTCTAAGCCAAAGTCAACAATCTCATCCTCCTTCCAACCATCTTTATTTATGACCCAACCATCTCTATTTGACCCAACCATCCCCATTTATGGCTCAACCTCCCTCATTACTCCTTTGACCAACCCATATCCTACCCTCTCACATCCAATCACCTTGTGACATGTGTCACCTCCTAATTGGCTTTAAACAAGCACAATCCATGTGCTCCCCTTTGAGTGCATCCTAGCCCTCCCTTACCATCTTGCCATCCTTGCATCCTGACTGTCCATCCTTCCACCCCTTGGCCTATAAATAGAAGCCTCTCCCTTCACTAAAATCATCCACTTTTGAAGCAAACTTATAATGCTATTTTGAGAGCCTAAAAACTACCAAAATACTATTATAATGCTAAAAACCCTCCATACCTTCATTGTTGAATCATTCATCCACACTCATATTTGATTATCACTCATCCATTTGGAGCTTGAGCACATCGTGAGCATACATCCACTATCCATTAGGGACATAGCTTCGTCATCATGAGAAGCACTTGAGGAGTTTACCATCTTTGGTCTACTTTCCTCAATTTTGTCTTCTTTGGTCCTATCTTAAGTGTTTATTTATTTTTTAGTATTGAGAATGCTTTTTATAGATTAGTATTCATTTTACTCTACTAAAATAGGTGATACATTTTGGCACGCCCGGTGGGACCCACTTCACGGGTTCTTTGCAAAGATGCTAATGTGATTTAGAGTGTTTTCTGATTTTTCAAGCTTATAGGTGGACGGAGCACGTTGAATTCTTCTTCCTCTTCTTGTCTATATTCTTCTTCTATTCCGTCTACTTCTTCTTGTGGGATCTTGGCCATTTTTAAGTTTATTTTATTATTTTTTTTTTTAAAAAAAAATCTCATCTTCTTTCTTCAAATTTTCTTAAAAAAAAAAAAATTTAAAAAAAAAAAAAAAAAATTTGGGTACACCTTTTTTTTGTGAAAGTTTGGTAAAAATATGCATATTCATATATATGTGTTGTAATAAAAAAAAAAAAAAATTCAAAAAAGTGTAAATTACGTGCTTGTCTTTTTGGAGTGGCACGGATTTTAGTAAAACATCATCATATCAAGTCATTCTCTAATCATGCATAGTCCACGCCCATTGGATCTGCCATGTTAACAGGTCAAATCTTTTTTTTTTTATGCCTATGACAGCCATATGGCCATGAAATTTAAACTTGCACTTTGATGATGTCAGCACGACATCATTTCTACATGCCCTTTTAAGCCTTGAGAAGCAACATTTGGTGTTTTGCTGATAACTTGAGCATCCAGACTCTATTTTCAGAAAACGAAATATTCTCGAAAAGCTGGTTCTGAGCCCGTCATGATGGTATTGGTTTCTATCATATTTTACAGCCTTTTAAATACTTATTTTCACTATCAATGACTGAACTTTGATGGTTTTTGCAGGGATATTTGCTAACTCATGCATTATCGGTTGAAGACTTTTATGAAACCACTAATCACGTTTCTTGCAGGTTCTCCTTACATGGTTTAATGCTCTTGGAAAATGAACTTGAAAATTTAAACACTTGTCTTTGAATGCATGTTGCTAAAATGAACTTGAATGTTTAAACACTTGTCTTTGAATGTATGTTGCTTAAATCAATCTTGAATTCCATGGATTAAAAACAATCTTTCTTGGAATGTATGCTTAAAACAAACAAACTCAATCTTGAATGCAAAAGAATCAATTAACCATTGCAATATCTCACACTTCAGTTTTTGGGCATAAAAAGAATCTACATTCTAGAAACTTCCTAAATTATAAAAACCAAATAAAGACGCTTTAAGTGAGTTTGTAGTTGGACTCACCCTCTTTAATCACCCATCAATTCAACCATTGGTTGCAATCTCAGTGCCATCTATGGGGATGGGTCCACCTAAGAGGGTGTTAAGTGCTCCACAAAGATCAAACTTCACTTGTATTTTTATTAGTTTTTCTAACTTAGAAAATTCCTTGAATGCACATTAGGTTCGCTAACACTTCATTTGGGCACTAAAATTGAACAACTCTTGACGTGGAGGGCCTCCGGGCGCGCGCTTGATATCGAATTTCATACACTTTTGTCTTGGGCTTAAAACAAACTCACACTCAATCTTGAATGCTTTAAAGAAAAATCAATCGATACTTGACGTGGAGGGCCTCCGGGGGCGCGAGTTTACTTTATTGTTGACCCTAACTCTTCTTCTTGTTTGTATTCTTTGATCGATTTACTTTTGTTGGCGCTTCAAGTTGGAATTGAACATTGTCTCTTAAACATGAGTGCTTGCAGAGTCTAGATTGGCACACATAAGAGTCAGTTGGTAAAAGAACAAGCGTGTTTTTTAGCCCAAGGTCATCCAAGTCTTCTCTCCCCTTGTCGTCTTTCGAGGCCATCTTGGGTGCATAAGATTAGGATCCAAAACCTTGTTTGTCTTCTTAGGAGGCCTGCTTGGGGATTTCATCACCCCTTGGACGACCTCAACTCCAGCGTTCTGGCAGAGTATAAGAACCGAGAGGTGAATCGAAAGACACCTCTCTTGGGATCAAGATTTTGTCACTCGGGCTAAGCCTCAAGGAACTTTATACCCTTGAGAAGTGAAAGAGGAGAAGTGGGTTACTGCTCCTCTCGGCTGTGTGACATCTTTTTATTTTCATCTACGGATTTGGGCCTCACGTACCTTGGGTATATCGAGGACTCCCTAGCTAAACCAACTGTCAGCCTTGCAGACAACCATCTTGGGTGTTAATGTGTTTGAAGTGACTGATCGAAACATTTGTAAAACATACACACTCCTTGGCGCAAGTATCACATTCTGAGAATCAAAAACTTCTATGTGGTTGTTCCTATCTATTGCTTGATTTTTTATTTGTTGAATGAATGTTTGCCAAACTTGGTCAATCCTAGCTTAGGGCATACTTCGTGTAGTCACTGCTTGTTTCAAAAATTGAAGAAGTCGAAGCAAAACAACTGAGATCTCTCAAAGCCAAGCAGATTCAGGAATTCATGTCAGAACAACCCAAACCCAAACAAAAGTTTCACAAAGTTAAACTCAAGCCATCTCAGGTATACAAAGAACTTTCAGCCAAGAGAAAGGAACTAACACCAAACCCTCAAATTGCCAAACTCCACAAAGAAGAGGACAAAGCTGCTGACGAAGCCCTTCAAGACGCCTGGTTAGATCGCACCATCCAACTTAACCAACATCCAGGAGTTAACAATGCTTATGCCTTACCAACTAGGCATGATTTCTATGATTAGACCCCCTTGTTTCTCCACATCTTCTTGCATAAGCTTCACTTTTGCATTAGAGTCATCTTTGTAGGTAAGCCAGCTAGCCATCCTTAGTCATCCTCTTAAGCATTTTAGTTCTCCATCTCATTTAGTTCTTTTCTTTAGAACCAAACCATCTAACTAGTAATCAAAAAAAATTCACATCCAAGCCTTCAAAATTGTTGTCACCTTGCCAGAATTCTGCCATTCCTACCATCTTGGAAATCCACCAGTCTCACCGAGGTTATCCCTCTGACAGAGCTTTGTCTAGGGTAATCTAGGCTTGTCACTTGTCATCCCTCATCACCTTGAGCTAAAGGTTGAGATCCACAAGTGGTTAATCTCATGTTTTTTCCTAAAGGATCATCAGTCTATCCTTAAGTTGACACAATCACCACCAAGCTTGCACATAGGAAAGCAGACCTTTCATGCTTTGGCAACATATCTTTGAAGTTAGAATCCCCAACCCAATACTCCTTAGGTTTTTCATATAGCTTTGTCTCAAACTAGGAAATCATTTGCATAAAATAGCCTTCCCCCTTTTTCATCCATTAGCATTGTTGCATCTCATCCCTGGGAACATTCTGCATTTTCATGCCACCCACCACTCATTTTGGTAGAAACACAAGGAAAAAGGACATGGATCCTAGTCATAGTAATAACACATCTCGAGCTCAGCCATACCCTGTCGTTTCCATGATGGCACCAGATCCACCACCACAAATGCCCGAAGAGACAAGTTCCTCCATAGACATTGATGCTTTCATGAACCAACCTGGTCATGCCACCATTGTTAATGCCATCATAGACCGAAACAAGGAAACCATCATGGCAAATTTCTTAAGGGATAATGTTGGTTCCTTTGAATTTGGGCGTCCACCACCTATCGACATTTCAGATCCTACACACCTTTTGTTTGGGTGGCAACCACCAGTCACAGAGTCATCTGTTCTTACCGATCCTTTCTCTGGATGTCAACCACATCAGACAGAACTTGCAGACCCGAATATACCCTCAACCCAGGTGCCTGCTCCTATTCCACAAAACACCCATCCCATCCTCACTCAACCCTTAGTACATGCTACATCCCAACCAACCTCATGTGTATCATCTGCCTCTGCTTCAACCACTCATTTCCCTACTCCCCCAAATCCTCCATTTACATCCAACAACACTACCTTTTCACTTCCACCTCACAGCACACCTAGTCTATTTACTACTCAAATGCCACCACTAGGGTCAAATACCTCATCTTCCATCCCACCCAACATCACTATCAACCCCTTTGTAGCTAGCCAAAGCTCTTCTGCCTCATTTCCTTTGGGACCTTGGAATGTTTCTATAGCGCAAGGACCTACCACTGGTCTTCCCCCTAGCACTGTAGCCATGTCTGCCCCTCAAACACTTTCATCTACCACTTCACATTGTTATTCACTACCACCCCTTACCAACTATCTCTCCATGCCACCTTTGGGAAATAGCCAAACCATCCCGCCATTACAATTCCCTATGATGAATACTCTACCACAGAATAATTACCTTGCACCTACTCATAATCAGTCATACTCTCAAGTAGGAGCGCAACCCACATATATTGGACACGGTATGTATTCCCAAAGCATGGCACCAGCATTAACCACCTTACCACCCTTTCAGCCACAGTCTTCACACCAACAATATGCTCAAGCATCTACACAACAATATCTCCTAGGGCAGCAACCTCATACTTATCTTCCCCAACAAAAAACTTCTCAGCAGATGCAACAATATACCCAAAACACATTCCAACAACCCATAACATCCATTCCTCCAGCTATGCAACCTATTTTTCCACAGACACCATATGGCAACCAAGGTTTTCCATATCAATCACAACCATCAGATCCAGGCATGTATCCTACGCTAGGGGCACTCGCTCCCCCACCTATAAACTCTGAATGGGAAGAGATGAAAAATGCTCTCAAAGCCCTCAAAGATGGGACATACTCCAAAACTTTCAAGTTTGAGAATGATTGCCCATACCCGTTTGACAAAACCATCACGATGACACCATTTCCTAAAAATTTTGAGACCCCTAAGTTTGACAAATTTAGAGGGAAAAGTGATCCAGTCACACATGTTAAAGAATTTTATATGCATTGTCAGGAGGTAGCTTATAATGATGTGTTCCTCATGTGGCTCTTTCCCAAGAGCCTAGCAGGACCAGCTTTGGAATGGTTATGTCGTATCCCTCAAGGTACTATTAAAACATTTGCAGAACTTTCTGAGGCGTTTGTTGCTCAATATACCCATCTTGTTGAAACTGAATTGTCTGTAGTAGACCTAGTCCATACTAAACAAAAAGGTGGAGAAAGCCTCGCAGAATACTTGCAACGCTGGCAGATCCTCACAACAAGGATCTCTTGTACCATCCCTAAGCGTCATCTTGTCAAGATGTTCATAAACAATGCACACCCAAGCCTTGCTCATCATATGGTTATGAATTGTTTGCAAACGTACAAGGACATCAAAGAAAAAGGAATGGGCCTTGA
This sequence comes from Cupressus sempervirens, assembly GCA_028749045.1. Lineage (NCBI taxonomy): Eukaryota > Viridiplantae > Streptophyta > Pinopsida > Cupressales > Cupressaceae > Cupressus > Cupressus sempervirens. Next base: position 200,385,025 of record CM053791.1, on the reverse strand, counting down.
GCAAGGCCTCATTAAGGATGGTGTCATTAGATTGTACAAAGAAAACACCCAAGACCGAGGTCCAAGCAATGAAAAAACTTGATATTGGAACAAAAACAAGAATACAATAACAGATGGTGCCACCGACACTCGACAGGTCCATATTGTTGGGGTGGCTACCAATGTTCCCACCGCATTTTGCCAACAACAAACTTATCAACAACAACCCCCTGTGTATCACCCATCACCCATACAAAACAATCAACAAATACCTGCTCATCATAATCAAACCAATGCTATCACACTTTCGACAAGTACTAAACCTCGTGTTCAAAGACAACCTCGTGTATACACCCCATTGGGGGAACCTCTTGATGCAATCTTTGAAAAACTAGCTAAGGATAATCTTATTCGACATCCACCAACACAACCCTTGGAACCAAACCAATCTAGGGCATCTTGGTATAAAGATAATGAGTTTTGCAAATTCCATCGTGTCAAAGGACATACCACTCTCAAATGCATGCAACTCAAAGACTATGTCCAAGACCTAATTGATCAAAAGGAAATCATAGTGGGGGCACAAACTTCACCCAATGCAGGATTAATGATGTATCAAAATGCTTTCCCTCCTCATAACACAAACCTAGGAAAAGCACCTGCAAAACCACCTGTCAACAAACCGAACAATACTCAAGGCAAACAAGGAGATAACCGAGACAAGTCTCAAAATTATACCTCAGCGTATTTAGACTATGGAAGCCTTATCGGTTGCATATCACAGGTTGAGCCATCCATCAACATCATTAACATTAAGGGCCTAGATACCCAATGTGCAGTTGCTACTCGCCGGACTCGACTCAATATAGCTGGCCCACCTATTTTTGTACCGTCAAGACCACCTCCATCTAGAGCATCTCCATCAGAATCATCCTCATTAGGGCCACAATATAACATCTTGGAACACCTTGGAAACACACCAGCCCAGATCTCCATTCTAGATCTCTTACGAACAAGCCCACTTTATCAAGAGATCCTCAACAATACTCTACATGAGTCACGCGTCCCCTCTGACATAAATGCCATCGAGTTTCGCAACTTGGTTGGCCATCTTTCGGCCTCATCTACCTTATCCTTCAAAACCACTGATATCCCAAAAGTTGAACCAGATCATATCCTTCCACTCCGCATAGCCATCATGGTTTCTAACTTTGCTGTTAAAAGGGTCATGATAGATAATGGATCGACTTTAAATTTATGTACTTTAAAGTTCATCAAACAGGCAGGATACACTGAGGCAGATATCATTAATGAAGTAATCACCATCAAGGCCTATGACAATTTGGAGTGCACCACTGAAGGAACCATCTTGCTCCCTATAGGAGTTGGCCCAGCCACTCAAGAAACACTTTGCCATGTAGTTGATCTTAACCTTCCATATAACATCCTCCTTGGTCGCCCATGGATTCATGCCATGAAGGCCATTCCATCCACATATCATCAGTGTATCAAATTTCTGCATAATGGCACTGAGATAACCATCCACACAGATCCTGAACCCTTTGCTTATTGCAATGCGGTTGAAGCTTCATACACCAATCACTATCCTGGGATCGAAATTGGCACCACTATGGCCAGTTCCTCTGGCACCTGCCATGATCCAGACACCATTTTAGCCTCCACCCTCTCCACAGTTAAGATCAACTACCAAGGTTGTGGTGAGTATAGTCTTACAGATGCTTTTGCTGTTGGCGCTCTACCACTTGATCCCCATACTCAAGGATGCCCAACACATTAAGGGCCTATACCAGAAACCACCTCTCAACTTCAACAAATGGGTGCTACCACATTTATTACCAAAGGCATTCTTGATGGAGAAGAGAATGCACCAGACATTAACACATGGCTATACAGGGAGCCCCCTCCTAAAAGTGAAGCACTTCTTGATCACTTTAAACAAAAATATCCCTGGTCACATCGTTTGGCCACAGAGCAATGGGATTATCAAGGAGGTGGTTTAGGCTACCAGGAATCAGGTATGAGACAACCTATAGAAGCACACCAAGGGCAGAAAACTCAAGGCTTGGGCTATGGACTCCCCACAACTGGGGGCACTACAACAGAAGGCCACGCCTTTACGAACATCCAAAAAACTCTCGTTGAGGTTGAAGACATCCCTGAGGAAGTTGAAAAGAAAGCTTACGATGATATTTTCCTTGACAAAATAATCCTTGGAGCCTCTGTGCTCTGCCAATTATCCTTGAATCTCATAGACCTCCCGCTCGCTCACCCCGAACTCATAGATTGGGACCAACCAAGTGTCGTTCATGTTGACAAGTTCTCTACTGAGCATGCGTTGCTTAAATTCATGGGGGCAGAAACGCCACATAAACGACCACCACCACCATCGGCATATGTCCACAAGCTGGATCCCGCAGGTTGCTTCGGGGAGGAGGAAATCTTCAATCGTAAAATAGAAATACAAAAGGAAACAAAAAAGAAAAAAATCAAAGGAAAAATGTCCTCTGGTGAAAACTCCTCTGGAGCATCATTGGATAACTCAACAAATGAATTAAAAATAAAGGATGTATCTGATGGTGAAAACCTCTCTGAGGTGCCTGAAGATGGAGATTTCATCCTTCCCCCGCAAGAGCATAGGCATCCTATCTCTTTAGTTTTGACAGAGGAAACTCGGCCAGTAAATATTAGTTTGACAGAGGTCCCACATATCACATACATTGCAACCTCTCTACCACCTGAACAAGCAGATCTTCTTATGGAGGTTCTCCATGAAAATGTGGGCCGCTTTGCATGGTCATATCAGGACATGCCAGGGTTGGACCCCAAACTAGTCGTACACCATCTAGCAGTGGATCCAGGGGCCAGGCCCGTTAAGCAAAAGTTCCATAAGATGCACCCCAAAGTTGCTTTATTGGTTAAAGCAGAGTTAGAAAAATTGTTGGAGGCCAAAATCATTCGCCCAATAGATTATTCTGAATGGATTTCTAACATGGTACCTGTTACCAAGCCTTCGGGTGATATCAAAATCTGCACTGATTTTAGGGATCTTAATAAGGCTTGTCCGAAGGATGACTTTCCATTACCAAATATCGACATGATTGTGGATCTCACCGCAGGTCATGAACTCTTGTCACTAATGGATGGTTTCTCTGGATATAATCAGATTCATATAGCAGAGGAAGATCAACATAAGACGGCATTTACTACACCTTGGGGCACATTCTGCTATAATATGATGCCATTTGGGCTAAAGAATGCCGGGGCAACCTATCAACGTGCCATGACAGTCATCTTCCATGACCTAATCCATAAGATTCTTGAGGATTACGTGGATGATATTTTAGTAAAGTCTCTCAATGCTCTTGATCACTTATTTCATCTCGAAGAAGTGTTTAATCGATTGGCAAAGTATCGTCTCATGCTGAATCCAAAGAAATGTGTCCTTGGTGTCACCTCAAGCAAGCTCCTAGGCTTCATTGTGTCCCAGCATGGTATTGAGATTGACCCCAAGAAGGTCAAAGCCATCATGGATATGGCTCCTCCTAAGACACTCAAGCACCTTCGTTCTTTGCAAGGAAAACTCCAATCAGTCCGGCGGTTCATTTCTCAACTTGCTGATAAGTGTCAACCTTTCACTCACTTGCTTAAGAAAGATCAGAATTTCAAATGGGACTCAGCTTGTCAGCGCAATTTTGAGCTCATCAAGCAATACTTAGCTAATCCGCCTATTTTGGTTCCTCCAGTTGCAGGGCGCCCACTCATATTGTACATCACAGCTACTCCCATAGCATTAGGTGCTCTTCTAGCACAACTTGACGATGCAGGAAAGGAACGAGCTATTTATTACATTAGCCGAACATTAGTGGGCTATGAGCTCAACTACACGCCCATGGAGAAGGCATGCTTAGCAGTAGTGTTTTCCACCCAGAAGCTACGTCATTACATGTTGAGTCATACTGTGCAACTGATATCAAAGATTGATCCATTAAAATATATGCTCTCTCACATAGTACTCACTGGACGCCTAGCAAAATGGGTTACACTTCTTAGTGAGTTTGACATTCAATATGTTGACAGAAAGGCCATCAAAGGCCAAGCTATTGCAGATCACTTGGCTGATGCACCCTTAGTTGCAGATCACCCACTAATCATGGAATTTCCAGATGAATACCTCTATTTGATAGAAGAACAATCACTTTGGAAGCTATATTTTGATGGCTCCTATACATCTCATGGCTTTGGCGCTGGCATACTCTTGATTACACCTCAAGGTGATTATATTCCTAAATCTTTCAAGCTACAATTTTGGTGTACCAATAACATTGCAGAGTATGAAGCCCTTGTTGCAGGCCTCAAAATCGCCATTGAATGGAATATCACAAAGCTTCAAGTTTATGGTGATTCCCAACTTATCATTAAACAAGCATTGAATGAATATCAGACCAAGGATAACAAGCTACTACCTTACAAAAATTTGGTTGATCAATTAAAGGAGAATTTTACTCAGATCCAGTTCATACAAGTACCTAGACTCCAGAATAAGGCAGCTGATGCTATGGCTACTATTGGTTCTCTCTTGGAAATGCCGTGTGAAGCTACACAATATGAATTCTTGGTCGACCAGCTACATGAACCCGCATATGAGAATGATGAATCAACACAAGTATGCATCTTGGTTGGTCCCCAATCCCCATGGTACCACGAAATTCATGCTTACCTACTAAATGGTATCATATCTCCTCACCTCACACGAACCCAACGCCAAAACCTTATACGTAGAGCTTCCCGATACACTATCATTGCCCAAACCCTATATTGTCGTGGTTATCATGATACTCTCTCTCGATGTTTAGATCAAAATGCGGCTGCGATGGCTCTAAAAGAGGTACATGCTGGACTTTGTGGTGCTCACACGAGCGGGATGGTGCTAGCAAAGCAGATCCTTCGGGCTGGATACTATTGGCCTACTCTAGAACATGATGCATGTGAATTTGTGAAACGATGTTTACCTTGTCAACAACATGCTAATTTAATCCGGGCTCTAGTACAAGACTTGCAACCCATTGCACCACCATGGCCTTTTGCCTGCTGGGGGTTTGATCTCATTGGTCTTATTGCACCACTTTCTTCAGAGGGGCATAAGTGGATAATCACCGCTACTGATTACTTCACTAAGTGGGTCGAAGCAGTTCCCCTTGTCACTGCTACGGGAGTTCAAGTGTCCAAGTTTATCTTATATCATATCATATGTCGCTTCGGCATCCCAGCTACCATCTTCACTTACCATGGAGGTAATTTTGAAAACCTAAATATGGAAGAATTGTGCACTTCCCTTCATATCCATCATCATTTTTCTAGCCCATACTTCCCACAAGGTAACATTCAAGCAGAGGCAACTAATAAAACCCTGCTCAGAATCCTCAAGAAAGTTGTCAATGACTCCGGCTGTGATTGGCATTTGCAAATCAATCCCGCCCTATGGGCATACCACACTTCATTTCGCACAGCCACTGGCACAACTCCATACTGCTTGGTTTATGGTGCTGAAGCAGTCCTACCTATTGAGGTTGAACTCCCATCACTCCGCATTTCTCTACATGGACAGATATCTGATGAAGAATATAGAGTGGCTCGACTTACTCAACTTGATCTACTTGATGAAAAAAGGCAACAGGCCTATGACCACCTCATGGTCTACCAGAGTCGCCTCAAGCGCAATTTTAACAAGAAAGTCCATCCACGTAGTTTTCAAGAAGGTGACATGGTCCTCAAAGAGAATATGAAGGTTCAAGCTGACAGAGAAAAGAAAGGCAAGTTTGAGCCCACATGGCTTGGTCCTTATGTGGTCACAACATCTTTTGGCTCAGGAGCCTATCAACTATCTACCCTTGAAGGTGAAGTCCTGAATGATCCTACCAACATTATTCACCTGAAGAAATTCTACGCCTAAGGGCAAAATTTGCAAATCAAAAATAGGCAAAGAAAAATAAAGCGTCCAATGGTGAAAACTTGGCAATTCAAGCACCTTGGATAGGTCCCTGGTTAAAATCTAGCAAATAGGCACCAGGTGTACTATAGTCTTTCCATTATCTATCAATGACCTACATATCCAGTATCACCCCTTTCCTTCTCATCGCCCATCTCCCCATTTTCCAAGTTTTTTTCAAAAGTTCATACATCCGTTGCACATCCGCTACTATGTTCTATCTTACATTCCAGAGTCATCCACCCATTTCCTTTTCATGCTTGTATATTTTTTAACCTTATAGCATCCAGCATCACTATCTCACTCACATCCTCCGTTTCACCCCCACAAACTCAAAAATACCAAAAAAATAAAAAATTGCCAAAAAAAAAATTGTCAAAAACATTCATAACTCATCCAAAAATCCATTAAAAAAAAAAAAAAAAAAAAACAAGAGCTTCCTTTTCTCACAACCCTTTCACACACACCTTCCTTTCCACAATAAAGACCTTGACATGAGACAAAAACCTTTCACAAACCTTACACAATGAGAAACCAATAGAATTACAACCCTTTCACATAGACCTCTCGAAGAGAATCTTTTGGAGTTGATACCATTTGCAAGGCCCATGCCAGTTGCCTCACACCACAAAAGGAGAACCAACCCCATCCCTCCTCTACTGGCCATCGATAGATCTAGAAAATGAAGCCAAACTCGCCCTTCAATGTCCTCCAACGGATTGCCAGAGGATTATGCACAAACCACCCCAAAATCAAACCCACAAGGATGGAGGGAAAGACAACGTTGATAGCCGACGCAACTACCCAAACTACCCAAAAATACCCAAAAAATTCATAAACTACCCAAAAATACCAAAAAAATTCAAAAATCATCCAACAATACCAAAAAAAATTCAAAATCATCCAACAATACCAAAAAAATTCAAAAATCACCTAGAAATACCAAAAAAAAATTCAAAACTTGCCCAAACAATATCAAAAAAATACAATAAAATTCCCAAACATTCCAAAGGGGGTCATAAATACCAAATATGGCCATAAAAGCTTGAAAAATTAAAATACCACTCTAAAAATCCTCTCAAGTTCTGATATTAAGAAATTGATATTAAGAAGAAGCGTGGTAATGTCCTGAAACATAATTTTAAGCTTAGGAAAATCCAGCACAACTCGGATAGCAAAAGAGATGCCGCAAAGCCGATTGTCGCCTTCCTTCCATGCAACCATTATTAATGTGAATCAAGAAGGATTTTGAGTCTTATTTAAGTTGCAGTGGCCACGTTTAGTCTAATTAGTTTCTACAAATCTATCAATACTGTCTTGTAGGCCCATGTGTCCTTTTTTGACCCATTTAGCGCCTTTTTAGGCCTAAAAGCCTTTTTCAAGGCCCATGTGTCCTTTTTGGACCCCTCTAGTGCCTTTTTCGGCCTAAAACCCTTTTTCAAGGCCCATGTGTCCTTTTTGGACCCATTTAGTGCCTTTTTAGTCCCAAAAGCTTTTTTTCAAAGCCCATGTGTCCTTTTTGGACCCTTCTAGCGCCTTTTTCGGCCTAAAAGCTTTTTTTCAAAGCCCATGTGTTCTTTTTGGACCCCTCTAGTGCCTTTTTAGGCCTTAACTACGTTTTCAAGATACAAGTGTCCTTTTTGGATCACTCTAATACCTTTTTAGGCTCAAAGCGCCTTTTTCAAGGCATTATTTTGATCCTTTTCGGCCCCCGAGATGCCTTTATAGGCCCAAGCGCCTTTTTTAGGCTCCCAAACTACCTTTTTAGGCTTAAAGCACCTTTTTCAAGGCCCTATTTTGCTCCTTTTCGGCCCTCGAGATGCCTTTATAGGCCCAAGCGGCTTTTTCAGGCCCTCGAACTACCTTTTTAGGCTCAAAGCGCCTTTTTCAAGGCCCTATTTTGATCCTTTTCGGCCCCCGAGACGCCTTTATAGGCCCAACACCTTTTTCAGGCCCCCAAACTACCTTTTTAGGCTTAAAGCACCTTTTTCAAGGCCCTATTTTGATCCTTTTCGGCCCCCGAGACGCCTTTATAGGCCCAAGTGCCTTTTTCAGGCCCTCGAACTACCTTTTTAGGCTCAAAGTGCCTTTTTCAAGGCCCTATTTTGATCCTTTTTGGCCCCCGAGATGCCTTTATAGGCCCAAGCGCCTTTTTCAAGCCCCCGAACTACCTTGTTAAGCTCAAAGCGCCTTTTTCAAGGTCCTATTTTGATCCTTTTCGGCCCCCGAGATGCCTTTATAGGCCCAAGCACCTTTTTCAGGCCCTCGAACTACCTTTTTTGGCTCACACGTCATCCTAGTCCTTGATATTACCGATAGATCCTTGCAAGCTGCATCCTTCCTCTTGTCTGATATTGGTCCGTCAGTATCCAGTCCTACCGATCTCTTTGGCAAAAGGTTCCTTTTTCATGGATTTACATTTTCTTTCAATTTATTTTCTTTTCAAGATTTCACATTTGGTTCTTAAAGTATCTCTTTCAAGTGATTTGGGTTGTTCCCTCCTCATGGTCACCACAATCTTTTATATCATGGTGTGCTATGAATGGGGCAATTCAAGAGAAAGGTTTTGATCAGGTCTTTTTCTTTTTCTTTTCTGCTTGTGAGTTAGTCAGATATGCCCCTTGCATAGTCCAAACATGTGATCACTTGTGGTTACATGGTGCACTTGGGAAATATTGTTTGCTTGTGGATTACCCAGTATCATTTCCACTCTGATTCTTTCGGGATTCATGTGTGATGCTGGGGCAATCCTTGCGTGTTTGTTTCGTGTCAGTCCTATGTAATATTGGTAAAAAGGCCTTGATGTTCTTAGTAACCTTGGCATATTCCCAATATTCCTATATCAAAATAAGTGCTCAACTACATGGTGGTGCTCCCCTTTGGAACACCCGCATGCTCAAGCTTCAATGGATTACTTAATACTCCCATTTTATCAAAACATCCCATCCTATCCAAGCATCCCATCCAATTAGTCTTACAATCCTGATCTATAGGTTTTATCCATAGCCCAATCATATCTCCTATCAATCCCATGGTATTTAATCCTATATCAATCATAATCATACCTCCTCTATCAATCATATTCTTAGCTCCTTCATCAATCATAATCTTAGGTCCTTCATCAATCATAATCTTAGGTGCCTCATCAATCATAATCTTAGGTCCTTCATCCATCATAATCTTAGGTGTCTCATCAATCATACTCTTCGCTCCTTCATCAATCATACTCTTAGGTGCTTCATCAATCATAATCTTAGCTCCTTCATCAATCATAATCTTAGGTGTTTCATCACACATAATCTTAGCTCCATCATCAATCATAATCATAGTTTCTACATCAATCATCATCATATCTCCTACATCTATCGTAATCTTCATCATCACCAATCATAAATCCTTGAATCATTATCTCCCCAAATCTCCCATCTTCCACCTCACTTCCTTGGGATTCAATTTAGAAAACCAATCACCCTCTCCCCTCTCCCTAAAGCTAGTGTTCTTACCCATTGGTTATCCTTGTGCAAATGGTTTTCCTTTGTATCATTCTCCCATAGCTTCCTTGATTCACCTCTCTGAGCTACCCTCAGTCCTCCTCTTGTCCTAGATTCTTGTACCTTTCAAGAAGCTATCGAGCCTCTCCTTCTCTCCCCACCATCTTCTTGAGAGGGCATCACACAGTCCACTCTCTCTTCTTCTATTCAAGACTGGGGGAATCATGTTCCTTTCAAAGTTTCCTTCGTGTCGTCTATCTTCAAACTTCTTTGAAATAGTATTGTTCCAAAACTATCTCAAAGAGGGGCAAAATGTAGACACCTAAAAATCCTTTAGAAAATAAAGTATTTTTATTTTCTGAAAAAAATCTCTGATGACATCATCATTTATTAATTAATTAATTATTTAATTATTTAATTTATTTTTATGCCATTAAATCCCTTTATCTTAATTAAAAATATTTAATTAAGGAATCCCTCCCAAAAATGTTTAAATCTTATTTAAACATTATTTCCTTATTTATTAATTATTTAATTAATAAATTAACCAAAAATCTCAAAATAAATAATTTATTTATTTTTTGTCCAAAACTTGGCCAATTTCCTTAAGACCACTAACCTCTTCCAAAATCTTCTAAATCCTTCTTTAATTTTGATTAAAGGCTAATCCCATCATTTCCTACCCCTAATCCCAACTCAAAATATTTAATTAAGATTAAATATTAATCCTCATATTTATTAAAAATATTTTAATAAATATTTCCTCAACCTAAACTCTTGAAATAAATAAAACTTTATTTATTTTCTAAAAAATCTTATTTATCCTCATCCTAAAAGCCTAGACTCTTCTAGAAGATGTCAATTCTAATCCTAATCCCCTCCTAACCTTGTCACATTCCCTAAACAAGGTTAGCCAACTCCTAAGCTAATCCTAATCCCTCTTCTAATCATGTGCACAACTTAAGCAAGGGTTAAGACTTGCTAACCCAAGCCAAAGTCAATAATCTCATCCTCCTCCCAACCACCTCGAAGCCAAAGTCAACAATCTCATCCTCCTTCCAACCATCTTTATTTATGACCCAACCATCTCTATTTGACCCAACCATCCCCATTTATGGCTCAACCTCCCTCATTACTCCTTTGACCAACCCATATCCTACCCTCTCACATCCAATCACCTTGTGACATGTGTCACCTCCTAATTGGCTTTAAACAAGCACAATCCATGTGCTCCCCTTTGAGTGCATCCTAGCCCTCTCTTACCATCTTGCCATCCTTGCATCCTGACTATCCATCCTTCCACCCCTTGGCCTATAAATAGAAGCCTCTCCCTTCACTAAAATCATCCACTTTTGAAGCAAACTTATAATGCTATTTTGAGAGCCTAAAAACTACCAAAATACTATTATAATGCTGAAAACCATCCATACCTTCATTGTTGAATCATTCATCCACACTCATATTTGATTATCACTCATCCATTTGGAGCTTGAGCACATCGTGAGCATACATCCACTATCCATTAGGGACATAGCTTCATCATCATGAGAAGCACTTGAGGAGTTTACCATCTTTGGTCTACTTTCCTCAATTTTGTCTTCTTTGGTCCTATCTTAAGTGTTTATTTGTTTTTTAGTATTGAGAATGCTTTTTATAGATTAGTATTCATTTTACTCTACTAAAATAGGTGATACAGTCAGTTGCCTAATATAGAATTGAGTACTTGGTCAATTTAAAGAAACTATTCATTAATAGACCCAACTCAATCATTACTAATTCTAAACTGACTTTCCTTTAGTAACCAAGTAAACTTGGTCAATACAAGATCCATGCTAGCTTTCCTTTGGTAACTAAGTGAACTCAGCTAACACATGATCTTCCTTTGATGCTCAAATGAGCTTGGAAAAAACTAACTCTGAACTTGGTTATAACTCAAACACTCAACATACATAGGAATTTGTCTTCAATGCCCAAGTGATTTTGGTAATCAATGAATTTCTTAGTAAGGCTTGATATTTTGTGTAACATCAAAGACAACATACAATTGAATAATTTTTTTAAGAAATCTCCCTCTTTGGCATTGATGGCATCGCAACATGTCATAGTATAATGAAATTTTAGAGAAAAATAGTGTTAGAATCTGAAAAGATTAATAACCCAGAAAACTAGTGCAAAGAGTAAATATCTAAACTATGAATGCAAATGATACAAAATCAAAATAGCATCATAGAGTTAGTCTCCAAGAGAGTAATGCAAATACAAGCCAGGTAGCATGCTTATATAGGCTAGGAAGAGGGAGGAGGTGTCAACACCAACCAATGAGGAGCAACCATCTATCGAACTAAAGATAGCAAAGTATCTTCCCAAGATAGCTAATGGATGCTCACATGTAGGAAGGTGACACCTCACAACCATTCACCTAATAAGACATGCTTTATTAACCTAAGCAAGATTATTAAAAAGTGTAGGAAAAACCTAGCAAAATAGGAAAAATAAAAAACTACACTAACACCCCCCCATAAGCGAAGCTTAGGTGGATGTAGAAATGGGTCCTGGAAAGTCAAGCCTGATGAGTTACCCATGTACATAATATTTCTCAAAAGAGAGAGAAAAGAGACCCCCCCACAAAAAAGTCAGGACTCCGAGTGAGAGGAAGAGGCCCCCCCCCAAAAGATGAAGCATCCCGCACCCCTAGCAAAGCTCACAAATGAAGGAACTTGCTCTCAGTGAAGGGTTTGGTGAAGATATCAACAACTTGCTCGAAAGTCGGACAATAGCGAAGGTCAATGACATGACCATGGATGAGCTCTCGGATGTAGTGCATGTGGACCTCTATGGGTTTGGTCCGTTGATGATGAACTAGATTCCGTGAGATCTAAATGGCACTCTAGTTGTCACAAAATATGACTGATGGCCATCTGATCTAGATACCAAACTCAGTGAGAAGATGTTGAATCCAAATGGCCTCAGTGGCGGCATTTACAGCCCCCCAATACTCAACCTCAGTAGAAGACAAAGCAATAGCAGACTACTTTTTGCTCGACCAACAAACAGTACCTAACCCAAGTGAGAATCTATACCCTAAAGTAGACTTGGGATCCTCAGAATCACCTGCCCAATCTGAATCTGTGTAGCCCACCAAATCAAGCTCAATACCTACTATGTAGTGAATCCCACAACTATGAGAACCCTAAATATAGTGAAGGATTCGCTTGGCTGCTTTGCAATGTAACTCATGGGGCTCCTGCATGAATTGAGAGACCATGCCTACAGCATAGGAGATGTCAAGTCTCATATGAGTCAGATAAATGATATTCCCAACAAGTTGGCAGTACAAAGTGCCATCAACAAGTGGAGAAGAACATTGAGCCTCAAGTTTGACTCCAGAAAGGAAGGGAGTCAGAGCAGGCTTACAGTTAGCCATATGAAACCTCGAGAGTAAATCTAGAGCATACTCGGATTGTGTGATGGTGATCCTAGAAGAAGACTGAAGGACCTCAATCCCGAGAAAGTAATGCAACAAGCCCAAGTTAGTCATCAAAAAATTTTCCTAAAGGGCCACTTTGACAGCCTTAATGGTGGGTGAAGAACTTCCTATGATCAACAAGTCATCAACATACAAAACCAAAAATAGAAGTGAATCACCCTGTTGCAAAATGTACACATTAGGATCAGAATGGCACCGAGTGAACCCAACTGATAAAAGGAAGGAGTCCATCTTGGCATACCAGGCCCAAGGAGCCTGTTTGAGGCCATAGAGAGACTTTAGAAGATGAAACACAAGTGAAGAATCTTGAAGGAAGCCCTGTGGCTGCTCCATTTGGATCTCCTCATGAAGGTCACCATGAAGAAAAGCACTCTTCACATCCATCTGATGTACTTCCCAACGATTAGCTATAGCAATGGAAAGAACAATTCGAATGGAATTCATTCGGGCAACTGGCGCAAAAGTCTCAGAGTAGTCAATCCCAAGAACCTGGGAGAATCCTTTGGTGACCAAGCGAGCCTTGTGTTTGTCAACTGACCCATCTGCTGCAAATTTTTTCTAATAGATCCACTTACATCAAACAAGTTTTCTTCCTTTAGGAAGAGGGACAAGATCCCAAGTGTGGTTCCTCATCAAGGAACTATACTCTTCCTACATAGCTATATCCCACTCAGAAATACTAGAAGCCTCATGAAAGGACTATGGATCTGAGGCAGTAGCAATGAAGACATGTGGAGCATCCTGGAATTGTGAACGAGTTTGCCTGGTGTCTGATGGATCCCCAACCCAATCACCTACATACTGCAAGGTCTGTCTAGCCCAAAGTGGGCAAGAAGATGGAGAATCTGGAGGGGAATCATTAACCTCTGAATGATGACTAGGAGAGGAAGGAGGTGAGTTCTCTGAATCACTTTCTGCATCAGAAGTAGAGGTAGAAGACTGTTCAGGTGAATCTGACTCATCAGAAGATCTGTCATGTATTCCAAGTGACTCTAATGTCAAGGTAGAAGGAGTTGGAGAAGTGATAGAAAGTGAGCTTGAAGATCCCTCCTCAAACTGAACACTCCTCTCAATGAATAACTCATGTGTAGTAGGGTGGAGCAACCGATAACCCTTCACACCATCAGGATAACCTACAAATATGCAAGGTTTGCTTTGTGGATCCAAGGCATTACGTTTCTCTGTAGGAATGTGGGCCCATGCAGGGGAGCCAAAAAATCAAAAGTGCTTAACTGATGATTTTCGACCGCTCCAAGCTTCAAAAGGAGTAACTCCCTTCAAGGCTCGGTGAGGAACACGGTTCTGGATATAACAAGCACAGTTAATCGCTTCTGCCCAATACTGTGGTGCAAGAGATCTAGAGTGAATCATACAGTTTGCCATTTCCTTCAAGGATCTATTCTTCCATTCTGCAACACCATTTTGCTAAGGATTGTATGGAACTGAATACTACAAATCAATCCCCTCTAAAGTGCAAAATCTTTCAAATCGATGGTTGACATACTCACCACCATTGTCTGTGCGCAAAACCTTGATGGCTTTCCCAGATTGCTTTTCTACAAAAATTTTGAAGTCTTGAAAATGATCAAATACCTCTGACTTCTATTTGAGAAAGTACACCCATGTATATCAAGAAAGGTCATCAATGAATGTGAGGACATATCAGGCCCTGTTGAAAGAAGGATGTTGAAATGGACCAGCCAAATCACTGTGAACTAACTCTAGTATCTGTGAAGCTCTCCATGCCTTACTTTTGTCAAACTTTTCCTAAGGATGCTTACCAAGAATGAAACCTTGGCAAACACCTCTTGAGAATTGAACCGAAGGCAACCTTGTGACCATGCTCTGTTGGTTGAGCTGATGCAAATAGCGGAAGTTAAGATGGCCAAACCGCTCATGCCATAATTTACTCACATCATTAGAGTGAGTGAGAAAAATAGATGAAGGAGGATCAGGAACAAAGTGAGAAAATAGATAGAGTTGTGACTGATGATCTGCTCTCCCAACTGCAACTATAGAATCACTATGCAACTCACGTATCTCCACTGAATCAGGAGTGAACTCAACCCGCTTGCCTAAACCTATGTGAGTGATTTGGTATATTAATAGGAGATTAGTTGATAATGAGGGTACACAAAAAACATCATGGAATGTGCCATCCCCCACATCAACAGACCCTCTCCCACACACCTCAATAGGAGTGTCATCACCCATCAAAATAGAAGGCATAGTACATGGCTCCAAGGATGCAAGTTCTTCCTTAGATGAAGCCATGTATCAAGAACCCAAGTGGATGGTGAGGAAGCAACTGCAACAAGAGATTTGCCCTTTACTTTCCCCTTGTTGTTTTCTTTTGCCTTGTTAGACTCTTCATTAGAACTTTGTTTGATAGACTCAGGAACATTAATATTATTCTTCTCAAGAATGTATGTCAAGTGATCAATTTGTTTCTTCAAACATTTATGTTCATCATGACCAGGACTTTTACAATAGGCACATTTAACCTTTTCTTTCTTAGGCTTCTCGCCCTTAGAGGATGAGGTATCAATAGTTTCTTTTGAAGCAATTGGTATCTAATCCTTCTTTTCCTCACTATTATTTTGTTTCTCATCCTTACTATTGTTGTTACTACTTTTTCCTTTTTGTTCTTTTGTGCCTTGGTTGGTTGCTAAGGCATGTGACTTAGAGGACTTAAGAGTGCCCATCTAGATTAGCTTGTCCTGTTCTTGAGTGAGATTAACAGCAAAATCATCTAGAGATGGCATGGTGAATTGAGTACCAAGTGCACCCTTAGTAGCATAGAAGGTAGAGACAAACACAAAATATTCTAAACTTAGCTTAGAGAGAATACTGAGAATCAGTTGTTCATCTTTCTTTTCAATTCCACATTGTTTTAACTACATCCTTAGTGATTTCAATTTGGTGAAAAAATCTTGGATTGTGTTGAAATTGGCTGGACTCAAACTAATTAATTCATTTTCCAACATATGACCCCTCATTGAATCTTGTGTGCCAAATAATGTTTCTAGCTTTGTCCATACTTCATTTGGTGTATCCAAAGACTCAATGTGAAATAGCAAGTCAGGAGAAACAAACAAACACAATGTTCCATATGCCTCATCACATTTGTTAAACCACTTAGGCTTGTCTTCATCTTTAGCAGGTTTAGTTTCAAGTCCCATAGTTATCCTATTTAATCCAGCTTTCCTTAAGTGAATTATCATGCATTATTTCCACTCAAAGTAATTGTATGGAGTTAGGATGGGCATATTTGTTTGATCCATGATGAAAGAATGCAAAGAAATGCTAAAAAGAAGAGAACCTAGCCACAATAATGCCCCCCCCTTTTTACTCAATCAAAGAACCCCCCCCCCAAAGAAATATTATTTGGCATTTTATTTTAGTGCATTTACAACTACCACTAGAAAGAGATACTTAGTGGTCTTGATTTCAATGCATTACAAACCCTCGTGAAGAGCATATGCTAAAAGTGAAACTTGGGCACAATAATCAAGGAAACAAATAGCATGACTACAATCTACTCAAAAAATCATGCACTTTCAAAAAAAGAATCGCCTCGATACGAGGTTGTATGAGAAAGTTATGATCCTCCGAAGTTTCCAAAATGATAACTCTGCACAGTCACGGCTGAGAATCTGCAATTTCTGAAGAATTCATGCATGAAAATCAAAAAATAACTCCACTAGTGGATAGAGCACAAAAAAATAGCCAAGTTCATAACAAGAATCATCAAAATCAGATTTTGTATGAGCAAGAACGAGACATTTGAAAACTGCATTCAAATCTGTGGCTGCCAACGGAGAGGGGTATGGCTGTAGCTTTGCATGCTCAATTCTGAAAAATATACAGCTTGCATGCAAAATCTAAAAGATACCCAGATGGTTTTTCGGGGCTACGAACAAAACCTAGAAAGTATTTTTCTTGCTGATGAACAAAAGATGTTGCTATAGTGTAAATCAAACGCCTTTAACAGTAAAAAATGGCTCCAAAAATCAGAAAATGACCCCAGAAACCAAAATATGACATGCAAATGCTGGATCAGCTTCTTAAGTCCATCAATGGCATGTTGGAACTTGCAAAACTGATTGAAAACTCCAAATATGCAAGTTGGTTGTCAGATTTAAGATTGAAACCCCAGAGAAAAACTGTTTTTGTCAAAAAAATTCTGATTCTCAGGATCATCCAAAGATGCAAGAGAAGAGCATACTTCATTTTTCAAAAAACTACAATAAAGTTTATTTGCCCCTCCTGAATCTCTCAAATAAGGAAACTAAAATCTACTCTTGCACATAGAAAAGCTCTGATACCATCTTAGAATCTAAAAAGATTAATAACCCAAAAAACTAGTGCAAAGAGTAAATATCTAAACTATGAATGCAAATGATACAAAATCAAAATAACACCATAGAGCTAGTCTCCAAGAGAGTAATGCAAATACTGGAAGGAAAATAGCATTAAGAGGATGCAAAAACAAGAGATGCAAATACAAGCCAGGTAGCATGCTTATATAGGCTAGGAAGAGGGAGGAGGTGTCAACACCAACCAATGAGGAGCAACCATCTATCAGACTAAAGATAGCAAAGTATCTTCCCAAGATAGCTAATGGATGCTCACATGTAGGAAGGTGACACCTCACAACCATTCACCTAATAAGACATGCTTTATTAACCTAAGCGAGATTATTAAAAAGTGTAGGAAAAACCTAGCAAAATAGGAAAAATAAAAAAATACACTAACAAATAGAAGGATAATATCCTTAGTTTCATTATGATTCTTCATGAGAAATCCCTCTATCAACGAGAACTTCCTCTAACATCAATCTCTTCCTCTAGAATGATTATCTAATTTATCTAACTACAATTTCTCCCTCAAATGGAAAAACTCTCCTTCTATACTAATACAAAATTTCTTTGGTATGAAAAAAATATCTCCCTCTTTGACATCTCATGCCAAAGGAAAAAATAAATGTATTTTCCATGTACTTGATGTATTGATTCATACACAATCTTCTCTATCAATACTACATCAATTCAACTAATCTTCAAATGCTTAGTTGATGCATCACTAAACTATATTTAGTGAGCTTCAAATAGGGGAATGACCCCTATCTTACCTCTTAGATACAAAAATTACATCCTTAGGTAATGGTTTGGTGAAGATGTCTGCAATTTGTTACTTTGTATTCACATATTCCAATCTCACCTCTTTTTCTTACATTAATTCACTCAAAAAATGATACTTTATTGCAATGTGCTTTGTCTTGGTATGCATCACTAGATTCTTGGATATGTTAATTGCAATAGTGTTATCACAGAAGATAACTATTGGATCCTTTATTTCTTCCTTCATACCTGACAATAGTTGTTTGAACCAAATGATATTGGAACAATTAACTATTGATGTGACATATTGTGCTTCTAATGTAGACTGAGAGATGTAATTATATTTCTTGCTTGTCCAAGACACTAGTCTCTTTCCAAGAAATAATGTTCCACCACTAGTGTTTTTCCTATCATCAATACATCCTTCCTAATCAACATCAATGAAGGCTTTCAATTCAAAGTTGCCTCTTTTATTATACCACAATCTATAATCTTTAGTACCTTTAGATAGCTCATAATTTTTTTTTATTGCCATCATATGGTTTTCCTTTGGATTAGCAAAGAATTTTGCAACCATACCAACTACTAATGCAATATTAGGTCTTCTATGTACCACATACTAAATTTTTCAATCGTTGATATGAATGTAGTCTAATCTAGCTCTTTGGGATCATCATTTTTTGAAAGCTTATGTCTAGTAGACATAGGTGTTCTAGCTGGTTTGGAATATTCCATTATGAATCTCTTCAATATCTCCTTGATATATTTTGATTGAGTAATGTGGGTACCATATTTATTCTATTAATGAATTTACAAGGCAACAAAGAATTTAATCTCTCCAAACATTGACATTTCAAATTCCTTACTCATTTTCTCAATTTTTTTTTGCATAAATTATCATCTCTAGTGAATAATGTATCATCTACAAATATTTTTGTTAGTACTATCATCTTATCTGGTCCTTCCTTGATGTACAGGTTATTGTTGTCATTTATCCTATGAAAACCAATCTTTACAAAATGATTGTACAATCTTTCATCCCAAGATCTAGGGTATTTTTTGAGACCATATAAAGCTTTGTGTAATCTACAAACCATATCCCTTTTGTTAGGATCTATGAAACCTTTAGGTTTCTCAATGTAGACTTCTTCTTCTAGGATTCCATTCAAGAAAGCTAACTTTAATCCATCTAATATACTTTGAATCCTTTATGTGAAACATAAGAAATTAGTGTTCTAACACCTTCTAGTCTTGTAATAGGAGCAAAAGTCTCTACATAATCAATACCTTCTTCTTGAGCATAACCTTTGCATACTAATATTTCCTTGTTTCTTGAAACTTCTCCATTTTCATTGAACTTACTTTTGAATATCCATTTTGTACCAATTATATTTTTTTTTCCTTGGGTCTAGGAAAAAGAGTCCAAGTTTTGTTCCTTTCAATTTGATCAATCTCTTCATTCATTTCATTAATTCAACTTTTATTTTCTAATGCATCTCTAATAATTCTAGGTTCAAATTCAGTAAGAAAAAATGTACCTTTTAATTTATTTCTTGTCATTGTGCCTTTAGATTGATCTCCAATGATTTTCTTGGCTGTGTACTACCTTTTGACATATTTATCAAGTACATGTAGCTTTTCCTTAGATTTAGAACTTATTTCATTATGTTCATCATGCTTAGAATCATGCTTGGATCCCATTTTCTATAACTCAAGTTTGTCATACTGTGACTCGTTATGCACTTGTTGAAACTTGTGTCCTTTTGATTGTGACTCAAGTTCTTCACACTATGACTTAGGTTGCACTAGCTACAACTCAGTTGAACTAGAGATTTAGAGGACTTGGGTCATGAAGAGTGCTAATTTCCAATTGCATTTTCTTAAGCTTCATGTAAAGTATCAAGTTCATAGTAGACAAAGTTTCTATAGTTTTTAGGTTTTTTTTGCTTTGTTCTTCACTCTTTTCTATAAACTCTTCAATTTTCACATGTGCACTTTCTATGACTTTATAAGTAGAAAGATTTAGATATTTATATGCTTTTACCTTATTGGAGTATCCTAAGAATATTCCTTCATCACTTTTCACATCAAATTTTCTCTTCCTAGATTCTTTCAAGATTTATCATTTTCTTCCAAATACTTTGAAATAAAAAACATTAGGTTTATAGCCATACTATAATTCATAAAGTGTGTGATCTAAGTCCTTATATTGACATTAAGGTTAATTTGTCTATTGGTGACTCAACACTTAGTCAATTGGTTACATTTCTGATGAGCTCTATAGTTGCTACCAAGGCTATCATATAGTTTGCATTGTTAACCAAGTGATTTAGTTGCTCTTGAACCAAGAAGTTAGAATATAGTGTCTATCAAGAACTTGAGTTAGTTTGCAATGTTTTTTGATCTACACAGTGTTTATCAAGCTTCATAAACAATTTATAGTGCAAACCAAGTGTTGTAGAGGTTACCAAGCTAGTTAGTGGAAGTGAATAAGATTATAGTGTTAATCAAGCTTTGTAGTGCTAACCAAGTCCAATAGTGTCTTCCAAGCTCATAGGGTTAATAAAATGGATCTAGTGTTGACTGAGTCATGTAGTGTCAATAGAGTGATCTAGGTCCTATCAAGTTTCTTAGAGTTCACTGAGTCACACAGTGTTGAGTGAGTTTAAGCTACTTGAAAGTGATTAGAATGGACCAATCTTTAAGTTCAACTGAGTGTCAAGGATTGTTGAGCATTGACAATGTTTTCTAGTGTATCAAAACCTCATCGAGTTTGTCTACAGAACTCAAGTTATAGTAGTTGGGATGACTTTGTGAATTATGATGAAATTGGTATTGTAGTTGACTTTAGTAAGTTATAATTTGGATTGCCATATATGTAATGCATTATATCATATACAAGTATGAAAGTGAAGAGATATGATAAGTAGAAGTACAAATTAAAGAAGGCTACAAGTAGTATAAGGGACAACAAAGATTTTTCTATCATAGTCATGTGATCATTACAACACAAGGAACCTTAACCAACAAATCAAAGCTATAGATCAAAGATCAACCATTGGTTCATCCTAATAGGTGCACTAGTCAAATTATTTAATAGGGTAAACTTAATAGTCCTTTGCTAAATCTTCTAATCAAGTTCATACTTCATTATATGTTTGTAAATCCTTTAACAAGGTGGACCTCATAGTCTTTATTTTTGCTAACAGGGTAGATCAGTAGAAGTGGTCAATTGTAAGCCTTACTAGGCTAACTTTATACTACAATACTAAAGCTTGTGCGTATCATCCCCACCCTAGTTTTTCTTTCTAATTGGAAGGTTTTTGGGTCACCATATCTTGTGTCAAAGTGTTATGAATCTTTATTTGCTTTCATTCTTTCATGCACGAAATTAGTTTAAAATATTATATAAAGGATTAATTGGCAAAGTAACATAAAGTTTTATTAGTTCCTAATTCACCCCTCCCCTCTTAGTAACCTTGCCTACCTTATATTTCCAACAATTGGAATTGGGTCTTTTTTGGTTTTCACGTTAGAATTTTAGTAGCTTGAGAAAAGATCAGAGGCAATGGAGGTATACAAGTTAGATAAGGCTATTGACAATTAAAAGTTAGATCTTGAATTGGCTATTGGACAATTGAAGAAAGAAAATAAGAAACTCTCTCAATCATTGAACAGTAGGAAAGATCTTGTAGTACAAATGAATGACAATCTCTACATTGAAGAAAGAATGAAAGACACATTTCCAAAAATAAATTTAGATGAAGTTGATGAAAAAGTCAAAGACCTATTAGAAAAGAATTTCAATCTTCAATAAGAATTCAGAAAGCTAAAAAGAGAACAAGAAATTCAATCAGTAAGATTATGTGAAGTCATAGAAGAAAAGAACAAATTCTAAGAAGAGAAAGGAGAAAAGAACAATGAAATCCAACAATTATCTCTTCACCAAGCAGACTTCATTGATCAATCACTAATGAAAATGAAGAACTTATGAATCTAAGATTAGAGAATGGAAAAAGTAGAATGATCTCAAAATTGAAAAGAAAACCTATGAAAGAATAATGAAATCTTAGGAAAGCATGAATCAATTGAATGAAAAAAGTTATTATAGACACAAAGGAAAAGTTGGAATAAGATACATAGATAAAGGTGAATCATCTCAGCAAGGAGATTAAAAGAATAAAAGACCTACTTGCAATCATTGTGGTAAGATATGTCATATATCAAATAAATGTTGGAGTAATGCTAAAGAAAAATTCAATGGAAAGTTTTACAGTTGTAATCAGCATGGTCAGAGACCAAGTGAATGTAAAGAGAAACCTAAGTTTGAAGGTAAATATATCAATTACAATAAAACAAGGACACAACTCTTCAGAATGCAAAACCAAGCAATGGAACCCAATAGAACAAATTGTGAAAGCAATATTTGGATGAGACTACACACATGGTGTAGATGTCACTACTTTGGTGAATTTGGGCACAATAGATCAAATTATGTGAAACACAATATGAGGAAAAGAGATACTAGGACAAGGTATTTCATTTGTACAAAACTTGGACATCTTGCCAAGAACTATATGAAAAAAAGGTAGATTTGAAGATGAAAAGGAAGCCAAAGCTGACAATATCAGAAAAAAAATGAGGAAACAATAGGTACTAAAATCTTTAGAGAATGCAAATCAAGATCATGAAGTGAATGACACCCAAGTCAATGAGTTGGGTGGTTCAATCATTTCAACTTAGTTCCTTATAGAGATCACTAGAGTTGTGATACAGAAGAAGAAATCTAACATCAGTTCCAACTAGCAAAAAGAAAGATCAAAATCAGCATTCAAGATGCAAAAGGATCATCGAGCAAGGTTAGGTTACATATTGGTATAGACACAATTTGGTAGTTCCTATCGAGTGGTGATGACTCTACCAAACTATAGATGTCTCCTGAGAATTAATGAATAAGCTAAGTGGAGGAAAGTTTGTCACCAAGTGACTATGAAGTATGAAGCATTAATGGTGATCAATCAAACGAAATTCATTAAAAGAAAGAAATTGAAGGTATTGTTTTCACCATGAATTTCCAAAGCTATTAGTGGAGAAATTTTAGGGCCCTTGAGAAAATTGAGCATTTGTTGTTGAAGAGTTTTTAAAAACCCTATCGAGCATGGCATCTTCAAGCAACAAAGCAAAGAAAGGATATGAAATGTTGGTTCATGGAGATGATTGCAAGGCACCCAATTTCAAGTTGAGTCTAGAAATTATAGAGACACTTGACCTAGCTAGTGCACAATCTCAAATTCTACCTAAGGTATTACTTGTGAATGGCATCCGTTCCTTTTATCACCATTTTGTGTAGGAACTTAGAGCCCTAGAGATGAATGAAGCATTTAGGGAATTAAGTGTGGATGGTACATTGAAACCTAAACATTAGCATTTGGAAACCAAGGGCTTGACACATATCTCTTATATACCAAGAGAATTTCAAGACAAGTGGATGAGATATATTCTGAGTTGTGTACACAATAGGCAGTTATGGTTGGAACAACCTATTCAGCTAACAAAGAAAATGATTCATAGAATAACTAGGATTCCCATGCTAAATAAAGCAAAGACAACTAAAACCCTAGATTAGGTCAAAGTGGAAAAGTGGACTCTTGCTAAGTGGGATGGAATATGAATGAAGATTAGTGGTGTAACAGACATGGAGATGAAGTTCAACATTCATATAATTGCACACAATATTTACAACTCTAGTAAGTTAAATAGTGTATCATGCAAAGCTGCCAATCTTGCATACAAGGTTGTGAAGAATAACCTATCCTTCAACCTTACTGAGTTACTATTGAATCAATTAAGAAAAAAAATGGAGAGCATTAGAGGATCAAAGCATAATCCATATGAGGAAGAGGATGTAGAAATAAAAGATGATGATATTGATGATGTCAATCTAGATGATGAAGAGGAAGAATAGGAAGCTTCTAGAAGAAGTCTTCTAGAGATACAAGGTATTGAGGAAAATAATGTAGAGAAGAGAAAACTAATACAGAGAAAATAACAATAGTAGTCATGGCCTCATTTCCTCACTCTTTGAGCATAGCCTTAGTGCAATTTGGCTTAAAAATATCTTCTATGAAGTTGGTTGTGGATACCACTTCTATACCAAGCACCCAACCAAGCTTTGAATCTATTCAGCTAAATGTTTCATTAACTAAAATGCCTAGCACTTCATCTGTCGAGAAACAAGTCCCTTCATCGTCAAGCTTGATTGAGCAACAACAAGGTATTTCTATTATTAGTGTTGTGTTAACATTTTTTGCCAGTCCATCATTTTCAATAGTTATTTCTATTCCAAATGTATCCATAGAAATTACAATGACACTTGAGAGCCAGTCTCAACTAAGTACTCAAGTCTTAGACAAGGGAAAATAAATTGTTTCCACCATTCTAAAAGAAAAGGGTAAAGAAGTATAAGCTATAGTTATAGATGAGGATATAGTTATTCTAAATTTGGATATCTCTACCCTCTCTCTCAATCAAATGGACACCATGGGCAAATTTCTAAAGAAGAGAGCTAAGTAGAAAAATCTTAGATAAGAGAAGAAAAAAGAGAATCAAGTTTTTGAAGACATCAAGATAATATTTGTTGATGCTCTAAGTATCGAGGTTGATAGTACTCAACCTATTCTTGATCAATTAACAAAAATTGTTCAAAAATTCAATGAAAACTTGAATGGATAAGGGAAGCTACTTCAAAGATCACAAAGGAAATTTTTTAGTAAAGTGTTAGAATAAGTTGCATAAAGAATTGCAATAGATAAACTAGAGTTAGCTACTATTTTTTGTTCATTAGAAACCTCTGTAAATAATGTTGTTTCATTATTTTCCAAGTGATACATCCATCTTTACAAAGGAAATCAAGGAGAAATTGTCCAAGATAGCTGAAGACATGAAGGAAAGTGCACACCAGTTGTCCCTTGACCCAAGCCATAATTCTGCACATTACACAAAGATTGGATATCTGACAAACTTGCAGGTAGAATTATTGAAGGAGGAATCTAGGATTAGGGCCACACTTGTAGAAATCTAGGGCATGATTCTTCCAAACATAAATGCATTGCAAAAACATATTGTACATGCAAAGACACTCATCCATGATAACAACTTCTCCATAGCTAATCACATGATCAAATTATTAGTAGAAGTTCATATTGCATTACATGCAGGCAAGGTACTATAGGAGAATTGGGACAAGACAATGGTACTTATTCTAAAGGTATATTCTAAATTCTTATCACATTTTGATATTATCATATAAATATTATACACCTTTGGCATTTTTGTCAAAATGGGGGAGAAGTAATATGTAAAGAAAGAGAAGTATACTATACTCCAATTGTATGTATATAGGAATTATATATATGGGGGAGCAATATAGTATAATATGGATAAGCACAAAATCCCTCTACAAAATAAATTTTGAAAAATTAGAAAAATAGAGTATGTTACTGAGCCATAGCAGATGGAAGTCAAAACTAAGTTGAAGACACATAATGATGGAAAAGGAAGTTTTGACTTATAATTTTGAATGATCAGAATTTTGTTTTGATAAGTGTTTTTTTCACTAATGCAAAAGGGGCAGATTGTTGACATTAATGTCAATTTGTCTATCAGTGACTCAATGCTTAGTCAATTGGTTACATTGCTACCAAGATCTATAGTTGCTATTGAGCCTATCATATGTTTTTAGTGTTAACCAAGTGATTTAGTTGCTCTCAAACCAAGAAGTTAGAATACAGTGTCTGCTGAGCACTTGAGTTAGTTTGTAGTGTTTGCCTAGGTACACAGTGTTTATCGAGCTTCATAAATAATATATAGTGCAAACTAAGCATTGAAGAGGATACCAAGCTATTTAATGAAAGTGACGATCATATTGTTAACTGAGATCATGGTGTTAGCCAATTCCAATGGTGTCTACTAAGCTCATAGGGTTAACAATGTGGATATAGTGTTGACCAAGTCATGCAATGTCAACCAAGTGATCTAGTTACTACCAAGTTTCTCAGAGTTCATTGAGTCATAGACTGATGACTAAGTTCAAGCTACTTGGAAGTGATTAGTCTAGACCAAGCTTGAAGTTTAACTAAGTGCCAAATATTTTTGAGTATTGATAGTATTTTTTATGTATCAAAATATCACTGAGTTTGTCTTCAGAACCCAAGTTATAGTAATTGGGTTAACTTTGTGAATTATGATGAAATTGGTATTGTAGTTGACTTTAGTAAGTTGTGATTTGGACTAGTCTATATGTAATGCATTATATCATATCCAAGTATGAAAGTAAAGAGATATGATAAGTATAAGTACAAATTAAAGAAGGCTACATGTAGTATAAGGGACAACAAAGACTTATCTATCATAGTTAGGTGATCATTGCAATACAAGAAATCTCAACCAGCAAATTAGAGTTGCAGATTAGAGATCAACCACTGATTCATCCTACCAGGTGCATTAGTCAAACCTTTAACAAGGTAGACTTAACAATATTTTTTGAATCTCCTAATTGAGTGCATATTTCATTGTATTTTTGTAAATCCTTTAACAAGGTGGACCTCACAATCCTTATTGCTCCTAATAGAGAAGATCACTAGAAGTGGTCAATTGTAAGCCTTAACAAGTTAACTTTATACTATATTACTAAATTATGTGTGTATCATCCCCACCCCAATTTCACTCTCTAATTGGAAGGTTTCTGGGTCACCATATCTTGTGTCAAAGTGTTATGAATATTTATTTGCTTCCATTCTTTCATGCATGCAATTAGTTTAGAATATTATATGAAGGATTAATTGGTGAAATAAGATAAAGTTTTATTTGTTCTTGATTCACCCATCCCCTCTTAGTAACTTTACCTACCTTATATTTCGAACACCTTCTTTAGCTAAACTCAGTTCAAGTTATGAACTATTGTGCTGATTGCTTCCTTCCAGTATTTGATTACAACAGTTTTCTCTATCATTAGTGTTCTTGCAAAATCCATAATGGATATATTTCTTCTTTTGTCTATGCCATTCTATTGAGCTATACCAGGTGCAAATACCTATCTTTTGATTCCTTTTTCATTGTAGAATTTATTGAATTCATTTGAGATGAATTCTCCTCCTTTATTTGACCTTAGACACTTTATTTTCTTTCTTATTTCTTTCTCCACTCTTGCCAAATACCACTTGAATTTTTGAAAGGCTTCAAATTTACATTTTAGGTGTATAACTGTCATCATCCTAGAATAATCATCAATAAATAAATAAAGTAGTTATCTCCATAGTAGCTTTCCATGCCAATGGGTCCACAAAGATCTACATGAACTAGCTCCATAACTTCTTCAGAATGATAATTCTTACTTTTGAAGCTTGTCTTTCTCATCTTCCTAATTTGATAATTTTGCACATGCCCATATTAGGTTTCTTTAAGCTTAGAATGCCTCTCACTCTTTTGGTCTTACTTATGTTGACTAGGTTATCAAAATTTGCATGACACCACCTTTTATGCCATAACCAAATTTCCTCTACTTGAGCTAGGAAACATGAAATTTTAGTTAGATCTAGATAGAATAGATTACATTTTGCTTGATTGCCATCCCCAACTAGATTTCCTTTCCCATTCAACAACTTCGCCTTATAATCCATGAATTCTAACTTGAACCCTATTTTGTTCAACTATGCTACATTAAGTAGATTGTGTTTCATTACTTCAACCCAGTAAGAATTGTCACACCTAAGTTCATTAGTCAATTTAATCCAACCTTTGCCTTTTACATAACAAGGTTCATAATTTCCAAATCTGACACTCCCACCATCATAGTGTTCCAAGTTCTCAAATATAGATTTATCACCAGTAATGTGGTGACAAAAAACACTATCAATAATCCATGTGTCATTTTTGCTAATATAAGTAATAGGGCCATCTTATCATTTTCATTGTTTGATTCATCTTTTATAGCAATGTAAACCATTTCATCTTCATCACTACTACTAGAGTCTTTGGCCATGTAACAAGATTTCTTACCTTTATCCTTGTAATATTTGTAGCTTTTGAACCCTTTCTTTCCTTTGAACTTGTCATACTTATTTTCTTATTTTCCTTCTTTGTTTGGACATCTTGCAGCAATGTGACCAACTTCTTCACAAGAAAAATAGATTAGAGGTATTTTACCTTGGTACTTTCCTTTGCCTTTAGGGAATCTTCTTACAAGTGGGGCTTCAATGAATTCAAGGTCATCATTAGAATTTATTCATCTTCATTGTCAAACATTTTTCTTTTATATTTTCCACATTTCTTCTTGAGTGATAGTTTATCTTGAAATGCAAACTTAGTGCTACCAGACTTAGGAGCATAGTTATCAAAGTTATCTAACTCAAAGGTTGTTAACCTTACCAATAGTGCAATCAAAGTTATATCATTTTTAGGATCACATTTCATCTCTTGAATAGTTGACACTCTAATTTCATAAATAGGAAGAAGAGCTTTGAGTACCTTTCTAATTGCTATTACATCATCTATTTTCCCTCATGAGGCTCTGATTGCACTTACACTTGCTTTGATTCTTTCACTATATTGTGCAATTTTTCATCTTCTCTCACCTTCATCTAAAAAAATTGACCTCTTAGACTTTCTATCTTACCTCTCCTCACATTCTCCTCTATAGATATCTTTTAGCTTGTTCTACATTTCATGAGCAGTAGGAAAATCTTTGACTTCATAAAATTCAGCATAATTGAGAGTAGAGACAATGTCAATCATTATTATGTTGTGATTCTTCTTTTCCATAATTTGATCCAAATACAAAGGTCCAATAGGCACCACATATTTTTTCTCTAGATATTTTAGGCCTATGTCTCCAATGGTTTCCAAATGTAGCTTCAAGAGTTTTGGCCATGCTTGGATGTTATCTCTGTTTAGCTTAGGAATCTACCTTATATAAGACATCTTGATCTTTAGCTTAGGTCCTTGAAACCTTATTTGTAAGTACCAAATTCTCTAATACAAATTGTTATAAATGGAAAGGAATAACTAATAGGGGAGAGGTGAATCGATTACTACAAAACAAATCCAAAAGTCCCTTTAAGATTTCAATACAATATAAAACTAATAACTTGTAACTTAGTTAACACTGAATATTTTGTTGGAACTCATTTAACACTAAATATATTACTATTACTGAGTTAGCATAGAGATCTTAAGATATTAGTGTGATTAACCTTAATTTTTGTTTTAGAAACATAGAGAAAATAACATGAACACTTGAGATAAGAAGATTTAATGTGGAAACCCTATTTGGGAAAACCACCAATTGCAACTAACTAGTTATTATTTTTCACTCTTCTGAAGTGAGCCCTGTTAGAAGCTAACCTTGTTAAAGGTTTAAAAATACAATGTTAGGTGTGACCTTGTTAAAGGATTTAATTCACCCTATTAGGAGTGACCTTGTTAGAGGTCTCTAAACACTTCAATCTGGAAATGCCACCATGTTAGAGGATTTGTTGAATAGCTATTAGGCTAGCTCTACTAGGAGATTTAATTCACTACTATAATTATTAGAGAGTAACAATGAATTGACCCAATTTCCAATGCAACTAACTTTTCTAATTTAGATCTCAATCCTAGCTTGATTACTTGATCCTCCTTGATCAAAATATTCTTTGTAGCTTGGTCAACTTGAATGCTTTACCCTTTATAGATATCCTTCAAATTCTCTTCCTTAATTCATCTTCTTCAATTCCACATTTCAATCCTCAACTTGACCTTTCATATATATGATTCACCTTGTCAACTCATCTTGAATACTCTATTAATCAAACAAGTTTCATCACTTAAGTCGACTTGTATTAACTAATAAATCTATCAATTGGCTAATATAAAATTGAGTACTTAGTCAACTTAGAGAAAGTCGTGCTTAACTAATCCAACTCTTTCTATATTGATTTTGAACTAACTTTCCTTTGGTAACTAATTAAATTTGGTCAAAACATGACCCATGCTAACTTTCCTAATTAGAATATTATAAGACATTACATCTTTTTACAATTATAAGTCACTCTCAGCTCATAGTCTTTACAACTTTTCACATATGTAACTTCTAACCTTGTGCACTTACTAACTTCATCATTAGGCTATCTACTATCATTTCATAACTTTTCTCATCATGATTCTATCTCGGTTAAGAGATAGAAATCAATCAATAGAAACCATATATTAGGTACTCTATGGTCATTGTCTTCTATAAATCATGAATATATTCTACATATCTTTAACTCTATACATGCACTTGTCCACATCAATATGATACAATGTAGAATACATCTTGAACTACACTTTACTTGATCATTAAGACATAGTCCATATGACCTTATTCTCTCTCTACTACTCTACTAGTCTTCATAGAAACAATAATATGTTGACATCAATGATAAACATAGTTATGAATGCAACATGTCAATCATGTTAATAGTCTCTCCAATGCTTAGGATATTCCCCCAAAGTAATACCATCAACATTCATGCTAATAATCTCCCCCTTTGGCATTGATGGAAACATATATGAAAAACATCTAAGTTCCAAGAATACCAAATCAAATTCTATTACTGTTGTTGCTATTGTTCTCTTCTTTTCAAATCCTCTTCATTAATAAAAAATAAAACTCACTAAAATACTTCTCTATTTTTTCTTTCTCATTCTTAGGATCAACATTAGTTTTTTGCAATCTAACTCTCATTAATAATTCTCCTTTCTTATCTATCTTACATGGATGGTCATCAATTTTCACACTTCTATCCTATTGGTATAACTTAATGTTTCTTCCCATTGACATCAATCACTCTCAATAGTGCATCTCCCTCATTTTTACATATCTTTCTTATACATACATCTCCTATACTACTAGAAGATGCTAGTCATGTATATTTCTCCCCTATTGGCATCAGTGATAAAGGATTCATTATGTCAATCATCTACTAAAAGTTTTCAACTAAATCAAAAGTCTAAAGACAATATTCAATACAAACTACCAAATGTCCCTGATGACTCTGCTCATCTCAAATACTCCTCCATATAGGAAGCATCAACATTTAGTCTAGATAAATAATAGTACTTTGTACCACTAGACTAATACACTCTCTTCATTATCTACTTAGAAGTAGGTAGGGGCATAACCCAAAGCATACTTCACAAATACTCAATTTAAGAAAGGGCTTCATAAATATATCCAAAATCTTCTCTATTGTAGTTACATACTCTAATATGATCTCTTTCTCTAAAATATTTTATCTTAAAACATGGTACTTAATAGATATATGCTTAGTATTAGAATGGAATACATGATTCTTAGAAATACTCATTGTACTTATGTTATCATAATGTATGATAACAAGTTCTAAAAATTCTATCCCAATATCCTTCAACATCTACTTCATCAACATAATTTTATTACAATTTTTGTTCTACATCCACATACTTTTCTTCTACTATACTCTATGAAATATAGTTTTGTTTCTTTCTCAGCTAAGAAAATAATCTTCCTCCAAGGAAAAATGCTCCACCACTTCTTTTTTTTTTTCATCCATACTACCTTCCTAATCTACATCGATATATGCACACAAATTAAAATCACTTGATATGTCATACCACAATCTAAAATCAGGTTTACCTTTCAAATATATGAATGTTCTCTTTGTTGCTGCATAATATGATTCATTCGGATCACCTTGAAATCTTGCTACTATCAAAATTGCATTTTCTATATCTAGTCTAGTGTGAGCCATATATTGCAAATCTCTAATCATAGATCTATACTTCTTTTTCTCAACTGTATGTGTCTCATTTTTTTCTAGATAATTTGCAACCAGTTATCATAGGTGTACCAACAATCTTTTAACTTTCCAAGAAAAATGTTTTCAACAAGTCTTTCAAATACTTAGCTTGTGTTAAGAAAATACCATCACTAATTTGTACAACTTGTAGACCCAAGAAAAAATTCATCCTACCAATCATACGCATCTCAAATTAATTCTTCATTTCATCAGTATATTTATCACTTGGTTCATAATTACCTCCATAGACTATGTAATAAAAAAATATCACAATGATCAATAGCCCATTCTCAATTTCTCTGAAATACAAATTGTTATCTGCCATACCTTTAGCAAAATCCCAAATTTGCAAAATATTTTTCCAATCTATTGGAATTCTTTAGAAGAATTAAGAGGGTGGGTGAATCAGTTATCCAAGGTCTAGATGTAGAAATAAAACTATTCATATCTTAGTGAGCCCATATCCATAAAACATATTATGCATGCATCCATTAGATCATATAATCATTTATACTTTGTACGTTACTATCAAATCAACTTTGCAAAAAAGTAAGCATGAAACATAATGAATTTAATAACACATTTGACACAATTATTTTACATGGATACCCAATTTGAAAAAAAATCATCAGTGACATGCTACTCATTCCAACTCTTCTAAAGTGATGCCCTATGAAAGACCAATCCTATTAAAGATTACAATACACACTATTAAATATCACCATGTTAGAGGATTTCAATCACCCTATTAGGAGTGAGCATTGTTAGAGGAATTTAGATCATTCACTTGTCATGTCACCCAATTAAAGGATTTATAAATGACTATTAGGTCAACCTTAATCCAAAGATTTACTCTAGACTAGTACAATTATTAGAAAGTAACAATAGGCTTAATCTAATAACAAATTTCAACTCACTTGTAGATTACAGATCTTTGTTTTAGTCCTCCATTCTACTTGGCTTTCACACAGTTTAACTTTGATAGCTCGTTCACCCTTCAAGCATTCATACTCTTAAGCCTCCTTGCTTTGCTTTCAATAGCTATATGTTATGTTTGGTCTCTCAATGAAGCAATACCTTAGACCACTTGTCTAATTTAGGTTCTTGAACATTGACCAACCTTACTTCTAATTATTCATCTCTATAAATAGAAAATTAAGATCTTTTTCCCTTCACCCTCTTTCATCCATTTTAGGGTTAAGTAGGATTAGGAAGGATTTAATGAATCTAACCATCATTTCATTTTAGTCTCTTCTAGAAACTTTGTCTTCAATCCTCTTTGAATTTACTTCAAAATTGTTTACCATGAATTCTATGCCACTAGCTCATCATAGTTATCTTCCAAATGCTTCACAAAATTCAAGAAAATAAAATAGTCAATTCGGATTCATCAAATCCATGATTTTACATGAATACTAACACTTGATATCAATATGCTATCTCTTAGCTTCCATATTTTTCTTTCACTCACCCTTAACTAGATCACTTGGAAAACACTAAAGTTTACTGGTGCTCAGCATTAACTAAACTTTACTTGACTTACACTGTATCACTTGGCATATACTAAGCTTTGACTTTTCTTCACTCCAACTAATTTTTTTCTTAACTTACACTAACTTTTCTCGGCACCTACTATCCACTCAGTCAAGCTTGGCAGACTCAATTGTTCTTACTTATTCTTCTAGACTTTTTCAATATATCTAACCTTTTCAACCTTAAGTATATAATCAATACACTATATCATCACTTTCTTAATTGATCTTTGTACTCCTTTTTGCATACCATAACTCAAACTTTCTCTGTGGTTTTGTTATCTCATTTGATCAAATCCTCCTCATCAATCAAATAAATCATAGTACTCAAATCAACTAAGTAGTTATCTTACCAACAAGTAGTAGGTTTGAGATTAGTGACAAAACAATGATTGAAACACATTCTCATACTTGTATCAATCTATTTTCAACAATCTTCCTCTTTGGCATTGATATTTTTCTAGACTTTGTTAGTGTATCCAACCTTTGAAACCTTAAGTAGACAATCAATGTACTATATCATCATAGTCTTAATTGATCTTTGTACTCCTTTTTACATACCATAACTCAACATTTTCTCTTCTGCTTTTGTTATCTCATTTGATCAAATCCTCCCAATTAGTCAAACAAAAGATAGTACTCAAATCAACTAAGTAGTTATCTTACCAACAAGTAGCAAGTTTGACATTAGTGACAACACAATGATTGAAACACATTTGCATACTTGTATCAATCTATTTTCAACAATCTCCCTCTTTGGAATTGATGTTCTTCTAGACTTTGTCAGTGTATCCAACCTCTACAACCTTAAGTAGATAATAAATGCATTATATCATCACAATCTTAATTGATCTTTGTACTCCTTTTTACATACCATAGCTCAACCTTTTCTCTTGTGCTTTTGTTATCTCATTTGATCAAATCCTCCTCATCAGTCAAACAAATGATAGTACTAAAATCAACTAAGAAGTTTTCTTATCAACAAGTAGCAATTTTGACATTAAAGATAAAACAATGATTGAAACATATTCTCATTATTGTATCAATCTATTTTCAACAATCTCCCTCTTTGGAAGTGATGGAAAACCAGTACCAACAACAATACTAAAAAGAAAATTTCTTGTATTGAAATCTCTCCCTCTATCAGCTTTCATCATCTATATAGGTTACAAAATTATTTTATGATCAATAGACAATCAACTCATCCTTATGACTCCCTCTTGATCACTTCCTCTTTTTTAGATTCAAGTACTTGTCTCCTCAACACTATCTCCCTCTTACTAGGTAGATATAATTATTTCTCCCTCTATAGTAATCATTAGGTACATTATCTCCTTCTGAGTAGATATTCCATGTTTCTTCCTTTCTATATTTCTTCCTCTTCTATATTTCTCCCTTTTCTATATTTCTCCCTCCTTGACAAAAATGCCAAAGTCTTGTTGTCTTAATATGTAGATATGAACATTTTTAGTTTCTCCCTCAGTCACCTAAGTTTTAAATGATTTATAGATTTAGCTCTTTGATTACTTTTGGAAACTCCCAAAGTAAGATCCACTATATCAATGTGTAATATATGTCAATCATCTAAAGTGATGTAGGGCACTTCTCATACTTTTTAAATAGCCTTAGATAGGGGTATCACCCCTAGTTTACCTCTTGAATACTTATGAGCATCCTTAAGTAATGTTTTTGTGAAGATGTTAGCTATTTTTTCTTTTGTATTCACATTTTCCATCTTCACCTCTTTGTCTTGAACTAACTTCTCAATTAATGATACTTGGTTGCAATGTGTTTTATCTTTGTATTCATAATAGGATTCTTTGATATATTTATAACACTTTTATTATTACAACAAAGTATCATAGGTTTAGTGATTTCCTCATGCATACCTTTGAGTAGTTGTTTGATCCATACTATATTTGTACAATTTAAGTAGCAACAACATATTCAGCTTTAGCAGTAGATTAAGATATGCAATTTTGTTTTTTACTAGTCCATGTACCCAACATTTGTCGTAAGAAAAATGCTCCTCCACTGGTGCTCTTTCTATCATCAATATTTCCAACCCCATCAGCATAAGTGTAGGCTCTCAACTCAAACTTCTCATTTTTCTTGTAATATAGATCATACACTTATATTCCTTTCAAATATCTCATTATTCTCTTAACAACCATTAAATGATTCTCTCTAGTATTAGTAGAGAATCTTGCAACTATCCCAATAGATAATGCAATATTAGGTCTTCTATGAACTACATATTGTAACTTGCCAATCATAGATTTGTACAATATTTTGTTCACCTTAGTTGAATCATCAATATTTGATAATTTGTGTCCTATCACCATAGGTATGTTTATTAGCTTGGAATCTTCTGATCAAAAAATTTTAGTATCTCCTATACATATTTCATCTGATGTACTTGCAAACCCACAAAGAACTTGATTTATCAAACATATACATCTCAAATTCTTTCTTCTTTTCATTTGGAAAAGCTTTAAATAAAGTATCCTAGCCTCCAAATATGATATTCATCAACACAAATTTTAGATAGTAAAATACCTTTTCCTTTTTTGTCTTCTAGTACAGATTTCTATTATCATCAATCCTCTCAAATCCAATCTTCACAAGATAATTGTGAATCCATTCATACCATGCTCTTGGTGCTTGCTTCAAACCATAAAAAGCTTTATGTAGTCTACATACCATGTTTTTGTTGTTAGCATCAACAAATCCTTCTAGCTATTCTATATAAAACTCTTCTTCTAATATTCTATTTAGAAATGTAGATTCAATATCTGTTTGATAAACTTTGAAATCTTTGTATCCAGAGTAAGCAAGCAAAGTTCTTACTCCTTCCAATCTTGCAGTAGGAGTGAATATTTCTCCATAGTGTATTCCTTCTTATGCATACCCCTTACAAACTAGTCTTTCCTTATTCCTTTTGACTTCACCATTTTCATCTAACTTGTTTCTATACACCCACTTGTTTCCAATCACATTTTTATCTTTTGGTCTAGGAACTAAAGTCCATGTCTTATTCTTCTCAATCTATTCAATCTCTTCTTTCATTGCTTTACTTCAGTGAAAATCTTCTAAGGCATTTTTCATTGTCTTAGGTTCATGCATGCTAACCAAACATGTACCATTTCTCAACTTAGTTCTTTTCATTGGTCTTACATCTTTATCTCCAATAATTTGTGTAGCATGGTGATGTGTTTCGACATACTTTGGAAATTTTGGTTCTACTTTATTTTCCTCATTTGGTCTTTCAACTTCTGAGTCACTATGCACTTCTCTATCAGGTAATTTAACATCTCTTTCATGTACACTAGTCTTAGAATCAAAATGTGCCTCAATTTCATTCTATAACTTGGCACCTGAATGCAACTTGACATTCATTGTATGTGATTTAGCAACCACTAAAACTTGATGTTGATTTGAAACATCTTCATCATCAACCATACCTTCATAAAAGTATACAAATAGTTTCTATTGCTCTAGTTCCTTCATAGGTTCAACCTCATGTACTTTTTTATATTCATCAAATTTCACATTTGCACTTCCCACAACTTTTTTAGCGTTAGTATTTAAACAATTATAAGCTTTACTTCTTATGGAATAGTCAACGAATATACCTTCTTCACTTTTTGCTTCTAATTTACCATTCCTAAAATCTTTGAGAATCCAACGCTTGCTTCCAAATACCTTGAAATATTTTATGTTGCGTGAGTATCTTATCGTAGTTCAAAAGGTATCAATGAGTACCATTCTTGACTTGTACACAGTTCAAGGTATAAACACTTGTACTTACAACCACTCTCTAGTATTTCAATGAAACTTTTTTCTCCATCATAAGTGTCCTAGCATAGTCTATTATAGATATGTTCCTCCATTCAACAATTCCATTTTGTGGAGGGGTTCTAGGTGTAGAGGTTTGTCTTTTGATTCCTCTATCATTACAAAACATCTCAAACTCATTTGATGTAAATTCTCCTCCTCTATCAAATCTCAAACATTTTAGACTTTTACATATTTCCTTCTCAACTCTTGCTAAGTACCGCTTAAATATTTGGAAAGCATAAGATTTTTGTGTTAGAAACATAACTATCATCATCCTACAATAATCATCAACAAATAACATATTGTACTTATCATCTTTGTAGGTTTGCACATCAATTGGTCCACACAAGTCAAAATGAACAATCTCCAAAATTCTTTTGTAGGTGTGAGTCTTGCTCTTGAAACTAGACTTTGTCATTTTTCCTAACTAACATTGTTTGCAAATTATATTGTCAGGTTTCTTCAACTTAGGAAAACCTCTGACTCTTCTCATATTACTAATACTAACCAAGTTATCAAAACTAACATGACATAACCTCTTTTGCCATAATCACACATCATCAAATTCTACAACTAGACAAGTAACATCATCCATATCAAGATGGAATATATTGCCTCTAGTTTGATCACCTTTTCCAATTAGTTTCCCATTAGTGTCATATATCTTAGCAATCTTGTTCTCAAACTCAACCTTACAACTCGAACTATTTAGTTGTGACACTTAAAAAATTATAGTTAAGTCCTTCAACATAATAAGCATGTCATGTTAGAGTAAATAATTAATTAATTGTTAATTATTTATTCTACTACTTAAGCTTACTTAGGTAAATACATTTATTAATTAGTTGTAGTCTAGGAGTTAGTTATAATTTGTTGACAATACGAGAGTTTGTTCTCTCCTAAGTCATACTTATCCTCTCACATTGTTCGAGGACTTTCCACCTTATGTGGATGTATGCTTAGTTGTCACACTTATCTCCTAGCATATTCTAGCTTGTTCTAGGAGATTCTTTGAGGCCTTTATAAGAGGTCTCTCCCTCATTGTATTTTCATCAAGACATTTTCATTGTAAATACATTTTCTATTTTTTTTGCATACTTGTTGTCTCTCATGTCCATTTAGGGTTTTTCCCTTGCTCTATGCTCTTCTCTCCTTGTCTTCTATTTGAGAGGTTTTCACATGTAGGTGATCTTGGCTGTCTTTAGAGATGGATTTCATCAACTCCAACATGGTATCAGAGCCTCCCTGCTGCTTCTTGTTCGAAGAATTTTTGAAGCCGTAATTTGGAGTCACAAACCTTAGTTTTTTTCTACAATTTTTCTTCAAATTGGGAGTAAAGAAAATTTTTGGAGCATTTTTAGTCCAAACAAACATTGCCATTGGATCTGAAATGCCGTTTATAGCTAAGATTCATATAAAGCTTTTCATTTTTGGCTACAGGCATTTTTTTGGAAATTTGTTTGCCTCCTAGGGCTGCCATACGGATGAAATTTTTTTCTTTTTCTTTTAAATTATTTTTTGGGCACCACTATAGCAGTGCCTAGGTGCCACCGTGTAGCCACCCACCAGCCACCCAACGACCACCAGATCTACACTCCGCTGGCAGCTTCCCCACCAGACACCACCATAGCAGTGCTACTTTAGCGCACCACCAATGCACCTCCAGCACTCCACTCATCCCAGCAATGCCACCAAGGTTTCCTCCTAGGTGCTACTGCCACTGGTAGATTTTTCCATTTTGCTGCCCTGTGATAGCTCCATCTCCTGACATCATTTGATGACCTACTGACATCATTTCTCGAGTTCCTTATGTCATTTTGTGGTTGCTGACATCATTTTCTGTTAGACAATGTCATCTTTCTAGCTACTGATGTCATCATTCTGACAATGGTCCTATGACGGCCATACAGGCGTCAAATTTAAGCTAGTGTCTGTAATTTTCTAGCAAGGTGTATTTTCGGAGCAACAGTCAATTTTTTGGCTATAACTTGAGCATACAGAGGTCTTTTTTTGATCTAAAAGAAGCATTGGAAAGCTGACTCAGAGACGGAGACATTGATACTAGTTTTGTAAGATTCTGATTCATTTGAGCTCCCAAATTTGGCATCAAATTCAAGGCTTATGTTTCCTCCTATTCTGCATCAACAAATCCAAGTTCTTTTCCAGTTTTTTGCTTTCTATAGTTGTTTTTGTGGTATTTGGGAGATATTCTTGTACATTTATGGAAGGGTGTCTTTCTTTTCTATAATATACTTCAGTTAAGACCCTTCTACTTTTGTCTTCTCCTTTCTCTCAATGGTGGATTCATTTGTAACCCATCTCACACCACACAACTACCACACCTAGAAGGCATAAATGACTACACTTCTCATGTCAAGAGGTCTATGATCTTGTTTGGATGAGAATCAACCTACTCTTACGTGACCTTTTGAGGTTATACAACACAAAAACAAAATGGATGAGGCCATGGGATTGATTGCATTGAATATTTTAGACAATCTATTATTTCACTTAGATGGTTTGACCACTTCATGGGCTTATTGGCTCAAATTTTAGACTTTGTTTGGCACAGTGAATGAGTTTTGAGCACTTCAGCTAGATGTAGAGTTGACTTCTTTGACACCTAACAACTTTCCCACCATTGAGGACTTCTTGATGAAGTTCAAATCTCTATGTACACTTTTGCAGGGATGTGAAAAACCAAGACAGATGATGAGTGTATCTTTTTGATTCTCTCAAAGTTGAAGGGATAGTATCAGATCTTCTCTTCCACTTTATACTCCACTATGGATGCCTTGGGTGATAGACACATGATGCCTTCATTTGAGATATTTTATGATTGGTTAACTTATGAATAGTCCAAGATTACTAAATGGATTCACTTTCAAGTTCATAGTTACAGGCATTGCTTTCCAAGGATACACAGGAATAGAAGTCGAAGTAGATATCAAATCCCTCTTCTACTAGTTCATCATCTTCTAAGAAGAAGGAGAAAAAGAAAACTGGAACTCCTACCTATTCCTATTGTGGGAAATGATCTCATGATGAGGCACATTGTTTTCATAAGAGATTTGATGGCTATGAGAAACAAATTGTAGATTTGCAAGCTCTTCTTCAGAAGAACACCATTTCTTCTCATCCTCTTCTACCTCACAAGGGTCTACCTTTTAGTCTTCTTCCACATGTTTTCCATCTACATCAGATCTTGGAAAGGGTCATGCATTACAGGCTACCATTACATCTCCTTCACAGGTTCCTTGGATACTAGATTCAGGTGCTTCTCACCATATGACATCTTCTCAAGGTGTCTTCTCTACTCTTGAGGCTTCTCCTATTCCTCATATTCTCATGGGGAATAAAACTGCACTACCAGTCTATGGGAAAGGTTCAATTCACATCTAGGATGGTATATTCAATGATGTATTGTATGTTCCATCTTTGTCTGCCAACCTTCTCTCAATTTCTCAGATTACACATAGTGGACTAGGGAAGATAGTTGAGTTCACTGTTGATTCTGTCTTCATTTGGGATCATGTAATAGGAGATCTTATTACTATATGGGTAGTTGATCCTTCCACTCATCTCTACACCTTCTCACACTTTGGTCCACCATCTCCATTGTTGGAGCATGGCTCTTCTCTTTCACAGGAGCATCATGTTGTGTAATCTAGATACTTGAACCTTTGTATTGTTCCTGAGATCCCTATTTTGGCTACTACACCATGTCTAGTTGAGGGCTTTTCTCCTTTGTAGGATTCTTCTTCCACTCTACTTGATCCTCCAGCTTAATTCATTGAACTATAGGTACACTTGTTGTAGATACTACAGTGGACATTTATGACAGTTTCATCATACCTGCCTTGGGGATTCCCTTTCTGGTTCCTCATACATTCTCTTCTGGGCATCAGCTAGGCTTTCCAGTTGCCCCTCTCATTTAGGGGTTTCCTTGTTATGTGCCTTTGTTCCTTCCACATTGGAGTTTCATTGGTTTAATCATTTTTATAGGGGCTCCATTATTATGGGGGTGCTCTGGTTTCTATTCTCATGGGGGGGGCTGGTTGTACTTATGGTTTTGAGAGAGTCTCTTGAAACATTTCTGGTGGAAGTTGTCCTTGGGGGGTCTTGTTGAGGCCTTCCTTCCTTCCTTCACTTTATGTTTTTTTTAGCATGTTGTTTTTTACCTCTTTTTGGGGGAGAATTTTTCTCGAGTGGTTTTCTCTCTTTCTCCATTTTATAGAGGTCACATTTTCTTGCATTGTACTTGGGTACCTAAAATGGCTCATTTTCGGGACCCATTTTGCATTTTTTCCTTTGTTTTGAGAGCTTAAGGCATTCCCCTAAGTTGCACTTAAGGGGGGGTGTTAGAGTAAATAATTAATTAATTGTTAATTATTTATTCTACTACTTAAGCTTACTTAGGTAAATGCATTTATTAATTAGTTGTTGTCTAGGAGTTAGTTATAAGTTGTTGACAATATAGGAGTTTATTCTCTCCTAAGTCATACTTATCCTCTCACATTGTTCGAGGACTTTCCACCTTATGTGGATATATGCTTAGTTGTTACACTTATCTCCTAGCATCTTCTAACTTGTTCTAGGAGATTCCTTGAGGCCTTTATAAGAAGTCTCTCCCTCATTGTATTTTCATTAAGACATTTTCATTGTAAATACATTTTCTCTTGTTTTTGCATACTTGTTGTCTATCATGTCTGTTTAGGGTTTTTCCCTTGCTCCATGCTCTTCTCTCCTTGGATTCTCTTTGGTAGGTTTTCACATGCAGGTGATCTTGGGAATCTTTGGAGTTGGATTTCATCAACTCCAACATGTCAGAAAATATTTTCTATGAGTTTGATAGAACCTTTTCTTTTTATCAAATAGACTACATCATTACCGAACCTTAAAATATTTCCATCAAAATAATTCAAGGTAATGAACTTACTTTTTATCTCCTATCATGTGATGTGAACACCCACTATTAACAATCTAGCTATCATTCTTATTCACACAAGACACAAATGCATTTGCCTCATCATCATATGAGTCATCCTTTATTGCAACATACATCACTTTATCATCATGACCATCATATACATATTTGATTTCCTCTTCTATAATGTAGTAATAATTCTTACCTTTTTCTTTGTAATATTTGTTGTCGTCATCTCTTCTACTTTTTTACTTGTCTCCACCTCTATAGCTCTTCTTCTATGGAAATCTAGTAGTAATATGACCAACCTCATTGCAATTAAAACACATGATAGGTAACTTACCTTTGAATTTGCCTGTACCTTTGTGAAATATCCTTACTAGTAGTGCTTCAAGTTGTTCTACATCCTCCTCATCTATATCACTATCACTGGAAATATATTTTACCTTTTTCTTCTTCTTCTCATTAGGTTCCTTCAATGACAACTTTTCTTTGAAAGAAGATTTAATATTGTCAGATCTAAATTTGTTGAAATTTGATAGCTCAAAAGTAGTGAGCCTACCTACTAGACCTTCAAGAGTTAGATTTAAACCTAATACACATCTTAGTTCTTGTATTGCAAAAACTCTAATAGCACATAGCTAGGTAGTAGTCTTCTAAAAAAAAAATTTAGTTGTTGTCGATTAGGATTGTGCCTATAGTGTGATGCAAAATCTATCTATCCTATCGAAATATGGAAACTCTCCTAGGTGGTGGGTTTTCCTAAACTAAGAGATGAATCTCTAGAAGCTAGGTTGATTCCTAAATAATGATTACCTAAAACCTAAATTGTGTGCAGGATAAGGGATGAGAAATGAATGAAAATAATAGATAATAAACCTAAATGAGGTGATACACCAATGACTTGTATGTGACTTTAATTTAATTAATACTAATTAACCAAGATATAAATGATTCACAATACCTAGACAAATATGCAACTACAAAAGCGATTCTATGCAAGGACCTAAAATCTTTTTCTTTGGAAGGAAAACATAGGTTTTATCAATTTTCTATAAAAATAATAAAGACACAAACAAAGACCTATAGTTACAAGTATCAAGATTCTAATATGCAATAAGGAATATAACTTTAATGAAGGAAG
The DNA here is from genome assembly GCA_028749045.1 of Cupressus sempervirens. Taxonomy (NCBI): domain Eukaryota; kingdom Viridiplantae; phylum Streptophyta; class Pinopsida; order Cupressales; family Cupressaceae; genus Cupressus; species Cupressus sempervirens. The sequence goes on along the minus strand of CM053791.1, from coordinate 200,341,639 downwards.
AACATAACATAAAAGAAAAGAATCCACAATATTGCATGAGAATCAATGAGAAGGAACTATTGAATCTATATAACCAATGCTAAAAAATCTCTGCTACAAAATGTTCTTACAACCAACTCAAAAATTTGCAATATGCAAAAAAATTGAGCTCAAAAGAATATACCTCATAATGAGGTGAATGTACAATAAATAGAGCTCAAAGCCCGAACTCGGATATCAAAAATATGCACAGAAAAAATGAGTCAAAACTAATCCAAACTATGAAGAAATCCCTGAAAATTGTCCTTAACCACCTATCTAATTAATACCCAATTGAAAAATTGCCTCCATCTACTCAAAAGGATGCACAAAACCCTAGGCCAAATTTTAATATCAAGCTAAAAATATAGCATGTCAATCTCATTAATAACCATGCAAAAAAGCATAAAAAAGGCTCCCAAAAGAAGCTACATGCAAAAATGGCCTTAACTACTCCATAACATGCTAAAAATACCATAAAAATGTTCTCAACTACATGAGAAACCCAAACTATCTCTTGACTGAAAAAGAACTCTGTGTGGGATTTAGTTAACTAAAACAAATTTCCTCTATTGAAAATAGGACTCTTTGCCTTAATTAAAAGCCACTTGTAGTCTCTAGATTTATATTAAAATCACTCCTTGATTAAGCTCTTTTGCATTTTAAAATAATTAATAATTCTTAGTGTTTTGTAATTTTAACACTTGAAATTTTTAATTTTAAAATGTGAATGCAAATAACTTAGTTCATTTGAAAACTTATCATTGTTAGTTGACTTATAGAATATCAACTAAAAGAATATTTTAAAAAATCGAACCATGTAATAAATATATAATAAAAGTAATTATATGTTTATTAATATGATAGTATGTGAATTATATGTTAATATAAAGTCATATATTATTATATTAATAAAAATGTAGTTTCTTTAATCTCAAAAGGCCAAACCCAAAATTTTATAAAATATAAGAAGGGAATTTTAAGAGGTAACAAAACTTCTTATTTTTTGCATTTGAATGCTATTTGGAAATGCATGAAGAAAGAAAGAGGGTTAAAAACCATATCTGTAATGAAGAAACAATGGATTTTTGGTGCACTGTTCAGATTTTGTTGGGCCGATGACCATGAGCTTAACCTTCATTTTGCTACTTATGCATGAGTGCTAGTTTCTTCTAGTGTTTTTCTCACTATGAGTTGTTTAGATCTAGGCCTTAATTTATGGTTTTTGTAGGACTTTTATGCATATTGTGAGTTTCTCTTTATGGATCTTGGCAGCCTTCATGGCTCCTTCTCCCAGCTATAGTCATGAGTGATTTTTTGGTTGCTTCTTGTAGTTTTCAATGCCATGACTAATATGAGATGTTGTGAATCATAAATTCCTTGTATATTTTGGAGAGAAATATGTGAACATTTTTAGTGGCTTACATTATGACTTCCATCTCTTATTGGTGCATTTTGTAGAAAGTGATATTGTTGTAGATATCTCTTATCGATGAGTTTTTCAATTGGCAAATATGCACATATTTCTTATTGCTTTTGCTCCTTCATTTACTTTTCATGTTATTATTTATACCCCTATTGCAAATTATATGATAGATTTCATTTGATGCACGAGACAGCTACTCTATTGTTTATATATTTATTTGTCGGAGCTCAGAATTCATGTATATAAAGAATCTCCATTATTCTGATTTAGTGTTATTTGATCCAAGAAGAAACTAGCACCAAAAAAGATATGAAAGATTAAAAAATAACTAGACCATTTTAAAATAGATCATTATATATTTACATTCATTTTGATATATTTGTTTCTCTCCTGAAGATTCTACTCTCATGAGGCATATTTACATCCATTCAACACAAATCCCAGATGGTGTTTGTCGTGATTCCTTCTCAGTCACCAAAAAAATGCCCTACAATATGATTATATTTTCTTTCTGATTAAAACTTCATAATTTGTTCCTTTATGTAGGCATTCATTAGTAACTCATTGTACTCTTTCTTTTAGGTATTGGTTGAATGAACTGGCATTCTAATTCATTTTCATTGATTATGGTCTCTTAGAAGTTAGAGAATCCCTATTTTTTTCTGAATACCAATCCTCCATAAAACATGTGGCATCTCCTTTATTGTCACCACTAATCAATCAATTTTTATGACTCATTGATGTTCCATGTGCTACAAACTAGTGAAAGCTTCCAATAGGACCCCCTAGCTTATTTGCTTGTTCATATTGACTGAAATCACTTGTCCTTGCAACTTTTATAATAAAAAAACTTTCATCTTAAACATTGGTTATGTTTTAATACCAAAACAAAAGGTTTCAAACTATAATAACTTGCCTCTTTAATTTTTTTTTTATCTAATGAAATAAAATTTACTTGTTGTTATGAAACCTTTTAGAATTTGGATAGATTTTTTTTTTAATATAAACAAATTAGTAGTATGGCTATATCAAAAATTTGCCTTTTTTGAATGCTTCATAATACATAAGTATTCATATTTTTACATTCCAAAATGATTGTTTCTTTTTTTGTTGTTTATACACAACGATTTTATTTTGAAAATGATGAAGGGTGCTCTCCTTAATATCATAAACCATAATAGAAAATAGCAATGTGAGAACAAAATATGGACTCTTTATTTACGCTGCAAATGTGGAATTACAGAATTCACAAGTACAATATGCTAACCCACATGGGCACCTTCGTTATAGTAATCTACAAGACAAGTTATGAACTATCACCTAGAGAGCTATCATAGACAATGTTCAAGCCTTTCTTAAATAAGAAATTTTATGCTCTTAAAGAAGGTTCTAGATGCTCAAACTTAATACCTAGGGACAACAAACCCTAACAATACATATAGAAACAGCTAAATACATCTTTGACAATTTATTTTAAAAAATTTGGTAGCCCAACTTCATAAGGCCATAACTCTCAAACCTCATTGCTCCAATTGGCTATTATAACCACTTTTTAGAAATGCTAGCTCCTAATCTACAAGCTCAAAATAGTACAAGTGCTCTTCCTTCAATTTTTTGGACATCATCTGGGCACTCTAAAGCCTCTAACAGTGAGCCTAAAGATTTTTTTACAATCTTTTCCACCAAAAATCTGCAATAACTTCTCTAATACTTAAGCTGGAGCAATGAGATTTTTATGGTAGGCTTATAATTCCAAAATGAACCTTCCTATAGAAAATGAGAACATTCTAAGCTTATATGAAAAACTTACTAAAAATAGCAAATTTCCAGAAATAGAAACCCCCCTGTCTACTAGTCCTTATTAAAATATGAAAGATTGAAAATAAAATATTTTTGTGTGATGCAAGATTGATCTTACACCTAGGATGATCCAATATCAAACACTCGAGGTAATTTGAGAAGTGACTCCATCATGTCTTAGGTGTTCAGAGGAAAACCAAGATGATTAACCTCCTCCCTTGCTAGTCATGAAGAATCCTCTACTGGCCTCCCTTTCCATTTGACTGGGCATTCCTCATAAGTTCTATTCCTTGTACTTTTTCTAATATGACTATCTAGTATCTCCTCAATCTCCTTTGTAGTTGAACTAGCTACTAGAATACTCCACTACTCTTATGTGACTTCATCTCTATAACCTCCTTCATAATAATTTGTAAAATCTAAAATTTTAAATATTGGTGAAATATTCAATTCAGTAGGAAACTCTACTTCATAAGAATTTATAGAATCATGCCTTTTCATGATCTTGCATGGTCCTAACTTATTCATCTTTAAATTATTATATGTACCCATTGGAAAAAGCTCCTTTCTCAAATGAACCATAACTTCATCTCCAACCTAAAATTCTTTATACCTCCTTTTGACATTTCCCTTAGCCTTGTACTATGTATTCATCTTAATGATGTGATTCCTCACCTCCTCATGGATGTTCTTTAAATTTTTAACAAATTCTTTTGCTTCAACACTACTTATCTCTCCTTTATCCAAATACCTCAATTCAGAAGCATTTCTAGGACTACCCCATATACAATCTAGAATGGTGATTTATCAATACTACTATTGATAAAATTATTATATGGAAATTCTACCTATGGTAAAATCATATCCCATCCTTTTGGCTTGTCTCCAACAAAACATCTAAACAAGTTTCCCAAACTATGATTCATAACAATTATCTATCCATTAGTCTATGGATGATGTGATAAACTAAACTTCAAATCTATCTTTAACTTCTTCCACAATGTACACCAAAAATACCCAACAAATTTGGTATCTCGATCTGAAACTATACTCTCTGGCAGACCATGTAGTCTCACCACTTCTTTAAAAGACAACTCTACCACATGAATAACATCAATAGTCTTCTTTCAAGGTAAAAAAATGTGCCATCTTTGAAAACCTACAACCACCACATAAACAAAATCATTCACACATTATTTCCTTGGTAATCCAAGAACAAAATCCATATTGACATCCTCCAATGACTTCTCTAGTACATGTAATGAATGATACCATCCTATATTCTGCTTCACTCTTTCACCATCTAACATACTCTGCAACTCTATACAAACTTCTTCACATCTTGCTACAAGTGTGGCCAGTAATAATTCTTAGTAACCAAAGCTATGGTTTTATCTCTTCCAAATGTCTAGCCAACCCTCTACTATACTTCTCTTTAATGTGATTCGCACTCTTTGAACCTTTGGGAATGTACAACTAGCTTCCTTTGAAAAATATGCTATCTTGGATCATAAAATCCAACCACTTTGTCCTATCAAGTGTAACAGGTTCTATACAAATCTTTCATGTTTCACCAAAATCAAGATCATCTGAATACAAAGTACTAAGTTCCTTGAACCTAACTACCTCTATCTACATTTTTGTTAGCAAAATTTATCTTTTACTAAGAGCATCTACAACTCTATTAGACTTCTGATTCTTGTGTTTCAAAACAAATATATAACTCTACAAAAACTAAATCCATCTCAAATACCCTTGGTTCAATTTTCCTTGACTATTCAAATATTGAAAAGCTTGATGATTAGCATAAAAAAATACTCATTAGGAAGAAGGTAGTGTGTCCACTTATTCAATGCTTGAACTATAGCATAAAATTCTTGATCACAAATAGAATATTTTCTTTTTGCATCATTCAATTTCTCACTGAAATAAGCAACAAGTCTACCTTCTTGGCTCAAAACAACTCCTATTGTAGTACCACTAGCATCATAGTCTACTTGAAACACCTTGTTAAAATTTGGAAGTGCTAAAATAGGCTACTCAGTAACTTTCTATTTGTACAAATTAAAAATCTTATCTTCTCCTATACTCTACTTAAATTCTTTCCTATCCCCTCCCATTGTTTTATTTAGGCATCCACAAATACTACTAAAACCTCTTATGAACTTTCTATAAAAAATAGCCAGTCCATGAAAAGATTTTACCTCAGTCACACTCCTGGTACTAGGGCATTCAAGGATAGCCTTCACTTTTTCTAGGTCCGTTTTTAGACCTTCTGCTGAGACTACAAATCCTCTACACTTCTTCAAGTTTATTAGCAACTTTTCTTCCCTCAACTTATCAAACACCTTGTGAATATGAATCAAATACTCCTCTAATGTCTTACTAAAGATTAATATATCATCTAGATAAATAATGATAAACTTACCCAGAAACCCCTTCAGTACCTCATTCATGAGCCTCATGAAAGTGCTCAGTGCATTGTTTAGCCCAAAAGGCATGACTAAACACTCATACAGTCCTTCCCTTATTTTGAAAGTAGTCTTCCACTCATTATCTTCACTAATACAAATCTGATGGTACCCCCTCTTCAAATCTATCTTTGTGAAATACTTTTCTCTGCTCAAACTGTTTATAATATCATCCATCTTTGCCAAAGGAAATCTGTACTTGATTGTGATCTTGTTGATAGCATGAGAATCTATGCACATATAGTTGGTACTAATATAGCTAGTAGTACACATGGACTCAGACTCGCTCAAATCAACCCCTTTTGCAACAACTCATGAACTTACCTATTTAGCTCTTCACTTTCTACTAGTGTCATTTTATGCACTACATTGTTTGGCAAACTGGCTTCTAGAACCAAATCCATTTGGTGACTAATCTTCCTCACTAAGGGAAATCCATCAAGTACATTATCTAACATAAAATGAGAAAACTCTCCCAACATATCTACAACTTCTTGTAGGTACCTCCTGTAATTTTTGTTTACTATCTTTAGGAATTATAGAAAAACACATATGTTCATGCTTCATACCCTTAAGAAACTCTTTTCCATCAAAAAAATATATTCTAGTAGCACTACATCCTTTTCTTCTTTATCCTTCTGTAGTGCCTACCCCTAGGTCACATTTTTATCAATGTCAAACTCTTTTAGGGCTAGTTTTATGTTGATGATTATCAATAACAATATTTTGAGATTATCATATATTGTTTCAGATTCAGTTTATTATATGATGAGATTACTTATTACTTTATAGTTCATGTATGCATGATGATTATTCAAGTGATCTTAGTTATTGATAATGATTAGATAGATGGTTTATTCTGTGTGTGTTTTCTTATGGATACTTACCCCATACTTGCATGTGTATGGTGTGCGTGTTTTTTTTCTTTCTATATGACATTTCTGATGTGGTTAAGGAAGGGAGTCATAGTCACCTACTAGTCAGGATCTACATGATGCACCACTTCCTGCCATTACCTGCTTAGATTAGTATATATTGTGCTTGTACATGTGTGGGTTTTATGTAGGTTGTAGGTACCGAGTATCGACTTACTGAATTGCCAAGATGAGCATACCCTATTGCATTATCTCAATGGTAAGAGAGGGGAGATAAAATTCTCAAGTCCAAATCCCAACCCTTTAAGCCATTTGTCCTAATTGAAAATTAGGACAAGTATTTGAGTCAGGTACCCTTCAAATATGTCGAATGACATAATTCATGATATTAACCCTTTTGGTTTGAGTTTGTATGTGTTTTACTATGATGGGTTTTTGTATTTTACTTTATGAGTCTTTAGTCTATTTTCTATTAATTAAGCCTAATTAAAAGATTTAATTAATGGTTTAATTTAATGGAAAATTAATATGATATTTTAATATTTATTTTATTTAATTAATTGGGAAATTAATTAAATAAAATAATTAAATTTGGAGATGAAATTTATAAGTTTAAATTTGGAATGTGACAATATTTATTTTAATAATAATATATTTAGAGTTCATTTTTAAATAAGTGCTAAATAATATTATTATTTAAGTTAAAAAATATTTTATCAATTAAAGTTTTGAAAATAAATGTAAAAGTGGAATTGATATTAAAATTATTAAAAGATTTTAGATCACATGATGCGTGCATGTGATTAAAATATATTAAGATAAAACAAGTGGATTTAATAAAGTGAGTGGATGAGATTTAAAATTAATAAATTAATTTTAAAAGTTGTCAAGTGAATATTAAATAAAGAAATTTAATTAAATAAATTAATGTGCATTAGTTTAATATTTATTCACATAGGAGTATGCAAGCTCTTGGGAGTTGTCATGTTGACAACACAAGAGTTTGCACTCTAATTATACACGTGTTGTCTACACTTAAGAGTTAGCACATTATTTGAGCACATGTTGTCTATAACATTCTAGAGACCTCATCATGTTTATCTCCTTATTGTGGAAGTTATGTGCCTAGTTGTCATGCTTATCTCTTAGTTCTTTCTAGACACATTCTAGATGCATCTTTGAGGCCTTTATATAGAGGCTCTCCTAGTGTGTATGGACATCCTCATATGCTTCTACATGCACTTCTAGTCACTTGGGGGTTTTGGTTCTTGGAGGAATTGCGAATGTTGGAGGAGGAAGGAATTTTTTGAAAAGGATAAGGTTCTAAGAGGAGGAGCTTCTCTACAATTTTATGAGGCATAGCGAATTAGCATTAGTGTCCAGGTAGGCACTCATGATTATTTCGCATATTTTATTACAGTCTTTTTCTTCCTGTCTTCATTGTGTCTTTTATGTGTGTCTAAATAATTCTCTATGAATGAATCTTCAATTTTGTAATTCGAGCATGCATATTGTTTCTTCCAGTTATGGGAATTAAAAATATTATTGCAATATTCCCTTAGTAGAGTCAAGATTTGGAAATTGTTTCAAGTTTGAGTTTGAATTAAAATAGAATCTTATTATTATGCATTAGTTTTATATGATTTATTAACTAATCTAATTTAATTAAATTAAATTAAGATTAGTTAATAGTAGAAGAAGTGTAATTAATTATTAGTCAATTTAAGTAAATGGATTTTTTCAAATGAGGGAAAATTAAAAGAAAAGAGATATTAATAATTGTTTATTGGAATTAAATAATTGAATTATTAATGAGATTGATTTTACTTAAAATCAATGAAGATTATTTTAAATAAATGATTGTCCTTGAAGTGTTTTAAGAAAATTGTAAACTAATTATTTGAAGGTTGATAAGTATTATTCTAATGATTTGAATAATGGGAGACGCTTCTTGGAATTATTAGTAACATTGATTTTAGTAAAATAATGCAATGATTTTAGTAAAATAATGCAATGATTTTATTAAAAGTCAATGGGAATTAGTTTAATGATTTAAATAAGTAAATAATTATCTTTTGACTATTTTAGAAAATTGTTTTAAAATAATGGAGGGATAATTGTATGTTTTATTCGAAGAGATAAATGGGTTGACTTAGAGATTAAATGAAGAATCTTATACTCTTGAAATATACTTGAAACAAAAATTGAAACCTCATATTTGGCTTAACCATGTGATTTCAAAAGTAAACTAAAACATGTGTTTGTATATTGTTTTTTATGCTATCCATATTCGGGGTTTGGGTGGTCCTAGAGTGTTGACCAGATAGGATGTCTACCAGAGGCTTGGGAGTTATGTGAATGTGATTGCATGTTGATGTTATTTGGTCTCAATTCTTTTAAAACCCAACCATGGTAATGTGATGGCATGCTCTATGAGATGTTTGTATTTACTGATTGTTATTTCTTTCCAGTCTTTTTGTGTGAAGCTGACGTGTATGTATTTGAGACACTTGACTTAACCATTTTTGAGTCATTGATCTATTATACTTGGATTACCTTCTAGTCACCTTGATGGGACTGAAGCGTTTGTTTTGATCTTGATGATGTCATGTTGTAACATGTTTGACTTGACCATTTTGGAGTCTTCAATCAATATTACTTTGAGATACTTTTTGGTTGCTTGTTGAGAATCGATGGATACTATGATTGTCATTGGATGCTTTTCAGTTGCTCATGGAGATTTGATGCTTTTATTGTGGATTATCTTCTGGTATTTTTCCAATTGTTTGTATGGGACTGTGGTGATTTTGTGATTTATTATTCCATGAGCCTAGGGTAGGTTATCTACTTATAGTGTCAAGAAGTGGCTTGCAATGGGGGCTGAGGCCCTAAGTGGCTACCAAGGTAACTCATTGTAAGTTGTTTTAATAAGTGAAAACATCTACACTAAATGAGGATTAAATGAACCTAATAAGATAATTGTTTTTTCTCACCCGTGCCTTGAGTTCTAGTATAGACTAGGATGGGAGTAGAGAGAATGCTTGGTTGTGACCTTGCATTCCATAGTATGCCTCGTGAGTACGAGAGGATACTAGTGGCTGCATAGGGATCACTAAGGGGCCAGGGTCTATTGAGAGACTACTAGGGTAACTCTAATGTGATCTGTGTGATGAAACTTTCCCCCTTACATAGTAGGTTTCCTACATGTCTTTGTGTGCCTCTGGGATTAGATGTCAGTTTGTGTTGGAACCTTTGAGTTAGTATGCTTTTAGGATTCTTGGACTTAGAGAGTATTTATGCTATGTGATTTTGATAACCTTTTTGGGACTTGAGATTATCTCCTCAACATGGTGGGAGTGGACCATTTAGGTTCCACATGGTCGGGTGGTAGTGCTTTATCACTCTTATCATTTGAGATCCGTCTAAGACATCGTGGCTGATATATTCTTATTGGCATCTATCTTCATTTTGTTCATAGATTATGATGGTGGACATGTATCCTCACATTGATGATTTGCATATGTTAGATGATGTTATCTTATGCTTTATTTTGCATGATTAGATTTCTTATGCGCATGTTGTAGCATATTAGATTTCTTTCTACATATAATGTAGTATATTTTAGGAGTGACATTCCTACTATGTCAATACCGATGATCTCTTTGGTAATTTGGAATGTTACGCACGAAGGGATGGCTAGGATCCATGATGGTCTAATGATGCTATTTATGGTTGGGAAGAATCATGCACTTAGTTAATTATGTTTGATGATTTATAGTTATGATGATGTATCATGTATGGTTTGTGGTTTCATTAATGTTATTGCATCATGGATTAAAATAGGATGATATACTTTATTTTGCACATGTATATTCTTTTAAGCCTTTCATACCCCATGATATGTATGTTGGATGATTGAGCATTCCACATTTAATTACCAAGAGGCATTCGAAACAAATGTATATTAACGACTATAGACCTTTAATTATTCTTTCATGTGGATGTGGTAGTTGTTAGACTTAGTTCTAATTAATTTAAATGTGACTCAATGTCTTGGGATCCTTAAGGAATGTAACTTGTTATGAATTTTTTTAGTTGTATGTATGTTATTACTTCCGCTACTATGTGTTTGAAATGAATGCTTTATCTTTCATGATTTTTTTAAAAAAAATGCTACCAAACTTAGTGAAAATTTAGGATAATTCTTTGGATCCCTTGGCGGGGTGTTACACCTTCAATGCCTTCAATTTATGTTTCACTCCATCCTTAATTAGAGTATAGATATTTGCTTGCCCATCATGTACAACATGCCTATAAAACTACCACAGCGTACTCAAAAACATGACATATTGTCATAGGTATGATATCAAATAGTACCTCATCCTGGTAGCTTCCAATCTTGAACTTCATTGAATACTAATCATTGACCATGACTTTATGGTCATCTTGCACCCAAGCAATATGGTATGGGCATAGGTGTTTTTATCTTTTCAGTTTCAACTTGGTGACCATCATTTCTAACACTAGATTGTTAGTACTTCCACCCTAGATGATGACATCACAACACATATTTTCACATCTATACCTTGTCCAAAACAAACTCCTTTTATCAAGTTCATTCTCACCACTCATTAGGACTCTTCTGTTAACTAGGACTTCTCCTCTTTCAACATCTTTAGAATGTGAGGATTTGGCATCTTCATCAACATGTGCAACTCTAGCTTGGCCTTTTATTCTTTAGTCTATCATTCCTTGGCACTGGGTACATTCAAATGCTCTATACCCTTCTTCTCCATAGTTAAAATATTCCCCATAGAAACCGCCTCTTCTAGATCTTTGTCCTTGTCCTCTTCCTCTCTAATCTCTATTGTTATGATCATGAAAATGATTTAAATTATTTCCCCTTTGGTTCTAACTACTAATTCTAGCCTCATCATTGTTCCTCTGATCATCATTACAACCACCATAAGATCCTCTATTGGATCTTCCACTATGACCTATTTTGCTATTCTTATTATCAAACTTCTTGCTCAATTCCTCCTCAACTTTTAGGAAAAATTGGTATGCCTCCTCAATACTATTCATTCAAACTAGACTCAGCTCATCCTGAATACTTGGCCTTAACCCATTAAGATAATGGGCCACTTTCTCCTTATCAACTTCTACATAGTTAGTTCTAATAAGAACTCGGTAGAACTCTTTGGTATAATCTTGAATATATTTTGCTGCTTACTTCAACCCTTAAATCTTCTTCAACAGATCAAGCTCATATTCCATGGGAATGAATTATCTTTTTAGTTTAGCTATCATCTGATCTCATCTAGTGATTTTATCCTTTCCCTTTCAATTTTTCTCCAGCTAAACCTCCTACCACTAGATCTTTATGTGTCTCTTCAATTTTTCCTTCATAAACTTGACTATCAAGATCATCAATATCTTTATGCTCAAAGTACTCCTCTAGTTCATTAATCCAATCAATCAGCTCTTTTGGGTTAAGATTTTCAAAAATGTGGGAACCTCAAACTTAGGTCTTTTCCAATCTTGGATATGACCCTAACAAGTTGCTCTTCCTCTAGATTTAGAATTTCCTCTACTTCAACATTTTCTTCTACTTCATCCTCATCCTCACTTTCATCTCTTAAGGGAAGATTCATTCCTCTATGCATTTGTTCTTCTAGTTCTTGAATTTGTCTTTGGAGGGCTCAAAAACCCTTAGGTGTAACACCTATAGCTCTTCCACCATGCTCTCTTTGTGGAGGCATTGTTGTGCTTCCATTAAAACCCTAGTGCAAACTACCTTATAATCAATAATTTGTCTACATGCTCAACCCAAACCATAGACATAGTGTGAACTTCCTTACAAGAAAAACTATGAACTATCACCTTGAGTTCTCCTAGACAATGTTTGGGCCTTTCTTAAATAAGCAATTTTCTGCCACCCAGGAAGGTTCTAGATGCTCAAACTTAATACCTAGGCTAAAAGACCCTAACAATAAATATAGAGTTGGCTAAATACATCTTTGACAAATTATTGAAGAAATTTTGGTATCCCAACTTTAGGAGGCCATAGTTCTCAAACCATTGCTCTGATTGGCTATTATAACCACTTTTTGGAAATGCTAGCTCCTAATCTACAGGCTTGAAACAACACAAGAAGCCTTTATTCAAGTTTCAAGACCCCATCCAGAAACTCTAATGCCTCCAATGGTGAGCTTGAAGATTTTTTGCAATTTTTTCCACCAAAAATCTATAATAACTTCTCTGATACTTAAGTTGGAGGAATGAGATTTTTATGGTAGGCTTATAATTCCAAAATGAACCTTCCTATAGAAAATTTGAACATTCTAATTTTGTATAATAAACTTACCAAAAATAGAAAGCTCTAAAAAATAACAAACCCCTATCTACTAGTCCTTATTAAAATAGAAAAGACTAAAAAGAAAATATTTTTGGGTTATGCAAGATTGCTATTACACCCAGGATGCTCTTGCATCAGACACCTTGGGTAATTTGAGAAGTGACTCCATTACATCTCAGGTGCTCAAAGGAAAACCAAGAAGCTTAACCTCCTCCCTTGTTAGCTAGGATAAATCCTCTACTAGCCTCCCTTTTCATTTGACGAGGTATTCCTCATAAGTGTTGTTCCTTATATTTTGCCTACTATGATTATCCAATAACTCCTCAATCTCCTTTGTAATAGAACTAGCTGCTAGAATACTCCACTGATCTTTTATGACTTCATCTCCATCACCTCCTTCATAATACTCTATAAAATCTAAAATGTTAAATACTAGTGAAATATTCAATTAGAAGGCAATTATACTTCATAAGCATTTTTAGAATCATGCATTTTCATAATCTTGCATAGTTTAAACTTCTTCATCTTTATCTTATTACATGTACCCACTGAAAAATGCTCCTTTCTCAAATGAACCATGACTATGTCATCTCCAACCTAAAATTCTTTATACCTCCTTTTCACATCGACCTTAGTTGTGTACTATGTATTCATCTTTATGATGTATTTCCTCACCTCCTCATGAATGTTCTTTAAATGTTCAAAAAATTCTTCTACTTTAGCACTACTTATCTCTCCTTTATCCAACTACCTCAATTAATAAGAATTTTTGGGACTACTCCCATATACAATCTAGAATGATGATTTACCAGTACTCTTATTGAGAGAATTATTATATGCAAATTCTATCTATGGTAAAATCATATCCCATCATTTTGTCTTGTCTCCAACCAAACATCTAAGCAAGTTTCCCAAACTATGATTGACAACTTCTGTCTATCCATCAGTCTTTGGATGATGTGATGAACTAGACTTCAAATCTATCTTCAATTTCTTCCACAATGTACATAAGAAATACCCAAAAAATTTGGTATCTTGATCTAAAACTATACTCTTTGGCAGACCATGTAGTCTCACCACTTCTTTGGAAAACAACCCTACCACATGAACAACATCACTAGTCTTTTTGCAAGAAATAAAATGCACCATCTTTGAAAACCTATCAACCACCATAAAAATAGAATCATGCTCACACTTTGTACTCTATAATCCAAGAAAAAAATCTATGTTGACATCATCCCATGGCTTATCTGTACAGGTAATGATTGATAAAATTTTTAATTCTGCTTCACTCCTTTCACCATCTGACAACTCTGTACAAACTTCTTCACATCTTGTTATAACTATGCCTAGTAATAATTATCAACAACCAACACTATAGTTTTATCTATGCTAAAATGTCTAGCCAACCCTCAACTATGCTTCTCTTTAATGAGATTCTCTCTCAATGAACTTCTAGGAATGCCCAATTGGCTTCCTTTAAACAACACATTATCCTGGATCATAAAATCCAACCACTTTTTCCTATCAAGTGTAATAGGTTCTGTACAATCCTTCCATGAGTCACCAAAATTAGGATCATCTATATACAAAGGATTAAGTTCTTTGAACCCAACCACCTTTATTTACATTTCTTTTAGTAAAAGTTATCTTCTGCTAAGAGCATCTATAACTTTCTTAGACTTCCCACTCTTGTGTTTCAAAAAATGTATAACTTTGCAAAAAATCAACCCACTTCAAATGCCTTTGGTTCAATTTTCCTTGACTATTCAAATCTTACAAAGCTTGATGATCAGCATAAAAAACAAACTCCTTAGGAAGAATATAGTGTCTCCACTTATTTAATGGTTGAACTATAGCTTAAAATTCTTGATCATAAACAAAATATTTTATTTTTGCATCATTCAATTTCTCACTAAAATATAGGTCTACCTTCTTGGCTCAAAACAACCCCTATTATAGTACCACTAGCATCATAGTCTACTTGAAACAACTTGTTAAAATCTAGAAGCACTAAATTAGGTTGCTTAGTAACTTTCTATTTCAACATAGTAAAAATCTTATCTACTACTACACTCCACTTAATTTATTTCCTATCCCCTCTCATTTTTTCAGTCAGGGTCCATAGATACTACTAAAACTTTTTATGAACTTTCTGTAAAAACTAGCTAGTCCATGAAAAGATCTTACCTTGGGCACATTCCTTAGAGTAGGCTATTCAAGGATAGCCTTCACTTTCTTTGGGTTTATTTTTAGACCTTCTAGTGAGAATACAAATCCCAGATACACCAACTCCTTTACAAAACTGCACTTCTTTAGGCTTATTAGCAACTTTTCTTCCCTCAACTTATCAAACACTTTGCAAAAAAGAATCAAATACTCCTCCAATTTCTTACTAAATATCAATATATCATCTAGGTAAATAATGAAAAACTTACCAAAAACTCCTTCAGTACCTCTCAAACCATTGCTCTGATTGGCTATTATAACCACTTCTTGAAAATCTCAATTGTAATGCCCTACCCAGAGATCCGTAGAACAAGGATTCAATTCAAGCCAAGATTTTAAAAAAAATTACAAGTATGAATGCACATATCAACATCATACAAGGATCACATAGATCACAATGGAAGACTTCACCAAAAATCTGAGCAAACAATGAATCTCCAAACGCCACTACCAAACAAAATGACTGATGACGAAGAATGCAAAACTGAATTCAAATCAAACACATTCTAAATTCAAAATGCAACACCAAAGGACTAAAGAATGCCTAAGAGGGTACCCCAAACAACTCCTAAAAAGTTCAGATCAAACCAAAAAGTGCCTGCTTCCCACTTGCACAAGTTTTTGCAAAAATCCAGGTGATACTTTAATACAACACTGGAAAGTATCGCACAACATTCCTAAAGAAGGAGGGCAACACTTTTAGGGACTAGGTAGTACTTCTCTCAAAGGCATGTGATACTATAAGGGTATCGTATGATAGTTCTTACAAAGTAGTGTGATACTAGAAAGTATTAAATGATATTTCTCCAATAGGCATGTGATAGAATGAGGGGACGCATGATACAATTTCAATGGGCATGTGATACAATATTGTATCACACCATGCTGATAAATGGTCACCTAGGAAAGCAAGAAAACCACTCTAAGGGTCAAAAAGAGGAATAAAATGAGAAAATAAACCTCCACTCTAGGAAGTACCAGATCCACATAGATCAATGAGTACTTTGGGGAGTGAACACTCGAGTGCATAAACAACAAGATGCCATGAAATAGGAAAGATGAACATCTATCCATCTAAACCAAAGCAATAAAGGATGCACTGAAAGTAACATCACAATGAACATAAGCAACATCACAATGTGCAAAAATAACCTCACAGTAACTGAACAACCAAACTAAGTACATAGTTCCTCACAACCATCAATAGCATCATAAAACCATCATGGATCCTAGCCATCTTTTGTGTGTAACATCCCAAACCACCAATTAGATCATCAGTACTATCATAATAAGGACATCACTACTAAACACATGCTACAATATAAGCATAAGGAAATCTAGCATGCTAGTAGTAAAGCATAAGCTAATCCTACAAGTAGATAACATCACCTATCACATGTTGATCATCATACTAAAAAAATCTAACATGCTAAACCAATAAGCAATAGATAATCCAACACAAAAATTCACATCATCTAGTCATATGCTAAACATCATAATATGAGAATGCATCAAATAAACTAACATCAATTAAATATGATATCCAAGCATTTCAATGAAAGCATAAATCACAAGAAAGCATACTCCAGAACCCAAAGCATCAAGTGAAAACATCCAACAATAGTCATACTAGGATAAAAGACCATCTCTATACATCAGTCCTTAGTAGTGGTGAAGGTAGCTACACCTCCCAACCATGTGGCACCCATAGGTCCACACCTACCATGCTGATGGATATAATGATCCAATCATAAACACACACAAAAAAATTATCCATGGCTAACACTCATGCCAGATAGTATGATGGTTGTAACCAAGAACCTAAGACAATGCAAGAAGTACAGGTCCTGGTTAGACACTCAAAAGGCTACTAAGTAGGGGCTGACATCATGGAGAGTCTCTTGGCATCCAAAAGCCCAAGCTAAGATCACATGTGGAAACACTCTCAAGGTACTCCCTTGGAGGCCATCACATGAATGCAAACACTCACTTAAGATACTCCCTTGAGGGCCAACACATAGAACTTTTTCATTATCTTAAGTTTGAATACCATTTACACATTTTCTTTAGTTATCACTTGATTAAAACTTCCTCTACCAATGCTATGGGATTAAGGTCACCAGGCTGCAAGATAGAAGCCCCCTCTATATGCTACCCTACCCTACCCATGCTCATCCTATGATAAGTGCCCATGGGAATGCATATTCCCAACCCAACCCAAATGATCATAACTTTTAGAAGTACCATGGAAGGTTGGGCCTCACAAGTCACCCGACAAATGTATGCGCACGTACTCATGTGTGGTGCACCACCATCATGAAGATCATAAAATAAGGACTAGATGAGAACACAATGCAAAATAACACTCAACCAAAAACAACTCAAGAGGATGGATTCTACATGAATCCCAAGAATCAATAAAACCATACATCATGAAATCACTCTATTGACCTCAATCTAAGAGTATGGATTCTACACAAATCCCAATGACACAACAAGACCAACATTATGGACTCACTCAATCGACCTTAATCTGGGAGCATGGATTTTACATGAATCCTAGTGTCCACAAAAAAAAAAAAGGTCTAAAATAAACCATAACAATAGGTATAAAATCACTCAACCGAACACAAAGTTGGAAGTATGAATGTGACACGCATCCCAATGCAACATAAAAGTGCAATAGTGGGCTGAATGATATCAAAACAAATCATCTAGGTCCATAACCCACATTGTGCCAAGAAACCCCAAGAAAAGAGGGTGGCATTCAAAACAAGGTAAAAACCTTCAAATTTGGAAAAATATTAAAATTAAAACCCATTTGGCCTTTGGGTACAAAAATCCAAAAAATTCAAAAATAAACAAATTCGGACACCATATGCAAAAATGGCTAGCATAGTAGTGTAAAACCCCAAACCCTCATCCTGAAAAATAGGGAAATGCTTGTACCCAACCAACTGGGTAGAACTAACATACAAAAATGGAGGGGAACACGAGTTCTTAGCCTCCAAACCAATGGCTACAAAAAATAGAAGCATAAATAGAGCCAAAACAATAAAATAGGAAAGCCCTACCTCACAACCAAAAGGGAAAAATGGGAATCTGAACCATAAAATAAATAGCCTACAGAAGTAGCTAAAAATTATGGCAATCCAAAGTTTCCCTAAGCTAGATCCAATGAGCTCAACCTCATGACAATCCCATGCCTATAGCTCCCACAATGAACAAAATAGTAAATCCTCATGAAGAGGATTTTTGGTTTTACTCTCTAACTTTCTAATTCAAAAGTGAGAAGTGAGGAATTAAATTGCTTTTTGAATATTTATTCACTTTTCAAGTGAATAATCAATTAGGGCAAATAACTAGCCAACCTAGTTAAACCGTAAATTGACCCAAACAAAAATAGGCTATTCCTAGAAATAGGAATTCATCTATGGAAAAGCTACCAAAAATTAAAATAAATCAAATTAAAAGCTCGAAAACCCAAAAACATAGAAATCTCCTTAACAACTTTTGTGACAATGTGAACCTCTAAATGCATAGACACACTCACTAGTCTAATCACATAATGCAAATCAATTTGGATTTAATAATCATGGAAAGCTTTAATTTAAACATTTAATTAAGGATATGTTGACCATACAGGGATGACAGTGGTAAAATATGAATGGTTGAATCACTAACTCCATGTGCCACTGCCAGGGATATAAATCCTGCACATTAAACAACATGATCAAGTGCAATTGCATATAATAACATAGCCAAAGCAATAAATGCATTACATAACCTAATTTAACCATTTATTTAATTATATTAAAATAATCTATTTACATCACTCACATTTGCATAAAGCATAACAACACAAGAATGAAGTAAATAACCATAGCATTAAATCCATCACATAACATAATCAATGATATGTCCAAATACCGGATAACTAGATATCATCACAAAACACACTGTCATCTCAAAATGGCATCATCATGCAAATATGATCAAATGAATAGCATAGTAGTCTAAAATCTATGATACTGAAATCCAAGGTATAACATCCAACCCTCAGGTCATCTCAATTGTAAAACATAACATGAGTAATAGAATATCTCTCAAATCAACATATAACAAGGTAACTATCCACAACACATAACCAAATAGTCCAACATGGACAATCCATTTCAAATTATTTAAGCATTTGATAATGATAGTTTTCACAATATGAAAAGGCACTTAAAATACATAAGCGAACATAGTCATATACATTACTAACCACTACTACAAGAACCTAGCCTAGTGTAGCATGGTAATAGTACACAGTGCAATCTTTGCACATCTCAAGGAAATCATAGAACAACCTCATGATACCACATCGATCCTAGTAACCAATGGCACAAACCTCAATGAACCATAAATCACATCATAATCTCATAAATCAGCCAAAGCATAATCAAAGCAATTGATACAAAAACATAAATCCAATCACTTCAATGGTGTAAACCACTCGTGGTCAAAATCATGATCCATCACAACAAAAGATCAACAAGGTTGCATCCATCAAGATGACTTATGGAAGTCAAATGGGAGAGATGCTACATTAGCTCTTGATCTATAGGTTCAGAATAGCACATGCGCCCTTTTGTCAAGTTTTCAAACCTCATATGTGCACTCTAAGGCCTCGAACAATGAGCCTGAAGATTTTTCTATAAATTTTTCCACCAAAAATCCATAATAAATTCTATGATACTTAAATTGGAGAAATGAAATTTTTATGGTAGGCTTATAATTCCAAAATGAACCTTCCTATAGAAAATGAGAACATTCCCATCTCGTATGACAAACTTGCTAAAAATAGAAAGCTCCCAAAAATAACAACCCCTTATCTACTAGTCCTTATTAAAATAGAAAAGGTTTAAAATAAAATATTTTTCGGTGATGTAGGATTTCTCTTACACCTAGGATGCTCCCCCATAAGAAAATGTTAAGCAGAGACTCCTTGCTTACATAACTCTTTCTTTGAAATTGATATGAATCTCTACTGATAAATCTTTGGTAATTTGTTTATATACACAACCCTATATTGTTATCTGTGTACATATATATTGATATGCTTATTACTTCTAGTTACATGCTAAAAACTTTATCTCTAATTATGCACTTGTAGAATTCCAATCCCTCCATGATTGAACTGAAAGAGATTCATACCTATAATTTATGTATGTACCTTTGACAATCTCCTCATGTCTTCATTCAACTACTTTTGTTCAACCAAAAGGTCTCATACCTGTAACATATGTATGCCCCCTCTATGGTCTCCCCATGTCATCAATGTTTTCCTCTACATGATTTGACCAGAAGGTTTCACACCTATTGTTTATGTGTCTCCCTTTAATAGTTTCATCAGTCCTTCAACATTGGCCTCTACAAATCTTAGTTTATAGGCTTTATGCATGTATCTTATGCATGATCCTTCAAAAATCTCAAACTTCATACATGTATCCACACATGAAACAAACTTATTAGCACAAAACCTACTTTACTTTTAGATTTTTCTCTTTCCTTTTCACCTTTTAATGTAGTTATCTAAATAATTACATTGTAGGAACACCAAGTAGTGTAGAGATAGTTGGAATGGTTTGATTACTTAGTTCATATGGATTGACCCTATTCTTTATATTTTATAGGTGTATTCAAAGATGGAGATGTGAGCTCAAATATTTTTCAACATTCATATCAATGAATCTTCCATTCAAGCAATGGAGGCATTTTCCCTTATCTCTCTAGTAATTTATGTTTATGCAATGTGTTTATTCAGATATTGTATTAGGATCTGCCATGACTTATGTGGTATCTAAATGCATTATATAAAGTACTATCTAAAATTTGAATATGTTGTACCTTATAAAATAGTTTTGAAATATATTTTAATAAAAGTGTACTATTTTGGTACTTGTAGGTAACTTGAATAAAAATGATCAATTTTCTCTTGTTTATTGATTTTTGTACTTCACATTCTACATGCAAACCATCCTATAATATATATAACTAGCAACTTAAAACACATAGAAAAATATATAGAAAAGCTTAACATAGCAATTTAGGAGGTAGGCTAAATCAGTAACAACAATCTCATCATCTATCTTACTAGTAGATCCTCTTATAGCATTAACAACATCTTTTATCCTAGAAAAATATTGAGAAACATTATCTCCTTCTTGCATCCTCATATCATCGAACTTACCTCTAAGACTTTCAGATTTGGCTCTTAAAACATTTGCATCACCTCCATATATGGTGTGAAGAGCATCTTACATATTCTTTGCACTGCACAACCCTTGATGTCATCAAACTTAGGGCAAAGGCAATCTTCAACATTTTCTAATTGTGTTCTTTCTTTTTTTTCAAATCTTTAGTAGTTAGGGCTCTAGTACGATCAGTATGCTTAGTGGCAATATTGGCTTGTACATGATCTCCAAGACTCCTAGGTGTAGATGCATCAGACTTTACCATGCAGGAAATTTTTCCCTATTAAGCTTGGTTACCTCTCTTTTTGACATGTTGATCTTTTGCTTCTAGTACTTTCAAAATAGTCCTCTTAAGTAAATAGCTCTAATACCAATTGTTGGAATTCTTTAGAATAATTGAGAGGGGGGTGAACTAGTTATCCAAGATCCATATGTACAAATAAAATTTCTCACAACTTAGTGAACCCATATCCATAAAACATATTCATACATGCATCCCTTAGATCATACAATCACTTAACTTTGTTGATTATTTTTAAATCAACTTTACAAAAATACAACCATAAAACATAAAAAGATTCAATAACACATTTGACACAATGATTTAATGTGGAAACCCAATTTGGTAAAAACCACTAGTAGCATGCTACTCATTCTCACTCTTCTGAAGTGATGCCCTATGAAAGGCCAACCTTGTTAAAGGTTACAATACATAATATTAAATGTGACCTGGTTAGATGATTCCAATCACCTTGTTAGGAGTGAGCTATGTTAGAGAACTTTAGATCATTCACTTGGAATATCATTTAGTTAAAGGATTTACAAATGATTGTTAGGTCAACTTTAACCCAAAGGATTTACCCTAGATTGGTACAATGATTAGAAAGTTACAATAATGATTACATATCTCTATCGCGATCCTCTATTCTACTTGGCTTTCACACACTTTAGCTCTGATAGCTTCTTTACCCTTCAAGTATTCATACTCTTAAGCCTTCTTTCTTTGCTTACCAATAGCAATATCTTTTTTTCAGTCTCTGAATGAAGAAATACCTTAGACCTCTTGTGTAACTCAAGTTCTTGGACATTGACTAACCTTACTTTTTAACAAAAATCTCTATAAATAGAAAATTAAGATCTTTTATCATTCATCCTCTATCATCCTTTCTAGGGTTAGGTAGGATTGGTAAGATTTAATGAATCCACTCATCTTTTCATTTTAGTCCCTTCTAGAAACTTCTTCTTTAATCCTCTTTGAATTCACCTCAAAATAGTTTACCATAAATTTTGTGCCACCAACTAATCATAGCTATCTTTCACATGCTTCACAAAATTCAAGAAAATAAAATAGTTAGCTAATATTTGTCAAATCCATGGTTTAACATGAATATTGGCACTTGACATCAATATGTTGTCACTTGGCTTCCATATTGTTCTTCCACTCATCTACAAATAGATCACTTGGAAAATACTAAAATTTACTAGTGCTCGGCATCAAGTAAACTTTACTTAGCTTACATTGTTTCACTCAGCATAAATTAAACTTTGACTTTGCTCAACTCCAACTAATTTTCTACTCAAATTGCACTAACTTTCCTCGACACCTATTGTCCCCTTGGTCAAGCTTGGCAGACTCAATAATTCTTACTTCTTCAACTATACTTTGTTAGTGTATCCAACCTTTGCAACCTTAAGTAGATAATCAATACACTATATTATCACTATCTTAACTAATTTTTGTAATGCTTTTTACATACCACAACTCTATTAGAATTAATAGTTCACCAATATAACTAAGAGGGGGGCAAGTGAGTTAGATATCAAACAATCTCAGATAATTCTTACTTAACCAACCAAAGTAAATAGCAATCATAAATGCACATACACAAATACACCAGATATGTTAACTACGAAAACCCTTGACTAGAGGGAAAACCCTGGTGGAAATGATGCCCATAGTATAATGTACTAATCTAAAATTATTTGTTAGAGGATAGACTCTAATAGGAGTTTGTTACAATGCTTATTACAAAAAATCCCTATTAGGAGAATTTGAATCCCTATTAGGAGATTCCAACCCTGTTAAGAGTTGTAGAAGGCAACTAAACCCACTATCCAAATAGCTTCTAGATCATATCAACAAACCTACTATGCAATTGACCTCATACTATTCCTTTCAAAATAATAGATGTGGAACAATTTTCTTCTCTCTTTTTCTATCCAGTATGTTGGATTTATTCACCTTCAGATCATTCAAATAGATTCCAAACTCATTAGTAACCCTTAAGGTCACTTACACACATAGTAGATTACTCTACTCTTCTCCTTTGCAATTCACAAGTCTGCACTACTTCTTGATCATACTTAATTTCTTTAGAACTTGGAAAATACTTTTCCTTTATACCATATGCAATTATTAACCCTTTGAGTTGGCTCCACATGCTTAACATTATTTGAGTTAGCTCCATATTTAATTAAATGAAATACACATTTAATTAATATTGTTGGCTCTTAGTTGTTCACAAACTTTCACACATGGACTTCTATTATTATCCACTTAATAACATCATTAGTTGTTAGTATTCTTCCTACAGTTAACTATGCAACTCTTCATTTCAAACATATAGTATTATATTGATCATACAACATAAACTATTTTCCTAATGCTCTATTTTTGTGGTTCTTTGTAAATCACTAATATCTTCTATACAATGTTGATTTAGGTTTTGTGCACTTGACCACTTGTCAAATACATGTTGTAGTACCTTTTGTTAACTATGCATAGGAAGATATGCAATGTGGTGTCCTTAATTCACAAATTTTAGTCTACTACTTTCTCAATCTTACTATGTTGTCATCAATGACAAATACAATCATAATACTATTCTGTAGTGCTCCCCCATAGCATTAGCATTCATGCTAACAATCTCCCCCTTTAGCATTGATGACAACATAGATGAAAAACATCTAGTTCCAGGAATACCAATCAATAAAATCTTAATACCAATCAATAAAATCTTTCTTACTACTCCCCCATAATGCAAGTTCACTTAATCACTCTATTCTAATGTTTACTCTCTCTCCCATTTTAATGTTTTTCATATCACTCACTCTCCCCCATTGACATCAATGTCAAAGGTAGTATAAAAATAAACCTATTATCATGACCACAAGTCAGTCTATTGCTCTAAAATTCTTTTTTAAACACTAAAAGTATCTAAAGATACTGTTGTATACCAATTACCTATTCCAAGAGTCCTTGATTGACTCTATTCATCATAGATACTCCCCCATTGGAGAAGCATTGGCATTCAATCCAGTCTAAAAATTGTCTTGTATACCCTAATTTGATGCACTTCTGCATCTCCTACTATAAGCTAGGTAGGGGCATAATCCCAAGCATACCTCTCAGGTATTCAAATGTATCCTTTGGCAAGGCCTTTGTGAAAATGTTTGCAATCTATTCCTTGGTGCTGATGTATTCCAATCTGATTTCTTTCTCTGCAACTTTCTCTATTAGTACATGATACTTTACTACTATATGCTTAGTTTTAGAGTGCAAAATAGGATTCTTAGAGATTTTGATTGTACTTGTGTTATCACAATAAATGATAATAGGTTTTGTGAAAGTGATTTTGGTATCCTTCATCATTTGCTTCATCCATATGACTTAATTATAGTTGTTTATTGTTACAACATATTCTACCTCTACAGTACTTTGCGAGGTACAATCTTGCTTCTTGTTGAGCCAAGAAACTAATCTTCCTCCAAGTAAAAATTCTCCTCCACTAGTTTTTTTACTATCATCCTTATCTCCTGCCCAATCAACATTTGTATAAGTGCAAAGAGTGAAATCATTACTTTTTTCATACCAGATGCCATAATTGATGTCCCTTTCAGATATTTGAATATTCTTTTCACTACTACATAATGATATTCTTTAGGATCAGCTTGAAATCTTGCCACAATTCAACTACATTAGCTATATCTAGTCTACTATGAGTTAGATACTATAATCCTCCAATCATAGATCTATGCTTCTTTAGTTCAATAGTAGGCATCTCATCTTTGCTAGATAATTTATGACCAATTACCATAGGAGTTCCAATAGGTTTGCAACTTTATAAACTAAATAATTTTAGTAAATCCTTTAAATACTTGGTTTGAGATATAAAGATACCTTCTTTTTTTCTAAACAATCTACAATCCCAAGAAAAATTTCATTTAACCTATCATGCTCATTTCAAACTCATTCTTCATGTCTTCTAAGAATTTTTCACTGGCTTCATCATTGCCACAAAAAATGATGTCATCAACAAATACAATTATTATTAGAAAACCATCATCTATTTTCTTCAAATACAAGTTACCATTTGTCATTCCTTTAGTAAATCCAAGCTTTGCTAAGTATTTGTCCAACCTTGCATACTAGGTTACTAGTGCTTGTTTTAATCCATATAATACTTTATTTAGTTTGAAAATCATATCCTTTTCTTTTGTTAAAGGAAAACCCTCTAGTTTCTCAATGTAAACTTCTTCAAGTTCTCCATTTAAGAATTTTGACTTAATATCCATTTGATATACCTTAAAATTCTTGTTTACTGCATATGCTAGGAACATTCTAACTACTTCCATTCTTTCTACAGATGCATATGTCTCATCATAATCAATTCCTTCTTGTTGAGAATAACCTTTTCATACAAGTCTTGCTTTCTTTCTTATCACTTATCCTTGTTCATTCATTTTATTTTTGAATACCCATTTTGTGCCAATCACATTTTTGTCTTTTGGTCTAGGAACCAATTCCCATGTGTCATTCTTGATTATCTGTTGGAGTTCTTCCTCCATTGCTTTCATCTCGTGATCATCTTTGATTGCTTCATCTATGCTTCTTGGTTCTACTTGAGATATCAGACATAGTTCTTCATTGATTTTTCTTGTTGTCATCACCCCTTTTTCCTTACTACCTATTATCTAATCTATAGGATGATTCTTTATCAAGTTCTTATTTGGAGTAGGAGTTGCTACTTCAATTCTTATCTCAGGTATTGCATTCTATTCTTGTTTCACATTTTCAATTTGCACATTATTTTGCAAGTCATTATTAGTCTTGAAAAGTAACTCATTACATCTATTAGCCATTCTAGAGTAATCATCTCCATTAGAGTTATAGTCCATTATCTTTTCCTTGGTACCAAAATTATCATCAATTTTAACACTTGCATACTCTACTATAGTTTTTGTTCTATACTTAAAACATGTGTAGGCTTTACTTTTTAATGAATGGCCAAGAAACATACCTTCATCGCTCCTTGGATATACCACAATTCACAGGGTGTTTTTTCCATACCTTTTCTAATCTATACTCTATTTAGTGTGTATACTACTATATTGACTACTTCTCTCCAAAAGGTCTTTGGTACATCATTCTCAAATAGCATGGCTCTTACTACTTCATCAATTGATTTGCTTCTCCTTTCAACAATCTCATTCTACTCAGGTGTATGGGGTGAGGATAATTGTCTCATGATGGCATTTTCTTCATAATAGATATTGAATTCTCTAGAGGTGAATTCTCCTCCTCTATCTGATCTTGAGTCTAGATTCATTCTCAACTTTATTCTTAAATATCTTGAATTTTTCAAATGCTTCTAATTTCTCTTTAAGAAAAGCTACCCACATCATGCTAGTGAAATCATCAACAAAAATCATAACCTACTTTTTTCCATAGAATCTAGCTTTTGTATAGTAAAAAATTGCCTTCTAGGAAATGAGACTCTTTTTTGCTTAGCCAAAATGTATTCCTTACAAATAATATTAGTGGGCTTAGAGATTTTGGGAAAATATCTCACAACAAGTGTATTAGTGGCCTTCACAATGTTATCAAAGTTAATGTGACAAAATCTTTTGTGCCATAACCAACAATTGTCAATCCTTACTACTAAACATGTTATTTTAGTGGAGTTTAACTGAAATACATTACCTCTATTTTTTGTGCCAATACCAAGTAGTTTTCCTTCCCTCTTTTTGATAATGCATTTATCATTACCAAATTATAGTTGATAGCCTTTGTCCATAAGTTGTCCAATACTCAACAAGTTATGCTTAAGTCCATCAACAAAATAAACATCACCAGTATATGTTTTACTATCAACTGTTATAGATCCAATTCCTATAATATGATAGGCTACATTATTCCCTACTTTGACAATTCCTCCATCATAGCTTCTAAATTTGACAAACTTGCTCATATCACTAGTCATGTGATGTGAACAATCACTATCGATGATCCAATCTTTCTTTTCAGCTTGTGAAATTAGTGCACTTTCTTCTCTAATTTCTCTATCAAGATCATCCTCTTTTATAGATAAAAATCCTAATTCATCTTCACATTTTCTTTAATCAAGTTCTTCTTCATTTTCTTCTTCATTAGCTTATAAATAATTTCTAGATCTTCTAGATTTGAATCTACCCTTAAACTTCCTTTCTCTTTTAGGACACTTAGATTGATAATGACCATATTCATTACAAGTCCAACATTGAAAGATATTCTTACCATCCTTTTCTCTTTCCACAAGAAGAGCCACTCCTTCTTGGATCTTTTCATAAATGGATTTGCTATTGCTAGCAATGTCTCCTTGTGTTTTTGTGCTCCTTGTTAAACTAGGTTTGATGTTTACTACACTAAATGTTGTCTTAACTTTTGCCAATTCTCCAGCTTGTTTCAAATAAAATTTTGTAGCTTCCAATCTACCAAGAAATGTCTCTTTGGTGAAATTAGTAGTGCAAGGTATCATTAGTTGAATCTTTTGTGCTACTGACTTGAAAGGTGGTGTTAGACTTTTCAAGATCTTCCATATTACTTCATCATCAAATTTATTTCAATCATGAGATGTGATTCCTGCAATAATCTCAAATATTCTCCCAACATATCTTCTTATAGATTCATCTTCCATCATTTTAGTATCTTGAAATGCACAATACAAGTTTTGCAATCTAACACTTTTTGCATATGTATCACCTTGATAATTAGCTTTTAATGTTTTCCAAATTTCATGAGATATTTTAAGTAGCTTTACTTGACTGTAGTCACTTTTAGGTAATGCTAATAGTATTTCTTCTCTTTCCCTTATGTTGCACATAAACACTTCTCTTTGTTCTTCGATGTAGGTTTCAAGATTGTCTTCTTCTGCAATGTTTTTGGATGTCTTGGTCACAAGACAATATCCTAGTCCCATGCATAAGAGACGAGTCTTCATTTTATCCTTCTAGCTATCATAGTTTGTGCCATCAAATCTAGGACTTTCCTTTCTAAACACATTTTTTGTGGATCTCCCAAAGGTGTTAAACTTCCTTTCAAGGACCTAATGCTCTGATACAAATTTTTAGAAGTAAAAATTCACCAACATAACTAAGAGGGGGGGTGAATCAATTATTAAACAACCTCAAATAATTCTTAACTAACTAAAGTAAATAGAAATCATAAATACACATACAAAAATACACCAGATATGTTGACTAGGGAAACCCTTGAATAGAGGGAAAAACCTAGTGGGAATGATGTTCATAGAATAATGTACTAATCTGAATATTCCTTGTTAGAGGATAGACCTTGATAGGAGTCTGTTATAATTCTTAGTACAAAGAGAACCTATTAGGAGACTTTGAATCCTTGTTAGGAGATTCTAGCCCTGTTAGGATTATAGAAGGTAGCTAAACCCACTATCCAAATATCTTCTAGATCAGATCAATGAACCCACTATCCAATTGACCTCAATACTATTCCTTTCAAAATAATAGATGTGGCACAATCTTCTTCTCTCTTTTTCTATCTAGTACGTCAAACTTCTTCACCTTTAGATCATTCAAATAGATCTAGAACTCATCAATAACCCTTAAGGTCACTTACACAGATAGCAAATTACTTTTCTCTTCTCCTTTGCAATTCGCAAGTCTGTACTACTTCTTGATCATACTTAATTTCTTTAGAACTTGGAAAAAAATTGTCCTTTATACCATACAAAATTATTAACCCTTTGAGTTGGCTCCACATACTTAACATTATTTGAGTTGGCTCCATATTTAATCAAATAAAATACACATTTAATTAATGTTTTCAGCTCTCAGTTGTTGACAAACTTTCACACATGCAACTTTTGTACCTACACACTTGCTAACTTCATTAGTTGTTAGTATTCTTCGTCCAATTAACTATGCAACTCTTCATTCCAAACATATAGTATTATATTGATCATACAATAGAAATTGTTTCCCTAATTCTCTATTTCCATGGTTCTCTATAAATCATTGATATCTTTCATATGATGTCGATTTAGGTTCTATGCACTTGACCACATGTCAAATACATGCTATAGTACCTTTTGTTAACTGTGCATATGTAGATATACAATGTGGTGTCCTTAATTCACAAATCTTATTTTACTACTCTATTAGTCTTACTATGCTTTCATTAATGAAAAATACAATCATAACACTATTTTGCACTGCTCCCCCATAGCATCAAATTTCATGCTAAAAAACTCAACCTTTTCTCTAGGTTATTTTGTTGTCTAATTTGATCAAATCATCCTCCTCAACTAAACAAATGATAGTACTCAAATTGACTAAGAAGTTTTCTTACTAGCAAGTAGCAAGTTTGACATTAGTGACAAAATAATGATTGAAATACATTCTCATACTTGTATCAATCTATTTTCAATACAATCTTGCATACTAGGTTCTATGTGCTTGATTTAGACCATACAATACTTTCTTTAATTTGTATATGTTGTCATTTTCTTTTGTTAAAGGAAATTTATTAGGCTTCTCAATGTAGGTCCTTCTTCTTCAAGTTCTCCATTTAGAAATGCCAACTTTACATCTATCTAATACAATTTAAACTTCTTATTTGTTGCATGAGAAAAGAACATTCTCACTCCTTCAAGTCTGACAATAGGGGAAAGTGTTTACTCATAGTCTATGCCTTCTTTCTATGAATATCCCTTACATATCAATCTTGCTTTATTCCTCACAATCTCACCTCGTTCATTTATCTAATTTTTGAAAACCCATTTAGTTCTTATAGAATTCTTGTCTTTAGGTCTAAGAACCAATTTCCATGTGCCATTCTTCACAATTACATCAAGTTCTTCCTTCATTATTTGAATCCAATGATCATCCTTGCATGCCTCATATGCACTCTTTGGTTCAACTTGAGAAATTATACATAACTCTTCATGTACTCTATTTCTTGTTATAATTCCTTTATCTTTTCTTCCAATAATCTAATCAATAGGATGGTTCTTTATTAAATTTGTATTCAGTGTAGGTGCTATTGTCACAAGTCTTAGTTCTTCTCTAGGTTCAAATATTTGATCTTATATTTGTTCAAAAAATTTAACATAATTCTTCAAATTATTATTAGTCTCAAAGAAAACTTAAATATTCTCTCTAATAGGTTTAGGATTATCTTCTTCTTCATCAAAATAAGAATAAAAAATTATCTCTTTAACTCCAAAATTTTCATCCACTTTCACATTTGTCTACTCAATAATAGTCTTATTTATCTAATTAAAACATATATAAGCTTTTCTTATCAATGAATAACCAAGGAGTATATCTTCATCATTTCTTGCATCAAACTTACCAATATCATCATCTCTCTTTATGTAACACTTCCAAAAATTCTAAAATATTTTACTGAAGGTGCATGTCAAAACCATAATTCATACATAGTCTTGTTTGTACCTTTTCTAATTTGTAATTTATTCATTATGTATACTATTTTATTGACCGCTCTCTCCAAAAATGTCTTAGATACATCATTTTCAAACATCACTAGTCTTGCTTCTTCTATTATAGACCTATTTCTTCTTTTAGTAATCCCATTTTTCTCAGAAGTCTTAGGTGATGATAGTTGTCTCTTAATACCATTTTCTTCACAAAAGGTGTTAAATTCTCTTGAAGTAAACTCTCCACTTCTATCCGATCTCAAAATTTTTATCTTTACCCTAGATTCATTCTCAACTCTATTCTTCAACAACTTAAACTTTTCAAATGCCTCAAACTTTTCTTTAAGAAATGCCACCTACATCATTCTAGTGAAATCATCAACAAAAATTATAAAGTAACTTTCACCAAAGAATCCTCTTGTTCTAGTAGGACCACTCAAATATGTATGAGTAATACTTAATTTTTCTATGGTAGTGAACTTATTTCTAGAAAAAGAAACTTTCTTCCACTTAACCATAACACATTATTTGCAAACAACATTAGTAGTTTTCGCAATTCTAGGTAGATCTCTAACAACAAATGTAAGTTACTAGCCTTCACAATGCTATCAAAGTTTATGTGACAAAATCTTCTATGCTATAACCAACTATTATTCACCTTTGCAACCAAACACGTCATCTATGTAGGGTTCAATTGAAACACGTTACCTTTGGATCTTGTACTATTCGAATAAACTTACCATCTATATCCTTGATGATACATGTCTTCTTTATCAATCGAAACTAATAACCTTTATCAACCAAGTTTCCAATACTCAATAGGTTATACATTAATCCACCAAAAAAATAGAAATTATTAGTGTTATTCTTTCCATCAAGAGTAGTATATCATATTCCCTTGATGTGAAAGGTTGAATTGTTACCAACTCTAACAATTCCTC
This sequence comes from Cupressus sempervirens, assembly GCA_028749045.1. NCBI lineage: Eukaryota > Viridiplantae > Streptophyta > Pinopsida > Cupressales > Cupressaceae > Cupressus > Cupressus sempervirens. The sequence continues at coordinate 200,309,551 of CM053791.1, read as the reverse complement.
CATCATGATTACTAAACCTAAAAAACTTATTCATGTCTCCAGTCATATGATGTGAACATCCACTATCTATAATCCAATAATATTTCTTTTCAACTCGCAAAACTAGGGATTTTTCTTCTCTAATTTATTTTCCATGAATTTCTTCTTTTATAGCCATAAATCCTAATTCATCATCAATTTCACTCTGAACTCATTCTTTAGACTCATCATCTTCATTTGCATACCATAAATCTCTAGGTCTTCTAGACTTGAAATTATTCTTATAACTTTTCTCTCTTTTAGGACACTTAGAAGCATAATGACCAAATTTATTGCAAGTCCAACATTTTAAATTATCTTACCATCTAGTTCTCTTCTTACAAGAAAGGAAATTCCTTCTTCAATTCTTTTATCCTCCTCAAATTTAGATATGTTGCTGCTAGCAAAGTCCCCTCTGGTTTTTTCACTTCTTGATAAACAAGGTCAAACAATCAATGCACTAAAATTTGTTTCCACTATGGGAAATTATCTAGATTTGTTTAAGCTCACTTTTTCTACTTCTAGTCTTCCAAGTAAAGTCTCCTTGGTAAACTTCTCAATACAACGTGTCGCTTGTTCAATCATCTACAATGTCTTTCTAATGGTAGTGTCAAAGTTCTCAAAATATTTATATAATATCATCTTCATCTTTAGATCCTTAAAAAGACTTAATTATTGCAACAATATCTAATATTATACCAATATAGCTTCTCATAGATTCATCTTCCATCATTTTAGCATCTTGAAAATAGTCTAATTATTTTAGCATGCTTATCACCCTCAAAAGTAGATTCTAAGGCCACCCAAATTTCTTGAGATGTTTCTAAGGATTCTATATTCATTCTCAAGGAGAAATGACAATAATGCTTCTTTGTCATCAACCAATACCCTAGACCCATACATATAAAATGATTCTTCATCTTCTCCTTCAAGTTTTCATAGTTAACTTCACCAAATTTAGGACTTTCTTTTTAGGAGTGACCCACCATTGATCTCCTTAAGTTGTTAAAATTTTTCCTCAAGAACCTAATGCTTTGATACCAATTCTTAGAAAGCAAAGTCCACCAAGATAATTGAGTAGAGGGGGTGAATCAATTATCCAAATATCAAAAAATATGAACCTTACTAAACCTTAACCATGTGAAAAATATAATCAGCAACCATAAGAAGATATACATACAAAATAATTATGAGTGAGTAACAAGTATGAATGTGAATTGAAGAGCAAAGGCTACAAGAGGTATAAGGAAAAATAGAGTCTCATCTATCACAGCAAGGTGATCATTTATACATCAAAGGAACCTCAATTAGCAAACTGAGTTGTAGATCAGAGATTAGTCACTAGTTCATCCTAATAGGTGCATTAGTCAAATCCTCTAGCAAGGTGGACTTAATAGTCTTATTCTAAATCTCCTAACAAAGTGCATACTTCATTATACTATATAAATCCTTTTATGAGGTGGACCTAACAATCCTTATTGCTCCTAATAGGGAAAATCACCAAAAGTGATAATTTGTAAGCCTTAATAAACCAACTTTATACTACAGTATTAAAGATTGAGGGTATCATTCATATGCTAGTTTTACTTTCTATTTGAAAGGTTTCTAGGTTACCAAATATTGTGTCAACTCTTATGAATGTTTTATTTCTTTTAGTCTTTCATGCATTCAATTAGATCATATTAGCTTAAACGGGATTAATTGGTGAATTAAAGTTAAAGTTTATTGGTTCTTGATTTACCCCCCCCCTTCCCTCTTAGTCACCTAGCCCACCATACATTTCTAACACCCCCTAGTTTTGAAATTCCATAAGAGACACCTAGTTCAATGCCTCAGTCATTTAGGAACCTCCTCTAGGTGTAGGTGAAACCTTGGTGTCTAATCAAGAAGTATTAGACAGTTAGACAGGGAGGAAAATACATTTTTTTACACTTTAGTGCATAAAGTATGCACTTGCACACTTGCCCACATGCACATGTGTTTTTAGTGTGCATGCATACACTTCACCTTTTTCTAGAGGTGCACACATGTGTATGTACAAACCTTTGGTAGTGCGTACCTTTGGAGATGGGCACTCTAAATTTGTGAGCCTATAAGAAGTCCCCACACCCTTGTACCATTTGCTACTGCACTACTTTGCTACTCCTCCAAGATCACACCCTCTAAAGTGAAGGAAACCCCTCTTGGAGGTTCATGATGTGTACACCTCTACAAGGAAAAAATGGTTCTCTCCATTCCCTCCAAAGTATTGCACATGTGCACCCTATGTAGGTGTGCATGTATACAACTTCACACTTTGTCATCTCAAGGACAAAATGGGAGCACACTAGCTCACCCTGCGCAGGTGTGCTAAGTGCGCTAGTGCACAAAAAGGATAATTGAGGGGAGTTTTCCACTATTTTTTTAGTTCTAATTAGGTTTTTCTTACTATTTCCATAGTCTAGGCCCTAGATGAGTCTCATTTTAGTATTTTGACATCAAGTTACTAATGTTTGCCTCTTTTATGTAGATATAATGGCATCATCATCATCCTTCATGGTAGAGAAAATGGAATCTAAACTTGTAACATTCAAATACCATGGAGCTCCCAAGAAGTCCAAATTCCAAGGTGGGCATGTAGAGATTCAAGACACAAAACTCAGCCATATTGAATGGAATGCATTTTTAACACTCTATAACAAACCAAAGGAGAGATCAACAATGGTATTAGCATCAATCAAATGTGGGTTGGTGAATACCACTTTACACCCTACATTAGTTCAATCCTCTAAATGGATCATGACATTGGCTTTACATTACATGCTAGATGAGAAGGTCATGAAAAGCATGATAGGAGAGATAGTCCTTGACCTTCAACCAAGAAACATAGAGAAAGATTTCCACCTCCTTCAACAATCCAAGAAGAACAAAAAATTCAGGACACCAAGGAAGGAGAATATCAATAGCTTCATGCTAGTCAAGTATCTGAAGAAGGGAAAATAGTAAAAAGAACTCAACAAGTTCCCTTAGATATAGAGGCTAGATCATAAGCCCAACATAGTACAAAAATGCCCTTTGAAGAACCCCCTCAACATGAGAAGACTTTAGAGAGGAGTAATAATGGAAAGGAGCCTTTTTTAGAACAAACTTCTTCCCCCAATATATACCACTAATGGGGAATATCTTATAGTACTAAGATATTGCCTTATTAATTAAATCATTTTGATTTAATTATTAAGTCACTTATTATCTCTAGTTTACTTAAGGTAAACTTTAGGCATATAATAATTAATTCTTTTATTAATTATTATCATGCAACCTAGGTTTTACCCTATTAGGGTTTTGATCTCATTTTATAAGGATTGATCTCTTTGTAATTTATTCATTCACTTTTGATGATAGCAATCTCTTTTTTTCTCATCAAGAATGTCTCATCTATGGATCTAAAATTTCAACCTCCATAGCTTTTGCTTCTTTCTTTCTACAATAGGAGTTTGCATGTAGCTTATTCTTGGGAGCTGTGGCATTGATCTTTCATCAACTTCAACATGGTATCAGAGTTCCAAATCTTCATGCCCATGGTCTATTTATGAGAAGTTTTTCTTGGCTTTTCAATCTATACTTTTTGTTCAGAGGGTTTCATTTTTTAAAGATTTTTTGTATTGAATATATGGGGCACCATTTTTTGGTACACTTTGAGCCCAAACCGACATCACAGTTGAGTTTAGAGCACCCAAAAACTACTATTTTCATATAAAATTTGTCTAATTTGGATAGAGTTGGAATTTGAGCCCAAAAATATTGCTCACAAATTGGGCGTGTTTCCAGAAGTGAAGATTCTCTGATTTTTTGGTATGTTTCCTGAGGTAATGAATTTCTAATTTTTGGTACACAAATTGAAATTTTTGTTTGAATATTAAGAGTTTTGTACATTTCTTAAGGAAACAAATTTTATTAAAAATTTGGCACGCAAATTGAGATTTTTGGAAATTAAGATTTTGACACATTTCTAGAGGTGGCAATTTTGTGTTTTTTTGCATGCAAATCAAGATTTTTGGGTATGCGAATCAAGAAATTTTTGATATGGAATTGGCATACTTCTAGAGGTAATTTTTGGTACTATTGGACATGATTTTCAAGATATTTTGACATGGATCTTGAGGTGGTGAATTTTTTTTCTTTTCTAGTGGTTGTTTAAACTATATTTGGTCTTTTGGCTATAACTTGCTCATTTGGACTCTATTTTTTGATCTAAAAGAAGTGATAAAAAGCTTATTTAGTGCTCATCATGATTGTGCAATTTATATAGATTTTTGATGTCGTTTAGTGGCTTATTTTGGCTATCAAAGTCAAAAAAAAAAATTTACACTCCAAAATTTATTTTTTGCACTCCAAGAGAAATTTTGAGAGATTCTGTTTTCCAAATTCTATTCTAGACACATCCTATTTAGTTTTTTTTCTTTTCTATTTTCTAATGGATATCTTGGTTGTTTTAGGTCTATGAAATAATTTTTTTAAAGACAATTTTTCATGGGTTGTACTATCTATTGTATCAGCCTTATGTCTCTTTTGATCTTTGTCGAGATCCTTTTGTAGTATTTTTGTAAACACATTGAGATAAAGTGCCAGTCTATTGCATTTCAGGATCTTGGACATCTTTGTGTTTTATTGTACTCTCACTACATTATAAAGTGCATTGGGGATTTTTCTGTTGGCCATATTTACTTTCTTTTTTCAAGTGAGTGATCCTTTCATGATATTGGCATTATGATGTATTAGTGACATGTGCCAATATAGGTATTTGTACTTCTTTTTCACTCTCAACGTTCCTAATTCTTCTTTCTGCATGAGATATTAGATTTAATTTCAGTGTTCATATCTTACCTCTTAGCATTAGAGAGGGGTTATGTTGGTTCTATTGCTTTCTTGGTTTGATGGAGTAAGTTGTGTATTTTTTGATCCCATGTAATAGGCGATTGCAATGGCTGGATACCTGTGCATTTCAGTGAGATGGATCATTTACCATATAGACATTCTTTCATTCCTATTTTTAGAGGCCATGAAGATACCTTTCATCTTTGATTGATCAGCTCTTCAGACTTAGTCTTCTCTACTTGGTTATGTTCTATATACCAAAGGTTCTTCAGATCAATAGTTTGGCAGTGTTTGCAACTTCATGCTTCAGTCATGTTCTTTATGATCATCTTTTGTTTATATCTTCTAGAACATTATTTCCATCTCTTTTTGGAGTAGGATTTTTGCATGTAGTTTTCTCTATTTCTCCTCTTTATAGAGATTTGGTTGTGCTTGGGTACCTCATAAGGCCTTGTTGTTGGGACCCAATTTGCTTCCAGTAATAGTTTCTAGGTCCTTAGCTACTCCTTAAGTTTATCTTAAGGCGGGTGTTATAGTAATAATATATTTCCTTATTAATTAAATCATTTTGATTTAATTATTAAGTCACTTATTATCTCTATTTTACTTAAGCTAAAACTTTAGAGATATAATAATAAATTCTTTTATTATTTATTATCATGTAACCTAGGTTTTACCCTATTAGGGTTTTGATCTCCTTTTATAAGGATTGATCTCTTTGTAATTTATTCATTCAGTTTTGATTATAGAAATGTCTTTTTTTCTCATCAAGAATATCTCATCTATGGATCTGGAAATTTTAGCCTCCATAGATTTTGCTTCGCTCTTTCTATGACAAGTCTTTTCATGTAGGTGATTCTTGGGAGTTTTAGGGTTGATCTTTCATTAACTTCAATAGAATACACCATCATGGCTAAAGATGGAAGTCATGTTTCAATAGAATAAGAAAATGGAGCTAACAAAAGAGGAGGAAATGATGGAGTTGATAAAAACGATAAAGAAGCCTGAGCCACCTAAGGGTGATGCTGGAACTCTTGCCTTCATCATGATGAATCAAGATCAGGGTCTTCTAGCACATATCATAATTCCTCATCTACATGTCAACACTGAAAAATTGTCTCCTAAGGATTACAAATAAACAAGATCATATTGGGAAACCTCATGGTAGAGGTAACCAAAGTGTTGATCACTATATGTCTCAAGAAAGTGTTTAAGCACTTGGATTAGGATGAATCAAAGCTAATAATGTTGTGAAAAAAGATCAAACTATTAAGAGGCCACAAAAATTAGGTGGTGGGACACATTAACCTAGAAAATCCTAAGATTACTCTTGGAGCTTCACTTAGAAGGAAATAAATGGCGCCATAGACAGATTAATTTTTGGAAGCATGTGAGAAATGGCATGACACTTTTGAGGAGAGAAGAATGAAAATAATACAAGGTAATTTGAACCTATTATACTATATCTAGACTAATGCCAACAAGATTGTTTCTTCTGTAAACCAACATTTTAGGCTGATGGATGAATTGTATACCTGGGCTAATGATTTAGAAGAACTCAGATTGATAAAGGCTAAAAGGTACCAGATTCTAACATAAGTATACTCAATAGAGGAGCTAGATAAGATAGATGATTGGATAGAGAAGATATCCTCAAGAAATAAGGTTATGATGGCATTACATGAGGGAATCTAGGAAAGAAAGAATAATGCTCAAGAGTTTTTTTAAGAAGTAGAAAGGTACTATAATGCTTCTAGCCTTGAGATTTTTGAGGATGAGTCAAAGACCAAGCTTTCTTCAATGCAATCGATAGTTTACCAATTCAAAGACATGTTAAAAAATGCTTAATCAGAAGATGATGTAAGAAAAGTATTCATAAGTGAAGAGGCATTGTTAAAACTAGACATCAAGCTTATGGCTTTTGTAGAAACTAGGATAGAAGTATACAACTACTAGTAAGTAGTTAAGAATAAATATGATGCATTAGATTTTCTAGAGGATAGTGAAGTTGTTGAGATAATAGAGAATTTCAAAGGAAAAATTGAGACATCATTTTGGTATACAACGGAAGAAAACCCAAATGTTGGAAATTCATTTTTGACACTTAGAAGATTTTTTGGTTTTTTGGATTGTGTCACCAAGGTGTGCAGGTGCACTAACAATTTTGATGAAGAAGTAGTGCACTGATAATTAATTTCCATTTTCTATTTTAGAGAATTCTATGAATAAAAAATACATTTTGACTGTAGTTTAACTCCCATAAATGCCTAAAGAAGGATGAGCTTCCAATTCTAGAGCTCTTGGGGACTTCTAGATCATCTCACAACTTCTATCTTGTTATCTTCTCATTATTTTATTCTTTTATGCCATGTAAAGGATCATGCACCAATTAATGGATATAAACAAGGGTGGAGACCTACTTAGCACCATTTAGAGAGTTAGTTTGTATATAATTATATTTGTTTTATTAGTTTTTAGCATAAGTTTGAATTTAAAGAGATCTTACTCCTAAAATAAAGGAACGAGAAGATTTCTTTTAAATACATGGATGAATAGGTACTCTAGGCCATTATTTTGATACAATAATATATGATATTGGTGCTCTCATTCTGAGTGTAGTTTTTCTTTCCAGAGTGTATTATTTTTGTGAATACATGTTCATGCATAATAATGAAGCCAATGGTTTTATTGTGTTGGTATTATTGTGCAATTTTTTTAGTTCTTGTGCTTGCCTTGTGTTAACGAATTCTATCATTGTGATGAATTGGAGAAAGGATCATTTCTTTTCTTGCATAGCATTTTTTCTTGTGTGAGCACACTTTCTGTGGCCTCGTGATTTGATTAAACATGAAACATCTTTTAGTTATTATTGAAGTTCCCATCGAAAATTGCATTAGTGGAGTTGAGAAAGTGATGCTCCTAATTTTATTAGTTTCCTACCAGATCCTTTTGATAATTTAATTCATAGATGTGTTATTACTTTAACTTATGTTTGTTAGAAATTTCCCTTTCAGTTATTTTCTTAAAATATCTCATTACTCTATCTTTGTATTTTCTTTTCAAGCACTTTGTTAAAATATGAATTCATATAGTTGCATTGATGAATTGCATTCATAATTAAAAAAAAATACAAAAATATATCTCTTTGTGGTTACATTTTAGCAACACATTGTGCATATTGGTTAAACCTAGCACATGCCTCCTCATGAACATACACATTTATCTTTAATTAAGTTACCTTACAGGTTGAAAAAATAGTCATCTATAACCTTGGAGTTTGTTATTGATAATATTTTCAAGAGAGAGATTTGAAAGGATCTCTATCATTCACTATCATACAAAATGACAACTCAACAAAAGTGGTTTTATAAGGAGTGCCCCAAAACCATTTGGCCCAAAAACCCAAGTTGGTGTTAGAAAATTCTATGGTTTTTAGACATCCAAAAATTTCCCAAGTCTATCACTATCAAAAGGTATGCATGTGCACCTTTTGAAGATGTGCACTTTTTAGAGGTGTATTTTTCCATAATTAACACAACCTAGAAGATCCTTATCCACTATCTCCATTTTAGCAGGCTTTAATGCCTTCACCTAGTGGATATGAGTTCATAGAAATCAATTATTTTTTCAAGCCTCATACTGATAAGGGGATACCAAGAGCTCTTCCACTTCCATTCCAAATCTTTTCATCTTCTTTATTTCCACCTTTGAACTCAACTCCACCTATTTTTCCACCTAATCCTCTACCAATGGCCTTCCTTGAAAATGTAGTAGATTCACCAATAAATTTGCAAGGTACACTCAATGACCTTCCCAAGAAATGTAAGAAATTCTTCCCAAGGTACATTTATGGAGAAACATGGACAACTAAGGATTATATCAAGGATTTTAAAGAAATATGCAATTAGAAACAGAGTCAACAAGAGAACGTGGTCCTCTATTTATTCCCATACACATTAGGAGAGGTTTCCTTTAACTATTATGTGTATTTACCACAAGGATGTACCTAGAATTGGGTGGCCTTTAAAAAATTGTTCTTAGATCAATTCAAAATATTCATCAGCTTATTTGTGATACACCATCAATTTATATTGATAAAGAGGGATCCAACAGAGACCATTTCACATTTCAATCATTGCTTTCATATGGCATACTGTAAGTTGGAAACACCCTACACCATACCAATTGAAGTTGCAATCATGACTTATCTGAATGCCATGGACCAAGTCACTACTATCTTCCTAATTAGATTGAATGCTATAGATATTCATACATTGGACAAAGTCTTCAAAGAAGCAATTAACTTTACCAAACAAGCCAATCCTAATGGTAGTGGCTTGATGGTTCCAACTCACGCTAGTATGATGGTACCAACATATCCTACTGGAGTGCAAGTAATGCCTAGTCAATTCATTCCACTAACTTCAATTCCACTACAATAGGCACTAGTTGTGCCAACTCTAGCTATAAGCAACCTAGGATATGAACCTCCAAAAGCTTCTTTAATTGAGTAAAAGGTAGCACCATCCACTAAGATAGAAAATAATATCACAACTGAGTTAGGTCAAATGAAGAAGACCATGTCTTAGATTACTAATGAGCTAACTCATTTGAAATTTTCACATGGGAAGAACAATAAATTTTAGAGAACAAATGGAGTGCCTTACAATAAAACCTATGGTCAAAATTACAACAAGAATTTCAATAGAAATAATAATGTAGGGAATAAATTCAATGCTCCAAATCACAACAATGGTTTCAAAAGATAGAATCAACAATTGAATACCCCTCCAATTAATGAAAGTGTCCTTGTAGAAAACAATAATAATGCTCAATTTGTTGACATCAGTCAAGTTAAAACTAGTCAAAATATACCAATGATGGTGGCTCGTATTTCAATGGAAATCAAGAAGTCAACCAAAATTAGCAATGAACTAACAATAAACCCCCTATGAATTTTAGTACTATGTTTTTACAATCTTATGATTCTCCACATAATTTTGAAATGGTAGAACAAGTCAATGGAAAATTTATCTTTCCATTCAATCAAGAATCAGATCCTAAACTAACAAATTTTTTCTCTTTTTGGAATGATAATTGAAATGCTTACAACTTACAAAATTAGAGGGAACCCATGAGAAATGGGATTCCTCCTATGTTGCAACCAACACCTCCACATCCAAGAGAGAATAGTAATCTAGCACCTACTAGAGCACCCTATGTTTGACAACAAAATTAGAACTAAGGAAATATAACTATGATACTAAAGAATCCTTCTTGGTCAACTAAAAAGTATAGTGTAGTTGAAGATTTACAAAGGACAAAGGAAAATATTTCCATGATCAATATGCTACAAAGCTTCCCTAATCAAAGGGAAGCATTATCGAAGACTCTTGATAATACCAAGACAATGTTGGCCATAAGCCATCAAAAGAAAATATCACAAGAGCTTAATGCTTCAGAGGCTATTCTTACCAAGTAGAAGGACAAGGCCAAAGTACCCCCTTTCTTGCTCTTTCTTGGGATTTTTGGAAGGAACCTTCATAATTTTCTCATAGATTTAGGAGCTTCTTGTAATGTCATGCCACTTTTTATATCTCAAAAGTTCAAAGTCACTCTACAACCTTGAAATCTAATAGTGATTCAACTTGACAAAATAGAAGTAAAAGTTATTGGGGAATTGAATGATGTTCATATACAGTTAACTACAAACCCCCAAATTCAAGATATCATAGACATACACATGGTCAAGATTTTGGAAACATATGGCCTATTGCTAAGTAAAGAATGCACCTGATGCCTAAGAGAATAGTTCTCAACTAATTTTATTCAACTATGGCTTCCTTAGAATGGGTTGAATAATCAAATCAAGATAGATGTTGAGCCAAATCTAAAGATAGTGATCACATAATACAATTCTTCAAATGAAGTAGTATTTCTTCAATTAGACTTAGGCTCTAACAAGGTGATGGCTCTTGACATAACATTAGTTAAAAAAATAGACAATTTGAATGAAGAATCATTGATTCCTACCCATGGGAAGAGATCATGACTCAATTTATAGATAGCATGGTTGCAAATTTTTAATGCTTAGGAGAAGAAGTGGACCCAAACATTTTTCTTATTCTAGGATTTTGTAGGTTGCATAAAGTAAGTAATTCAAAATTTGAGTGCTCACATTTCCAAGACATAATTGCTTGATTATTAATTTAGATAATGCACTTAAAAATGGTCACACTCCAAGTGAGGTACCAAAAGAAAATTTGAGTCCCGCATGCATATTAGAAGTCATTAATAATGATGAAGAGGAAAAAGAGATCTAAATGCATCATAGAGTAACACCTCTTCAGATGGTAGAGCTTTGTCTTCCCCTCCACCAGAGATGATTAAATTTTTAATGAGAAGATGCTTTGTGAAAGTTCAAGGATGGAATTCAATAGTCATTTGACCTAAGCCATAAATTGATAAAATTATAGAGTTGATTAAGGAAACTCAAGATGAAAAAAGGAAATGGATGATCCCCATATCAAAGGTAAATAATAGTAACTCACCAAGTCCAACATGTGAAAGAATATAATGGATCCTGAAGAAAAAATCCTCCAAAGTCGAAGTGAAAGAAAATACTTGAACAGATAATCACAAGTCAAGAAAGTAGAAAGAACAACCAATATGGACACTCTATTTGATGGCTCTAAATGAAAATTAGGAGTTGGCATAGGTATTGAACTAATTAATCCCAAAAATAGGTCCTTTTATGCTACATATCATTTACAATTTAGGTGTACTAACAATGTTATAGAATGTAAATCCTTGATCTGTGGACTTCTCTTTGCATTAGAGAAGGATGTCAAAGCACTCAAAATTGAAGGAGACTCTTAGTTAGTGATTAGATAGGGTAAAAAAATTTACTCTTGTAATGATATAAGACTACTTTCTTACCAAAAAAGGGTTTGGGACTTGATGGAAGATTTTGAAGCCATAAACACTAGGTTCATTCCAAGAAGGAGGAATACGGTAGCTGATGCCCTTGTAATTTTAGCTAGTGCATTACATCCCATTAAAGAATGAACTCAAAAGGCTTTCAATTGAACTAGTGACTACCCAATCTATTCTAGATAACATTACTAAATTCTGAGTCTTCCAAGATGATAAAAATATTCTTGAGTTCATCATGTTTAATGATCTATTCAAAGGACAAGAGATTAATTATACTCTCAATGAAAAACCTATGGATGATGAACTAGAAGATGAAGATGGGACCATTAATTTGAAAATAATAATTCTTGTAAGGGGATGGTAGAGTTGGAATGCATCTTTTTTTGGGATGAATTAGCACGTAGTAAAAGAACTATCTAAGAAAAGGGAATTGAAAAATGTGATTCATATAATCTAGGCATAGAAGATGACCCTAAGTTGGTGAGAATTGGAAAGGTATGTAATCCCCAAGAATAAGAAATTATGCTTCAAATACTCACAAAATACAAAGATATCATTGTGTGGAGTTATGAAGAACTCAAGACATATGATCCTAACATCATCACTCATGATATCCCGTTGAAGCTTGATGCTAAGCCTTTTAACCAAAGATAAAGACTAGTGAACCCTATTATTGAACCATTAATAATGAAATATGTCTAGAAGTCCCTTGATGTTAAGATTATCTTTTCAATCTAACATTCTACATGGGTTGCTAACTTGGTGTCAGTAAGGAAAAAGATTGGAGACATTCACCTTTGTGTAAACTTTCACAATTTGAACCTAGCATCCCAAAAAGATAACTACCCTTTTACTTCATTGTATGAAGTACTAATTTTTTTGAATGGGTCTAAAGTGATATATTTTTATAGATGGATACTCAAGATATAACCAAGTGATGGTAGATGAGAAAGATAGGTTAAAGATTGCATTCAAAACAAAATGGGAAACATTTGCATACAAGAGAATGCCCTTTGGATTAATCAATGGAGGAGCTACAATTCAAAGAGACATTGATGAAGCATTCAAAGGGCTGATAAATAGATACATAATTGTCTATATGGGTGACCTAATTGTCTTTTGAAAAGACAATAGTACCCATATTGCTAATTTGAAACAAGTTTTCAACCAATGTCGAAGATACAATATATCTCTTAACCTTAAGAAATGTTCATTTGGGGTTACCAAAGGAAATATTTTGGGTCACATTATTTATGAATTTGGGATATCCATTGATCTTGAGAGGATAGAATCAATTCTAAATTTCTCACCTCCTCATAGTCACAAAGATCTTAAAGCTTTCTTTGAGAAGATTAATTTTATGTGAAAGTGTATTAGTGGGTTCGCTAGGATAATTTTTCTCCCTCAATGAATTTCTAAAGAATGGAGTAAAAATTGAATGGGTTCCTGAAATCAAGAAATATTTCAAAGATATCAAAGTAGCTATCTCTACAGATCTAGTACATGTGAGTCCCAATTATAAGTTTCCCTTTCAATATTTATTCTTTTGTTTCATAACACTCATGTGTAGGGATTCTCACACAAAATAAAGATAAAAAAGATGAGAGACCTATCACATTCATGAGTTATCTACTAAAAATTGTTAAATTGAACTATTCCAATCTTGACAAACAATCATTCTTCCTGATAAAGGAAGTCAAGAAATTTCTCCATACATACTCAAGAGTAAGGTATATGCTATTGTGTCAAATCCTAAAGTTAAATCATTACTAAAGCTAAATGAATTATGTGAAAGAAGAGGAAAATGGATGGTTATGTTACAAGAGTTCAATTTGGAAATTTAACCAATGAAGCTAGTGATGTGACACCCAATCTTTCTCCTACCCTAGCTTCCTCTAGGGTCTACCTAGGTCTCTTACTTGACCTAATAGGGTTGTTAACTTCCCTTAGCTTCCTTAGGAACCTAATAATGTGGTCCTAGGCAATTCAAGTAGGTGCACGCCAATGTAAGATCACTTTCTCTCCTTATTTCAACTAACTCTAAATCCTCAAAAGGCATAAAAAAGGAATGGATGGATCCTAAGAAGGCATTTGGATCACAAGCACCAAAAATCTTGAAATCCTATTCAAGTTCCAAGGTTCATACAAGATTTCCTCAAATTGCTTGAAACAAGGCTAAAAGCTATTATCCCTCCATATGAAGAAAAAATCAATTAACTTGCAAAAGTTCTTAACAAGAGGTAAAAAAATCATTGATCCTAAAACCCTTTTCTAAGGCCTTAACAATTTTCTAGGTCTATGGTTTCCAACCTGTCCATATAGTATGACCACAATTTTAGCCTAAAACTAAGGGTTTTAAGTGCTTTATTGGCTATTTGCACACAATAAGGTATGTCCTTCATAGAACACTTTCCAAAGGCTCCCACTAAATTTAGGGATTCTCCACTTCTTCCTTCAACACTTCCCATGCTTTGTTTGAATTATTACACACATTCAACCACTCTTATCACTTTTGCAATAGGCTATGATCCCTAACTCTGGCTCACCTAGGGCATCACCATAAAATCCATTGCCTTGCTTTCCAAGCACCCTCCTTTTCTATAAAATATGTATAAGGAGTCACCTCAAATATCCCAAGAGACCATAGAGATTTTATAGTGGGAAAGGGAGTTGTGACTCCATCTTGTTTAGTCACAAGTTTTAGAACAACAAGATGACAAAACCACAATAATTTATCTAAGCAACTAGAACTCTATAAAACTTCAAAATAGCACTATACAGTATTGAAAACAATCCAAACTAATACTTCAAGCACAAATCATTCCAATATAATCCATTAAAATCCAATCAATCTCAAAAGCATAAAATTATGTTATTAAGCTTGTTGCTTAGTCCATATAACTATAAATTTTTCCAAGTTCCAACCCTACCAAAAGGTAGAGGATGACCTTATAAACCCATGTCCACACCTAATACACATACTTCAAATAATTACAAGGCTTCAACTTAAAATTTTCTCAATTACAAGAAAATTTGGCAATGTTGTCATTGACAACATTGACAATTTTTTAGTAGTTTTTACAATTTTGAGCATTTTACTCTTAAACTTGCTTTAAATGATGTCAAAATATGCCAAGAGCCTTAAATAGCTATAAAACACATAGTAAGGCCCTTGTAACACTTTTTTGACCATCCTATCCTTCCAAACAAAAAAATGCTCTATATAGCCTAATTGAGAAACTATGAGCAACCTCACCTTAGTACTATGCTAGCACTATTATTCACCTAGTGGTGTGGCTAGCACCACTACAAGCCAAAATAACCTAGGATCCCTAGCTCTTTCACAAGCCTAATGAGGTATCCCTATACCATACTCCCCCAAAATAGAATACTATGTCACTCATGTGGATAATACATCTGGAGGGATGCCTACCTTCTTAAAATCTACTTCAGCAGCCCAAGTTTCTTTTGGTTCAAGTTTCCCCTTCCATTGGATGAGGTGATCCATGTACATGTGGTGTCTAGTGGCTTTCTTGAATCTTGAGTCTAAGACATTATCAGCTTCCAACTTGGTGGTGGAAGGGACTATTGTAGGCTCCATGTCATCCTAAAGGCCTTTACTATTGTAAGCATCAATAGGTTATGGTCCTTTGAACTAAACCAATTCTAGCACATTAAAAACTAGAGATATGCCTAGTAAATAAACTTTGTATGAATTTTTCCCATTTTTTATTATTATATTGCAAGGTCTTACTCTTTTCATCTGCAACTTGGTTGTTACACCCTTCTACAATCTTTCCTTGTTTGAATGCACCATGACATAATCTCCAATGGAGAATTGAATGTCCTTTCTCCTTTCATCTATCTTGACTTTAAGATTTTGGGTATATTCTTGGATGGTCTTCCTTAATTTTTCTTGTATTTCTTTTATTGTTTGGGGAAAATTATCAGCATGCCCACTCCTATATTCCATGCCTCCAAGACCTCTCAACTCACACCTCTAGGATGTATGCCATAGACAATTTTAAAAGGGATTCTTCATGTGGTCCTATTTTTGCTATCATTATATTCATATTGTACTTGGGAGATGACCACATCCCATCTTTTCCATTACTCCTTAGTTAGGCACCTCAAGAGATTACCTAGCAAGATATTGACCACCTTAGTCTGACCATCAATTTGAGGATGATATATTGATCCAAATGATAAGTTTGTGCGAAGTTTTCACCACAAAGTCTTCCAAAAGTGACTTATGAATTTCACATCCCTATCTAAAACTATGCTTAATGGAAGGCCATGAATCCTCACAACCTTTTTGAAGAATAAATGTGTAATGTGGCTTGCATCATTGGTACTTTTGCATGGAATAAAGTGCCCCTTCTTATTGAACCTATCAAAAACTACATAGACACTATCATAGCCCTAGTTTTTCTTGGGTAGACTAACTATGAAATCCATGCTCACACACTCCTATGGCCTATTTGGGACTGGTAAGGGTTGATAGAGACCTACATTACTCATCCCTCCTTTAGTTTTCATACATACCATGGATTGTTCCACATACTTGGTTACATCTTTGACTAATTTAGACCAATAGTATAATCTTTGGACCAAGTCTAGAGTCTTTCTTACACAAAAGTGTCTACTTAGACTCTTGTTATGTTTCTCCTATATTAGGTTTTCTCTTCTGGATCCCCTTGGTACACACAATTTATTTCCCTTAAAGAGCAATCCATTTTGTCAGGTGAATTCAAAAATTTTTATATGAAAGTGGTTCTCAAAATTAGAACATATCTTGTAGGCCTCTCCAAAGTCTTCATCCTCCTTATAGGTACTATTAAAGCTCTCTATCTCAATGCTATGGAGCTGAACTTCTTGGACAATTAATAAACTCCTGCTCAAGGCATCTACTACCTTATTAAACTACCCCTTCTTGTGCTTGATTGTGAAAGTGAATACCTGCAAGTACTCCATCCACTTCAAGTGCCTATTACTCAACTTTTCTTGAGTTTTTATGTATATTAGGGCCTAATTATCAATAAATACAAAAAATTCCTTGAGCAATAGATACTAGCTCCATTTCCTAAGGGACTAAACTAAGGCATAAAGTTCAACATCATGGGAAGAATATTTCTTTTTGCTTCATTGAGATTTTCACTAAATAAGGCTAATGGCCTACCTTCTTGACTCAACACCCCCATAGTAGGCCACTTGCATCACACCCTAGGGTGAAGAGTTTTTAAAAACTAGGTAGTTGCAAAATATATTGGGTAGCTACTTACTTCATAAGAATTTCAAATTACTTTTTAGCTTCCAAGCTCCACCTAAATTTAGACTTGACCCTACCCTTTATGGTCTCTAGCAAAGGTGTACATAAGCAACTAAAGTTTCTAATCAAATTCCTATAGAATTAAGAAAGACCATTAAAACTACTTACCTCAGTTGATGTAGTAGGTGATGGCCAATTTAGGATTGCAAAAACCTTCTCTTGATCCATATTTAGGGTTCCCCTAGACACCACAAAGATTAGGTACCCCAGTTCTTTCTTGAAGAATTCATACTTCTCAAGGTTGATATCAAGATTTGCCTCATGAAGTTTTTGTAATACTACCTCCACATTCTTGATGTGTTCCTCTTTGATCTTGTTGAAGATGAGTATATCATCTAGGTAGACCACAAATCTTCCTGTAAACTCTTTAAGCACTTCATCAATGAGCCTCATGAATGTGCTAGGAGCACTAGAGAGACCAAATGGCATCACTAGCCATTCATAGAGCCTATTTATGGTCTTGAATGTTGTCTTCCATTCATCTCCCTACTTAATCCTAATTTGGTGGTGTACACTCTCCAAATCTAGTTTGATGAAGTACATTGCTTCTCCAATGCAATCCATGAGATCCTCAATCCTAGGTATGGGAAACCTATACCTAATTGTGATCGTATTTATGGATCTTGAGTGCATACATAATCTCCATTTTCCTCCTTTCTTGGATGCTAGCACAATAGGGAGTACACATGGTCTTATGCTCTTTTTAATTAGGCCTTGGTCCATCAACTCTTGCACTTGTCTTGCCACCTCCAATTTTTGGTCTAGAGTGATCTTGTATGCTCCTTTGTTAGGCAGGGATGCACTAGGAACAAAGTCAATTTGGTGTCTTATGACTCTTCTAAGAGGTAGGGCAGCAAGAGTCCTACCACTTACTATGTCCTTATATCTTTCAAGAAATTCTTGACCTCCTTTGGTAATGGCTCTTTAATTGCATTCTCCTCTCCTTTGGACTTCAATACTACTACATAACTTAATCCCTCCTCATCTTTGAGGTCCTTGACAAATTACTTTCCACTACACAATAAGACACTAGGTACCTTGGTCTGTAGCTCTTCTCCCTCCAATAAAGATTGGATTTTAAATGTGTAGCCTCCCTTCTTAAATGATATGGAATTTGTCATCCCATCATATACTAGTTCTCTATCAAATTTCCAAGGTCTACCAAATAGTAGATGAGAAGCATCCATGGGTAGAATGTTGAACAAAAATCTATCCTTATAACCTCCTATGGAGAAGTCCACCCAATTTTTCTCATTGACTAGTATATTGTTCTCTTTGTTGAGCCAAGTCACCTTGTAGGGATTCACATGTGGCACCTTGGATAGTTTAACATTTTCCACTACCTCCTTTGATATTATGTTGTCAATAGATCTAGAGTCTACTACCACTTTGCATACCTTACCTAGGATCTTAGATTTGATCCTAAATAGTACCCTCCTTTTTTGAGGTTCATCAGGAGCTAGTTTCTTAATTAGTACCCTTCTAAACAAAAGGTTTTCACCCTTCTTTGATTCTATGTGGTCTATTCAAAGTCCTTGTTGTAGTTTTCCTCTTGAGTATATGCTACCCACTTGTCATGGTTAGAAGAAGAGGGCTTATCAGGGCATCTATATGTAGGATGGCCTAACTAACCATAGTTTTAACACTTCATACTAGCAAATTACGAGTTAATACTACCTAATCCTCTACCCCTGTTAGAGCCTCCTTCGTTACCTCTCCCTCTACTATATCCCCCTCTAGGATTATGTCTAATGGATTTCTCAGTCAACTTGTTTCTACCTTAGTTCCATTGTTCACTTCTTCTACCTACATAACCTCCTCTTTTTCCTCTTTGGTTTCTACCCTTACCTCTATTTTTGATGTTAGAGTCTCCTTTCTTCATGTTCTTTTCCTCCAACTTTAAGGATAGCTAGCAACACCTTTGAATAGTAGTGGGTGCCAACAAACTAAGTTCCTCTTGGATGTTCCATTTCAAACAACCCAAATACCTAGCCACCTTTACTAGATCCTCTTCTTTCTTCTTGGATCTAAGGCATAACCTCTAAAACTCCTCTATATAAGAGGTCACATCTAAGTCTTTTTGCTTCAATCCTTGTCTTCTTTTGTGGAGTTATGTTTCAAAATCTTCTGGTACAGAGTTCTCCTTCAACTTAGTAACCATGGCATTCCAATTGGCTATAGGATTTTTTACCATGCTAATCCTCTCATCTTCTATGTACTTCCACCATGTCAAGGCTGAGCCTCTAAGTCTTGACTTGGCCTCTTTGACCTTCTATTTCTCTGATACCCCTTCACACTCAAAATGGTTCTCCATGCCATCCAACTAATCCATCACTATATTAATATCCATCTTTCCACTAGAAAGTGGCACACCTTCTAAATATTTCCCTCCTAGGGTTTTAATACCCTTCAAGAAGGGCTTTTCATTTAAGATAGGGTCAAGTTTAGGCACAACATCATCTTTTGCTATCTCCTTACCCTTCTTGTTATCTTCCTCTTCCTTCCTTTTAGTTGCATCAAAAACTTCATCCAATTTTGTCTTCACCTCTTCCAAGGCTACTTCAAGGGGTTTATTTTCTCCTTTTTCTCATCACCTTCATTGGCTAGTTCTACATTAGTCACCATGCTAGACTCACCCACTATTTTTCTAGTAGCTATAGACATACATTACTTTTCCCAAGTTTTTAATTGGCTCTAATACCACTTTGATGTGACATCCAATCTTGCTCCTACCCTAGATTCCTCTAGTGTCTTCTTATCTCTCTTACTTGATCTAATAGGGCTGCTAACTTCCTCTACTTTCCTTAGGAACCTAACGATGTCATCCTATGAAATTCAACTAGGTGCGCACCAATGCAAGATCAATTTATCTCCTCATTTAAACTAACTCTAGATCCTTAAAAGGAATAAAAAAGGAATGGATGGATCCTAAGAAGGAATTTGGATTCTCCAAAAAGTCCACAAGCACCAAAAATCTTGAAATCTTATTTGAGTTCTAAGGTTCATGCAAGATTTCCTCAAATTGCTTGAAACAAGGCTACAAGAAATTAGCTCTCTATATGAAGTAAACCTCAATTAAATAAAAGAAGTTATTAACAAGAGATAAGAAAAATTAATGATACCTACACCCTTTTTAGAGACCTTAAGGATTTTGGGGGTCTAGGGTTTCCAACTTGTTTGTACAATACAGTTATAATTTTAGCTTAAAACCAAGGGTTTTAAGGGCTTTACTGGCTATCTACAAAAAAGAAGGTTTTGTCCTTCATAGAACTCTTTCCAAAGGATCCCATTGAATTTTGGTTTTCTCCACTCCTTCCTTCAACACTTCACATGCTTTGGTGGAAGTATTACATACATTCAACTACTCTTATCACATTTGTAATAGACTATGATCCCTAGCCATGCAACTCTAGCTTGCTTAGGGAATCATAATAAAATCCATTTCCTTTCTTTCCAAGGGCCCTCTTTTTTTTAAAATATGTACAAGGTTTCACCTCCCATATCCTAAGAGACCATACAAATCCTATGATGGGAGAGAGAGAGATATGAATCCATCTTGTTCAACCACAGGATTCAAAACAACATGATAGAAAAACCAAAATTTATCTAAGCAACTAGAACTCTACAAAAATTCAAAATATCACCATATAGTATTGCAAAACAATATAAACTAACACTTTAAATCACAAAACATTCCAATATAATTTGTTAAAAGCCAATCAAACTCAAAAGCATAAAATTGTGTTACTAAGCCCATTGCTTACTTTGTACAACCAAAAATTATTCCAAGTTCCAACCCTTCCAAAAGGTTGAGGATGGCCTTATAAACTAATATCCACATCTATACCAACTAATTTAGATAGTTACAAGGATCCAATTGAAAATTTTCTCAATTGCGAGAAAAGTTGTCAATGTTGTCATTAACAATATTGACAATTTTTTTAGCAATTTTAACAATTTTGGGCATTTCAATATCAAACTTGCTCCAAATGATGTCAAATCATTACAAGAGCCTTAAATAGTTATAAAATACATAATAAGGCCCTTAAAACATGTTTTTGACCATCTTATCCTTCCAAACCCAAAAATTCTCTATATAGCCTAACTGAGCAACATTGAGCAACCTAGCCTAAACAACCTCACCTTAGGACCATGATAAACCTATTATTCACCTTGTTGTGTGGCTATCAGAAATACAAGTCAAAATACCATAGGATCCCTAGGTGTTTCATAGACCTACCTAGGTTCCCCTACACCAACTAGTGAGAGGACAAGGGCTAACTAAGATGATAGCTAACAATGAGATCAAAGATGAAAAGGAAATTAGAACTAATAATGAAGAAAAATCATTGTGTCTCAAGTAGATATTGATGAAGGAATAATCGTTGATGTTTGGTATCAAGAAATTGTGTACTAATACTTGTAAAATTAATACCCTCACTAGATGAATATATCCCAATGTATAGGACTCAAGATGAAATGTGAATCTTACATGCTTCAAGATAGGAAACTTTACAGGAAGAATTATAACGGAATTTATTTAAAATATTTTGGATGTGAAGAAGCAGGATAGATATTGGAACAATATCATGATAAATACAACATTGGACATGGATAATCAAAGTTTATAGTCCATTAGATTTTGAGATCAAGTTACTTTTGGCATATAATTTTCAAGGATATATTTGAACATGTATGCTCTTCCCACACTCGTCAAACAAGTGCTAATAGGGAGAGAAACCCAACTATGCTACTACAACTAGTATTTAAGGTATGCCCTTTTTCTAAGTGGGGATTGGACTTTATTCGACTAGTAAACCTAGCATCATCAATAGGACACATTTCCATCCTCACAACTATTGATTATTGCACATGTTGGATTAAAGCTGAAACTTTCCAAAATAGTACAACAAAAGTAATTGTTGATTTCTTAGAAGAACACATTATGACTAGATTCAAAATGCCTTTCTTCCTAGTGTGCAATAATGGATCATATTTTCCATTGATTTTCCTAACTCAATGGGCATTGGATAATCAAGTTTTAATATTTTTTAATATATTTACTATCCTCAAGGGAATGGTCTGGCCAAATTATCCAATAAGAACTCGATCATACTAATAAAATGCTTGCATATAGAGAATCCAAAAGATTGGCACACTCAATTAAAATACATATTTTGGATAGACAAAGTCAAGATTAAGAAAACTTTGGGAACATCCCCATATCTACTCATCTACACACAAGAACTAGTATTCCCACTCAATGTCAAGATTTGAGTATTGAAATTTATGAGAGTGTACATTGAATATGCAGAAAAAGTCTAGTTTAGATTGATGAATCTATTGGAACTAGGTGAGAAGAGGACAATAGCCTTAGAGAAAATGTCAAAATATCATATTTTCATAAAAAATTGGTTTAACAAGTGAGTCATAATCAAATCTTTTAGAATCTCAAACCTTGTTCTTTTGTGGGACAAGGGAAAAGAAAAACTAGGTAGTCATACAAGTTTCAATGCTTGTGGATTGGTCCTTATCAAATTGCAAAGATTTTGGGAGAAAATAGTTTTAGGCTAAGTTCTTTACAAGGGAAATTAGTTCCATTTCCAGTCAATGGGAAGTTTTTGAAACATTATTTTGAACCCTTAAAAAAAACATTTCTAAATTTTTTTTTTTTAAAAGGTGTTAGATTTAAAGATTCTAGATAATTCCAAAAGGTAATAAAATATAGGGTAAGCACTCCACAATGTCTTATCATATTCTATACAATGAATAAAAAGGTTTAAAGGAACAATCAAGTGGAAACATGTGAGCTCCATGAAGCAAGTTGAAGAAGATTGCCAAAGACTCAAAAAGAAGGAATTGATAACTTGCCAAGAGCCCTCAGAATGAATTCTCTCATCTGGTTAGATAGTGATGGATAAATAGGCTTATGATGATTTTTAGTGTCTAGGTCAATAGATCTAAAGATTTTCTCCAACTTTCTCGAGATACTCATGATAGAGTACACCATGAGATGTCAAAGGAAATTGGAACACATTAGAACACATTGAGCCTGAAGATTCGAGATTAGTTTCAACTTCCAAACGATGTGAAAGCCTCTTGAAATATTTGACATCTAGTTTTCAATTGAAATATGTTAGAAGAATGCTTGCTGATGAAGAAATGTCTTTTTCATTTATTCTTTTTTTTGGGGCTATTTGTTGTGGTCCTACAATGCACACCCCATTTAGAGTAACAAAATTGGGACCCCCTAGTTTTGAAATCCCATAAGAGACACCTAGTTAGAACCTTGATCATTCAAGACCCTTTTTTGGGTCTAGGTCAAACCTTAGTACCTAATTAGGCTATCTTAGATAGTTAGGTGAGGTGGAAAATCAAGTTTTAATACTTTAGTGCATGAAATGTGCACTTGCACTTAGTGCACAAGTGTACACTTCACCTCTTTCCATAGGTGTGCCTATGTGCACATGTGCATGTACACACCCTTAGAGGTGTCCACCTATAAGTACTCCCCACCCCCTTCCTATCTTTACTTTGATTTTTTCCTCTAGCTTCACTCTGTAGCATCGCACCCTCACACCCTATATTATTTTGCTACTCTATTGTTCGTCCAAGGTGAAGGCAACCCATCTTGAAGGTGTGTGCATGTGTGCACCCTTAAGAGGTAAGAAACTGCACAAGCGTAGTTGCACACATGTGCATGTTGTGTAGGTGTACACTTTTCCATCTCAAGGGAAAAAAATGTTGTGTGATAGTGCATCTTGTGTAGGTTTGGTAGGTGTACTAGTGTGCAAAAGAGACAAATAAGGGGTTTTTCCCACTATTTTGTTAGTTTTGATTAGTTCTTGCTCACTTTTTCCACAATCTAGGTCCTAGATGAGTCTTATTTTAGTCTTCTAACATTAGGTTACTAATATTTGACTCTTTTGTGTAGATATAATAGCATCATCATCATAATCCATAGAAGCAAAAATAAAACCTAAACTTGTTGCATTCAAATAACATAGAGCTCCTAAGAAGTCCAAATTCCAAGATGGACATGTAGAGATTCAGGACACAAAACTTGACCATATTGATTAGTACACCTTTTTAAGACTCTACCACAAACTAAAGGAGTGATTAGAAATGGTATCAACATTGATTATGAGGGGGTTGGTGAATAGCACTTTACACCCTGCATCAATTCAATCCTCTAAACTAATCTTGACGTTGGCTAAACATTGTGAGCTAGATGAGAAGGTCATGAAGAGGATTACAAGAGGGATAGTTCTCGACCTTTGACCAAGAAACATAGAGAAATTTTTCCACCTCCTCTGACAATTCAAGAAGAACCAAAGAGGAAGTAGAATATCAATAACTTCATATGGATGAAGTATACAAAGAAGGGAAAATAATAGAAAGAACTCAACAAGTTCTCATAGATGTAGAGGCCAGATCCTTAGCCAAACATAGTACAAAAACTCCCTCCAAAGAACCCCCTCAACATGAGAAGACTCTAGAGATGAGTAATAAGGGAAATGAGCCTTGTTCAGATCAAAATTTGTTAGCCAAATATATGTCACTAATGGGGACTACACCATCATGGTTGAAGATGAATATCATATTTTTACATAATAAGAAAATGGAGCTAACAAAAGAGGAGGGGAACAATGCAATTGATAAAAATAATAAAGAAGCCTGAGCCACCTAAGGGTGATAATAGAAATCTTTCCTTTTTCATGAAGAATCAAGATCAGGGTCGAACATATCACCATTCCTCCACATGTCAACACTGAAGAATTGACTCCTAAGGATTACCAAATGAAGAAGATCATACTAGGAAAGCCCATGATGGAGATTACCAAAGTGTTGATCACTACAGGTCTCAAGAAAGTTTTTAAGCACTTGGATTAGGATGAATTGTAGTTGATAATGTTGTGGAAGAAAAATGAGTTGTTATGAGGCTACCTAAATGAAGTGGTGGGACCCATTGACCTAGAAAATCTTGAGATCACTCTTGGAGTTGCACTTGGAAGGAAATAGATGGGGCCACAGATGGATCCATTTTTGGAAGCATGTCAACAATGGTGTGATAGTATTGAGGAGACAAGAGTGCACATAATACAAGGTTATTTGAACTTATTACACCATATCCAAACTAATGTCGACAATATTTTTTCCATTATAAACCAATATTTTGTGATGATAAATGAAGTGTGTACCTGGGCTAATGATTTACAAGAACTCAGATTGATAGAGGGTCAAAGGTACTAGATGTTGATGGAAGTATACTCAACAGAGGAAATAGATAAGCTAGATGATTAGATAGAGAAAATATCATTGAGAAATAAGTCTATTGAGGCATTACATGAGGGAATCTAGAAAATAAAGAATAATTCTCAAGAGTATTGTTTGGAAGTGAAAAGGTACTATAACACCACTAGCCTTGAGGTTTTTGAAGATGAGTCAAAGACCAAGATTTCTTTCGTACAATTGATATTTCAATGATTCAAAGACACATTTTAAAATGCTTCATCATAAGATGATGCATGAGAAGCATTCAAAATTGAAGAGGCATTGTTAGAACTAGACACCAAGCTTGAGGATTTTGCAAAAACTATGATATAAGTAAGTAAATACTAGCAAGTAGTTAAGAATAAATATGATGCCTTAGATTTTCCAAAGGCTAGTGAAGTTGAAGAGATAGTAGAGAAGTTAAAAGGAAAACATCCAAATATTTTTTGGTATAAAGAGGAAGAAAACCTAGATGCCAAAAATTCATTTTTGATACTTAGAAGATTTTTTAATTTTTTGGACCCTATCACTTGTAATTACCTAAAAATGGTCATCTAGACTATTAGCCCCCTTCTCAACATTTTGGCTAAATTATTTAATCAATGACCTAGACAAAATTTCCATAAGTCAATTAATTAGATTATAAACTATAGCTTTGACTATGTTATCATAAGTTCATTATTTGATTAAAAGAACATGTACCCTTTTAATTAAATAAAAGCCCCCTTTCTTCTAACCCACTCAATGTAAACACATAAAGCACTATTTCTATTTTGCAAATTAAAGGAAAAGTCTCTTTTTATCTCATATGCAAACTCAACTATTTATTTATTGGTTGAATTGTGTGTGCACATGGATCAATCTCATTTTCATACTCCACCCTTGATCTTCCATCATATTGATCTTGATCTCCACTATCTGTATGACTTTAAAAGAGAGAGAGAGCTTTTCCCCTCAAAGGATCCACACTCTTGAGTACTTTTATGTAACAGGTTTCCCATTCAAATTCTTGAGAGCTTTTGTGGAGAACTTCCATTTTCTTGTCTTTATTCTCTCATATCATGACATTTTATCATAGTTGCATGATAGCTTAGTTTCCTTTACTATAATCTAGTTCACATAGTTTAATAGTTTGATTTGTAACACTCTTATTCTTGTTAAAATAGATGCACTTTGCACATTTATACTAGTTTAGTCTACATTTGCATTGCATTCTTGAGGCATTCTTTGTGGAAATTTTCATTCTTGCATCTTCTCTCTAGGAGAACCTCCCATTGCATGGTTTACTAGCAAGAAACATATTTCTAATGCTCAGCTGAGAGCCCTCATGTAGTCAAATATACTTTCTTGTACTCCATGGATAGGGATCTCTAAGATAGCATCCAAGAATTCCAAAATCAAGTAATTACTTAGATAGAATGGTTTAGAGCATGACACATTGGAGTGTACATTTTTGGTGCCCACCATGGGGCAAAATGACCTAGTTTTGCTCTTTTTCTCACTCATTTTTTTGCATTTTCAGCATTCTATTCACTTTTTTTTTTGTTGTCTCAACTTTCTGGTGATACTTTGCCAGTATTGTATGAAATTTGTTTGTATTTTCATGTGATACATTTTGGTAAAAGTATCATATGATATTAGTGAACTTTATCACCTTAGCATAGTAAGTTTTTTTGCTTGGCTTAAGTAGAAATATCACACAAAAGAAAATTGTCACATAGGAATACTGAGAAGTATCGTACAACAATCTTCCAGCAAAAATTGTCACCTAGCTTGAATTTTCTTATTAGTTGGGTGATTTGGTCAATTTCTTAGTTGTTGCTTTCTTTTTGTTAGATTTTACAAATTTGTGACTATTTGATAGAGGTTTATCTTGCAGATTTTGTGCTATCTTGGGACTAACTTTTGGGACTAATGGTTGTGCTTGTAGGTTTTCACCTTAAAACACTTGCATAACTTCCTTGAAAAGAATTCATGTCAAAGCTTCAAATGTATAAGGGCTGCTAGCACTTGTTTGCAAGGCTTCCCAAAGCATAAAACTGAAACTTGTTTATTTTTCTTTTATTTCATTTGTGGCATTCTACTAGTTGTTTTCATTTCTTTGGCACATTAAACTTATGATTGGGATTTTTTGGTGATAGGAGAGTATGCTTTGCACCCTTGTAGTGAATCAAAAATCTTGACTTGCCTTTGGATTTTGAAGGCAAGGGGATAATTGAAGCTTCTTCGCATGTTTGAGAAAAATAATCAAAATAGGAGAGTATGCTTGTTACCCTTGGGGTGAATCATAAATCTTGACTCTTGAAAGTGAATCCAATTTGTTGTAGCTAGAATCCTTTAGAGGGCCTACTCTTGGGAAACAAAGAGGAATGACCCAAGTGGGGACAAGTGAACCTAGCTATTTCAAACCACTATAAACTCAAGGCTATCAAAGACACAAAACCTTGGTAGACATATTGTTTGTCTTTACTTAGTATGATTACTTGTGGGATTGGCACCATGATGAAAATGCTAAGCAAGAATGCTTAACGTGCTCTTGTAGTAGCAAGGTCTATTTCCCACCAAAAGGTGGGGTGTCTTGTAATTGGGTGCAAGAGGAACACTGCAAACAAAATCCCTTTCCAAACACTATAAGTTAGTAACTACCCATTTTTTATGCTCAACTTCTTGGTGCAAGGATCAATCCTAGTGGACTACCTAGATCACCCCAATATTTTACACTCACCATCTATTTTACCTTGGTTGTGCTTATGGAACTTTTGTGATAAAGACAATATCTCTTATGGAAAACCACTTGGTGTGAGGCAAAGGAGCACTTAGTGTGGGCCAAGTTGTTGAGTAATGAACTGTGACTTTAAGGTAGATTTCTTGGAAAATGTTTTCAAATGTGCTGACCTATGTAAGAATTCTCACAAATCAAACATCTTAGTAAAATTGGTAGGAAGGTTTCTTTGATATCACAAATGGTTATTGACAAGGTTTTCTTGACCCTTGTTCAATTGTTTGAGACATGTTAAAAGAACCCTTATTATTTGCAAAACTTGTCATTTGACATGAACTGAAATCTCACTTAGTCTAATTTGAAATTACCTTACCTAACTATCAAACTAAAAATGTAATTTTTTTGAGTCTAAACTATCCCTTTTCACAACTCACTAGAAAACTATCACATAGTCTCTAGAGAAATATTGCATGACAATTTTTTTCTAAAAAAGTATCACCTAGCTCCTTTCAAGTCTATCACCTGGTCATACTATATTTTATTGCACTACTTAGGAAGAACTATCACTCCAAAGAAAAGTATCACCTTATTACTATAAACTATGTCATACAATACAAATTGTTGTCCTACCATCACTTAGGTTCTTAAGGAATATCACCTACATCATTTTTCTATCAAAACAAAGTCTATAGTATGTTTTAACTAATCTAAGCTCTTGTCGCTTCATTCCTTCATAGGCTTGATCTCAAATATTTATGTTAGGAATTTTTCTAAGTTGAAAAGATGACTTTAATCTGTTAGATGTAAGTTTCAAAACATCATTGATGATCACTTGTCAAAATTTGGTCACTATTCTATGCTAGCTATTTTTTATCGAACTTCTTTCTCACTCTCTTGGCTCAAGTCACTAGTGTTGTAAATTCTTGAACACTCTTGACAAGGCATCTATTTTTCTTTGACAAGTGATTACTATTGATTATACAAGCTTCAAATCTAAAATGCTTCTCTCATCCTATTAAACAAAAACATGTCCTTAGATGTCAGTCACAACTAGGTTCCAAGTTGGTAATGGTAGTCATCCCTCCTTTTTATTCACATAGTTAGAGACTCCACCTAGGTTCCCTCATGGATAACCTTGTGTGGAAGATCCTAATTTTAATCAAATGCAAATAGCCAACATCTAGCACAATCCAATTTATAGTTTTGAGAACCCATTTGGAACACCCTTTAATACACCAATGAGTGAAAACACTTTGACCAACATGTACCCTGACAAAATCAAATGCCACTTAGAAGAGAAAGCACATGAAAATGAAAGACTTATGGAAGCTATCCATGCTATATAAAGAGATGATCAAAAAGTTGAGCCTAACACTCATATATACCATGAGGAAACTATAATGACCCTTACTTTAAAGGCCACTAAAACCCTCAATGTTGAGCTATGACAATTTTTCAAACACTTGGCATGTAGTTGATTTTTGTTAGGAATGTAGCATTTCAAGGTTATAGCAACATGTCCAGTATGCAATGAAATATAATTAACAAAAATAAATAGTACTAACAATAATGTTCAGTAAATCTGATTACAATCTGCTACTAAGGACTGGGCTATTACAATCATGACAATTTGCAGATTTCAATACAATGCCTTAACTAGAACAATCCAATTGGAGATAATGAATAATAGTGACTGGTTTTAGGCATATACTGGACTATTTTGCAAGGACTAAACATATACAATATTGTACTTTTTAACATCCTAATCAAATATCAAGAACCTGAAGATTTTTGCCTTATCAAATGAGAATGTGCTTCCCATTTCCAATGAGTGCAGTTGCCTCTACTTTAAACTTCCCAATAGCATAAGAAAATCTAACAATATTAGAAACTCTAGAATCGTCTATATCTCTCAGCTATATTTCCTAGAAGATAGTAAATGCATCCAGTCCAACAAATGTTTGTTGAATAGGAGAAGCACTACCTAGCCTTGTGGTGTAAATGAACTATCATCAACCTTCAATTAAAGAGGAACTAGTCAGGTCCAAAACTCCAACTGCTTATTCAACTGATTTGATCGATTGCTCCACATCCAGTGCATAATATATTGATGTTTGTCCACATCTCAACTGCACCTCTATTCCCTATCGTACAACTCCTATTACAGTCCATACAATACGATCCTGCTATAAAATAATCTGCTCAGAATTGGGTGCCGAAATTGGTATGATCTGAAACGCCTAGGGTTATTAGATGACCTCTTAAAAGCATTAAATGAATCTTTGAATAGTTTGTGAGATATGAACAAACTTGTGACCCGTGCCCTAGTACGGCACTATTATATACAAACCTGTTATAAAATAATAAGCTCCCACGCAATATGAAGTTATGAATAAAAATGTGAGTCCAAGCCCTAGTACAGACTTATCAGAAAATTGCACTGAATGACCTCCCAATTTTGCCAAACTGATTTTCCAATGAGATGATGAATTCCAAACCCTTATTTCAAATAGTTTTAAACTCTCAAATCCATTCTCAGAATAATCCACCATGAAATGGCTAAATACCATCTCCAATGAGCAACTCTTCAGAAGATATCTCACTTCCTCAGTTATGCAAATCCAAAGATCTAATGGAAATTTTCAGACCAAAAGACCACAAATTTCTCCAATATGAATAGAAGTCGAAGCCACAAAATTGCTTCCCCAAATGGATGCCTCCAACCCTTAATTTATTAACTTTTCTAAGAAGTCACTAGAAACTTCTAGAAACATCTTTTATAAAATCTTATTATAATGCACTTTATTATAAAATAACTTTATAAAATAAAAGTGCAATCTCAACTCAAAATTAGAACATGTAGGCCCAACTCAACTGGACATAGGCTCAACTATGCCTCTCCAAGATCAATATACAACTAACTAATCAACAAGATGACTCTCTCTCCAAAATTATTTGCCTACGAGAGTCAATGATAGGAAAATCTACTATGGAAATCATGTCACTAGAAAGGGGACATGAAAGTCCACCCTTCCTGAAATTGCTTGTCCCCAAGCAATGGCTAAACAATAAACCAATCAATCTGCCTAGATCCCAAATGTAGTCATGAACTATACTGCTATCAATAAACATAGGCTCCTACAATATCCTCTGTAATATAACCAAGAGAAATCCATAATCAAATTCATAATTATAGCTCAACCAAACTCCAAAATCACAACTGCCATAGTTAGAAACCCACGAGACACAAACTCTTAGAATATTAGAACCCAAGTAAAGTGAACAACTCAAACTGCCAACATAGTAAATACCATCAATGCATCCCACTGGTCTATACAAAATGTACAATCCAACTCTGAAACAATAGTGACCACTCCCACATGAAACTACACCAAATACAAAGAATCCACACACTATACATCTACTGTAGTTAACATAACTTTGCAAATTATCGGCCACTGTCTCATAAACATAACTCCCATGCACTGCTAATGGAAAAAGACATCACAACATAAATAGGAAGAAATGGAACCCAAACCAAATCTTCCTACCATCAACTCCTCAACACAAGGATCAAATGCTAACTAATGTACATACCTTGCAGTATAATGCTGCTAAAAAGAACCAAGCCTAGTCAATAGCTCACCATGAACAATTGATACAACCCACTGTGACTGATCACCAGCTAAGTCAGGAGATGTGATAGTGAAAGGAGTAGAATCAATAACAACAACCACTGAAGCATCACTCCCAAATTCCTACTCTAAGTCATGTATTATCAAGCTATCAACTGCAGAACCTATTTCCATGTCATGCCCATCACAACTCTCATCTCGTGGTGTCAAACCATCCCATAACTAATGACAAGCACTAGGAACCAAAGTGTAATGCCGATAGAATGCACCAATCTCAGTTAGTGGCTCAGACTACAACCTAGATGAAACTAACTGCAATCGATCACTAACCAAGTTGGAATTGACTACTACCTCCGAAGACATCACCAAGGGAGTAGTATCACTAGCAAGAACCATGTCAACTATTGGCTCACCAACATCACACATGATCTTTGATACAACATCTCTAGTCTTCGTGCCATTAGTACTAGAGGCCACCACCATGTTAGGCATACCACAACAATCAGCTATAGCATCCAACTCAACTGAACCTAACTCGAGTGGGAAAAAACTTGATATGCCAATGTTAGTATCAAGGATGGATGCATCCCCATCTCCATTGTCTTTGACAATCTCAACCATGGTCATCCTCGAATCACTAAACACCACAGCTTATGACTGTACAAAATTTGGTAAAGACTACAGTCACTCTAACTCCATGGTCACCTTATCCAAATGAAACTGTGACTCCTCAAAAGCCAACTATGTACTCTCAAGAATCTCAGAACTCACCTCGAGCTATTGAGTAAGCTCACTCACCTCATCTTCCTTGGCCAATAATGCATCATATGTTATACTCCCTCACTCCATAAGATAATCTCTGTCAGCTACCAACTGCATATAATTATGTCTTAGAATCTAGATAGCCTCCCATAAAGAGTGGATCTCTGTCAAGGAAAGATAACTACCTCCTTGCTCACCACTAGTAAGAGAACCCCATCCATAAATTGCTAACAACTGACAAGTAGCAACAAAATGCTGGCAAGTGATAGCAATGTCTCACTCAAAAACTCTCAACTGCCTAGACACATGATGACATTAGCTAGATTGTCTCCTACAAACCTCCTCTAACACACTATCTAAAGGAGTATCCTCAAAGTTACTGGTCTCTAGAGTATTACCATCCATATCCTGCGAATCAACTCCAAGGCTCATATCAACATACATAGTATCAAAAACTGTAGCACTGCTATCCACCTCCTCTGTACCAAAAGAAACTACCAAGGAAACTAAGTCTTCAAAACTGCCCACTGCATCCCCCTAGATGTCATCAAGGCCAATATGATCCTGGGACTCATCTGTACATACTACCAAATATGAAAGATCATCAACACATTCTAGCAAGAATGGTCGACTAGATATATGAACAAAGCCGAACACCAGTGTATAAAAACTAATACCAACATCAAACAAGCTACTAGCACAAGAAAAGACAACACCGTGCAATTTGCTAATCAAATCCATGATAGCTCCCAAACAATCACTACTACCAAAAAGTGTTAAAGATCTCCAGTCAACTGAATCCCAAATGCCAATATAAAAATCTCAAGTCCATATCCATAAACTAGAATCAGCTAGAAACTCAAACAAACTCCTCACCTAAGTAATATGACTAATACCAACTAACTCCACATACTTGTCTGACATTGTCCCTATATCCTGGATGTGGATGAAAGATGAACTCACAACATTATCAATGACCACATATGATCTGCTTGTCATAGAAAGCTGAGTATTAGGTGAGAAAGATGAAACTAAACTCAACTCCATGCCATGCTTATCCTCATGTCTCTCCCAATCCTGTAATGCTAATGGAGTATTCACCATAGAAACTCGAGTGTCCTCAAGCTTGTGAGAAATCCTGTTAAATTCCTCCTCCTTCCTCCTCAAGGTATTTGAATAGTCTCTAACAAGGTTAAGAAGATGGTCACAATTTGATAGCAGATGTAAATAACTCAACTTCATCATTCCCATTCCTTCCCTAATCATCTATAAGTCAACACAAGAAGAATTTTCCTGAACTTCCTTATGTCTACCTTGTAACTGAATCATCTGGATGTGATCCTCTATCATATCCTACATTCTATCATGATGAGATAATGAAGTCACAATACTATCTTTGCTCATCTTCAGCTGGCTGGACAAATCATGTGAAGTACTACCAGCCTCAACCTCATGTGAAGAAGCATCTAACTATGCCTGGTACTCTCTCTTAGTGAAGTCATGAATGCTCAATGTTTTCTCATCTCTACTAGGTATCTCACCATCATGCACAACAACATACTCATAATCATCATCTGAACCCACTACACCGAAGTCACTGTCTGTTGGAACCAAACCATCTCGAGTACTTGAGACATCACTCTTTGGAAACCTATATACAACTGTCTCAACTTGAGTATCAACTTGACAATTACTATCCATTAGTGTAATATCCTTCACCACTTCTCCCTTTGGCTGAATAGGAACTAAAACCTCTGCCTGGTTGCAAGCTTGTTTCTTGAACTCTGCATTAAGGTTCCTAGTAACATCCCTTACTATATCAGTCGATGTTTTCTGAGAAGAACTACCAAATAGTGAATTTTCCCATCTAACCAAACTATCCATAGTAGCTAGATCTGCCAATTTGTCACTCAATGCATGGTTTTTTTTTATCATAGCCTCAATCATCAAACTGTTTGAACAATTACCTTTTTTATTGCTTTGTGGTTCCTCTTTCAGGAAGGTAGGCCATGTAGGATAGTTAGCTGACCATATAGTGTACCTCTTTCGGTCCATTTTGAAATCAATTGAGTGCTGATCAATAATGTAATTCAGTTATCACCCAACAGGATGGAAGGAAAACTACTCTAATACCACTATAATGACTCTTACTATAAAGGCCACTAAAACCCTCAATGTTGAACTGTGACAATTCGTCAAACACTTGGCATGCAGTTGATTTTTGTTAGGAATGTAGCATTTCAAGGTTATAGCAACATGTCCAATATGTAATGAAATATAATTAACAAAAAAAAATAGTACTAACAATAATTTTTAGTAAATCTAATTACAATCTACTACTAAGGACTGGGCTGTTACAATCATGACAATTTTTAGATTTCAATATAATGCCTTAACTAGAACAATCCAATTAGAGATAATGAATAATAGTGACTGGTTTTAGGCATATACTAGACTATTTGGCAAGGACTAAACATATACAATATTGTACTTTTTAACATCCTAATCAAATATCAAGAACTTGGAGATCGTTGCCTTATCAAATGAGAATGCACTTCCCATTTCCAATGAGTGCAGCTGCCTCTACTTTAAACTTCCCAATAGCATTAAAAAATCTAACAATATTAGAAACTTTGGAATTGTCTGTATCTCTTAGCTATATTTCCTGGAACACAGTCAATGCATCCACTCCAACAAATGTTCGTTGAATAGGAGAAGCACTGCTTAGCCTTGTGGTGTAAATGAACTA
Organism: Cupressus sempervirens; assembly: GCA_028749045.1. NCBI lineage: Eukaryota > Viridiplantae > Streptophyta > Pinopsida > Cupressales > Cupressaceae > Cupressus > Cupressus sempervirens. The sequence goes on along the minus strand of CM053791.1, from coordinate 200,274,272 downwards.
TCATCGAGCTTCAATTAAAGAGGGACTAGTTGGGTCCAAAACTTGTATTCCATAGAGCTACCTAAAACTTCATTTGTTGAATCATTATGTTCTCTTCCATTTGATAGGAGTTTATACATGCCTCCATTTTCTAAGCATACAGAGGTTCCTAAGTATGAAAAATATGATAGAAATGGTGACCCTCACAGTCATGTGAGGCATTTCTATGGTATTAGTATTAGTATGGATTTCATGCATGAAGACTCCTGTATTATGTGTTTGATTCCTAGGAGTCTAAGAGGGCAAGCTATGGAGTGGTTCACAAAATTGACTCCCCCTCTCAAAACATCTGGCAAGCTTGCACAACACTTTATAAAGAAATACTCTTATAACATTAAACATCTCCTAACTATGTTGGAATTATGCTAGATCAAACAAAAATAGGGAGAAATTTTTGCAACATGCCTTTAGAGATGGAGATCCCTATACTCTAGGTACCCTTGGCAAGTTCCTGAAGCAAAGAAAATTGACATATTTATCAACACACTTGTACTAGAATTATACTTTGACATAGAAAATAGTTGTTCAAATCCTTCATATTGTATCAAGGATGTTGCTATCAAGAAGGGTGACATTGTTGTGAACAAAAGAGAAAAATGACAATGGAAATGATAAGGAGAAAAAAAAACCTTGGAAAAAAAACAAATATGTTGTCAATGATGGAGTAGTGGATGATCCTAAGACCAAGGAACTTGTGTTTAATCTTTTCAATGCCATCTATTCTATGAAACAACAAGAAGGTTCAAAACCAAAAACATATGACAAAACACCAAATTTACTAAAAAATAATGTTTTTATACACTGATGGTTGAACCTTATGAATTGGTCTTAAAGACCTTAATTGAAAATAAATTGGTGATATTTCTAGACAATTCCCACCCCTATGACCCACCTGCTAGACCTCCTTGGTAGTGAGAGGATCATATTTGCAATTATCATAGAAGCAAAGGTCATAACACTAAACATTGTTTTAAACTCAAATACATTATTCAAGATGTCATAGAGGCTAGTAAATTTATCACAAATGGTCTTGTTAAAAATTATGACCATAAAGCTTTTATGCAACCCCTACCTGAATATGAGAAAGGAAAACTTCCAAGGCTCCTAAGAAGAATCATGATGCTAAGAACAACTATGTCTATGCTAATATAGACAACATTGTCAACATGATTGAACCTGTTGAGTATCTTTGCATGATGAATTCTAAATTTGACAATCAACTCAACTATTATGTTGAGGATGAAAGACCCAAAGTTGTCCTCAAAATTTGAAATGATCCCCAACACCATAAGGATGCTATACATAAGGCACTCCTTCAAGTGGTCAAATATTCCTCTTCATAGAGTGAACCACTTAATATTCTCACTAGGAGGCAATCTAAGGTCATTATAAAAGTTGGTATTGATCCTAATAATGTGTTGTCATCCAAACAAGCAACTAGATTAGAAATCTCCAATTATGACCTTGTTAGCCAATTGTAATGAACCTTGGCTAAAATTTCCATCTTTGAGTTGTTAGAATTATCCCCTTTGCATAAGAACATCCTTGAAAAATATTTACATTCTTCCAATATCCCCATGGATATTGATGCAGAATGATTCTAAGCTATGGTGAACCATATATCTTCACCTCACTACCTCACCTCTTTTGAAGAAGATGATAGAAATCTCATTCATCCCACAACTTTTCCCTCCATTTCAAAATCCAAATCTTTTGTACTCACATTCACTGAGTCCTAATAGACAATGGTGTAGTGTTGAACATCATCTCATTCAATGTGATCCAACAGTTGGGCATGTCTAAATTTTCCATTGAACCTAGGCACAAGATCACTATAAAAGTCTATGATGAGGTCAAAATACCTTTGAAAAGTCTAATTATGCTTCCAATTAGAGTTGGTCTAGTTAAGAAAGATGTCATTTTCCATGTTCTAAACATACCACTTGCATACAATCTTTTTTTGGGATGACAATAGATTGATGACATGCAAGTTGTACCTTCCATGTATCACTAGATTATCAAGTTCCATTTCAATGGTATAGAAATAGTTGCACTTGGAGACAACTCATTGACTATCAATATGCTATCTACTACATAAAAATTTGTTCCACATAAATGCTCTTCTCATAAACTAACACCATCCTTTATAGAGTGTGAACAAAAACTGAAAATGATGAGCCTAGGCATGGGTGAGTACACTCTAGACTCTATTGCTTCTTTACCTATTTCCCCTTAGTCTTATGGAAAACCTTATGCCACAAAGAAGCCTTTAGCTTCTACAATGACACTTTTTGGCACTTTTGTTCAATCCTCAATTCCCCTAGAAGTAGAAAAAGAAGAACAAGCAATCAAAGATTGAATATATAAGGAAGAGAAAGATGAGGCAAAAGTGATAGTCACTACTCCCATCTCTCCTAAACACTACGAAAAAGGATATAAACTTCTCATGAACATGGGCTATCAAGGCCATGAGTCCATAACTAGTAACAAAAAAGCTCTAATAGAACCTTTAAGCCATACTAAGGGTCATGACACTCGAGATACTATTGGCCTAGGTTTTGGGCTAGAAGATGAAATACCAACATTTGATAGAAGAGCACCCATGTCTAATGAGTCAAAGGATGATGATCCTCCCTTTGTTGATGCCACTTTTCAAGATGAGGATTTCATCCCTCTCACCTCTCTCCTTTTGGGAGAAGAAACACTAACTACTCACAATGATGTTGAAGCTTCCACTTCTCAATATTAGGAACAAGATGAATTTTCCCATAAAGACCTAAATGAAGTACATATTAGACAAAATATTGCTTGCATAATTGCTAGGGATTGGAATACAAACTCTCATGAGTATGAATGGGAAAGCCTATTAGATGCATCTTGTGAATTATTGGTAGATATCATTCACACCTATGCAACCCAACTAGATGTGGTCAACAAGTCTAGTATAGGGTCAGACAAGTTTGACACACAAACTACTTTAGTGGATCACGTGGGTCCCTTCTAGTTCTATTCCTAATCTAGATTCCTTTGAAACATTCACTATAGGCTCAACATCACATATCACTAGAGATGATTTTGAGAATGGATTAAAGAAGCTAATCAAAGAGGGATATTGTAAAGGGATTGTTGAGAACATACAAGTATGACCAATATGCTTCACTCGTTATTTTGTCACTAATGTCAAACCTGCTATTTGCTGGTAAGACAACTACTTATATGATTTAAGTACTATCACTTAGATGATTGTTGAAGAGGATTTGATCAAATGATGTAACAATAGCACCTAGAGGAAAGGTTGAGTTATGATTATGTAATGATGTATAAGAATTAGTTAAGACAATGATAACATGATGTATTGATAATATAATTATGTTACAAAGGTTGGTTATACTAAGAAAGTTTAGAAGAACAAGTTACACAAAGATTTTTTGCCAAGCTTGGTCGAGTGGATAGTAGGTGTCAAAAAAAGTTAGTGCAAGCTAAGCAGAAAACTAGTTGGAGCCAAGTAAAAGGTCATTCTAGTGTATTCAAAGAAGAATAGTGGATGTTGAGTAAAGTTTAGTTGATGTTGAGCACCAATAAACTTTAGTTCATGTTGAGTAATTTCACAATAGATGTCAAGAAATGTAGTATGTACCAAGCATCAAAAGCTTGATAATGTTGAGCTGCTACATTATTTAACTAATCATAGATTCAATGAATCTAAGTTAACAAGTCCATTTTCTTAGATTATGTGAACTAGGTGGAAGATAAGGATGATGAGTTAGTAGCACAAACTTCAAGGTAAACCATTTTTAGGAAAATTCAAAGAGGAATCAAATAGAAATTTCTAGAAGAGAGATGGAATGTGGGATAGATTCATTGTATGCTACCTAATCTATCTTAATCCTAAATTGGATGTTGGAGAATGAGTGGAAAAATATCTTAATTTCCTATTTATAGGAATGGTTGGTTATGAAACAAAGTAGTAATGTGTGAGAACCCAAGGAAGACAAGGATTCAAGGGTTTTGCTTCATCAAGTGACCTGAGAGAAGACTTTGCACTATCATGTTAAGTGAGAAAGGCTTAAGGAGTTGAATGCTTGAATGGTGAACAAGCTATCAGAGTTGTAGAGTATGAATGCCAAGTAGAATTGAGGACTGACCAGTGATCTACAATCTGGAAATAAAGTTTTAAGTTGTATTAGATCAAGCCTTATTGTTACTTTCTAACAATTGTATCAGTCTAGGGTAAATCCTTTGGATTTAGGTTGACCTAATAGTGATTTGTAAATCCTTTAACTAGGTGAAATTTCAAATGAATGGTCTAAAGTCCTTTAACAAGGCTCACTCCTAATAGAGTGATTGAAATTATTTTATAAGGTCACATTTAACAGTGTGTATTGTAATCTTTAATAGGATTGGCCTTTCATAGGGCATCACTTTAAAAGAGTGAAAATAGAGTAGCATGTTACTGGTGGTTTTGAGCATGTTGACCCTGTTGGTGCCTTAACTATTGAGGATTTGACAAAGAAGAAAGAACATAATTAGGCAATGTTGGAGATTGCCTCTACCTTAAGTTATGCTAAATTTGATGATATAAAAGGTCTTGACAATGAAAAGAAAATGTGGGATGCCTTAGCTACCGTCTATGGAGAAAACACCAATGTTCTTAAAGCCAAATCTAAAAGCCTCAAAGGAAAGTTTGATGATATGAGAATGGAAGAAGGCAAAAATATTTCTCAATATGTTACAAGGATAGAAGTAGTTAATGTAATAAGAGGATCTAATGACAAACTAGATGATGATACCATGTTAAGAAAAGTGTTATGAACACTACTACCTGTATCTACTATTAGAATCTCTGCAATTTAGGAACTACGATGCATACCAAGGAATGATTTGTCTCTTGATGGATTAGTAGGTAGACTTATTTCTTTTGAGCTATCTAACTTTTATAATTACAAACTTGAGAGTATTGAATCTACTTTCAAAGCCAAAGTATCATTGAAGGAACCTGATGAGAATAAGAAGAAGAAAAAGATAAAATATATATCTAGTAATAGTGATATAGATGAGGAGGATGTTGAAAAATTTGAAGTACTACTAGCAAGAATATTTCACAAGGTTAAAGGTAAGTTCAAAGGTAAATTACCTATCATTTGTTACAATTGTAATGAAGTTGGTCATATTGTTGCTAGATGTCCATAGAAGAAGAACTACAGAGGTGGTGACAAATAAAAAAAGTAGAAGAGATGAAGACAGTAAGGACTAGAAAAACAAAGGCAAAAATTCATGCTACATTGCTGAAGAGGAAACATCTGATGAACACGATGACAAGGTGGTATATGTTGCAATGAAGGATGAATCTGATGAAAATGAGGTAACTACGCTTGTGACTTGTGTAAACAAGAATGATAGATGGATCATTGATGGTGGATGTTCACATCACATGACTAGAGAAAAAAGTAAGTTGATTACCTTGAATTTTTATGATGGAAATAGTGTAAGATTTGGTAATGATGCACCATGTTTGATAAAAGGAAAAGGTTAAATTAAGCTCACAGATAAGATTTTATGTGACAATGCTTACTATGTTGAAGGATTTAACTACAATTTGTTGAGTGTGTCAGAACTGAATAATTTGAGATGTAAGGTTGAATTTGAAAACAAGATTGCTATGATATATGACACAAATGGGAAATTGATTGGAAAGGATGATCAAACTAGAAGTAATCTACTCTATCTTGACATAGAGGATGCTACTTGTGTTGTTGTAAAGTTTGATAATGTATGGCTATGGCACAAGAGGTTATTTCATGTTAATTTTGATAACTTGGTTAGTATCAGTAACATAAAAAAAGTTAGAAGTTTGCCTAAGTTGAAGCCTAATAATGTAATGTACAAACAATGTCAATTAGGCAAAATGACAAAGTCAAGTTTTAAGAGAAAAACTTACACCTCTAAAGATATACTAGAGATTGTTCATACTAACTTGTGTGGACCAATTGATGTGCAAAGTTACAAAGGAGATAAGTATATTATGTTGTTTGTTGATGATTATTCTAGAATAATGATAGTTATGTTTTTGAAAAAGAAATTTGATGCCTTGCAAATGTTTAAGTGGTATCTAGCAAGAGTTAACAAGTAAACAAGTAAAAATGTGAAGGGTTTGAGATCAAATAGAGGAGGAGAATTTACATCAAATGAATTTGAAATGTTTTGTAATGATAGAGGAATCAAAATATGGACATCTACCCCTAGAACCCCTCCACAAAATGAAATTGCTGAAAGGAGGAACAGATCTATAATGGACTATGCTAGAACATTCATGATGGAGAAGAATGTTGCTTTGAAATATTGGAGAGAAGTTGCAAGTACAACTGTCTATACCTTGAACTATGTACAAGTCAAGAAAGGTACTCATTCAACACCTTTTGAATTATGGTATGGATACTCACCAAATGTGAAATATTTTAAGGTATTTAGAGGAAAATGTTACATTCTTAAGGGTTTCAAGAATGGTAAACTTGATGAAAAAAGTGAAGAAGGTATATTCCTAGGCTATTCCACAAGAAGTAAAGCTTATAAGTGTTTGAATACTAATACTAACAAAGTTGTGGAAAGTGCAAATGTAAAATTTGATCAACATATAGAAGTATTTGATGCTGAACCTATGAAAGACCCTGAAGCATACAAATAATTTGTGTACTCTTATGAAGTTATGCCTACTAAAGAAAATGTTGCAAATCAAGCTACAAACCAACAACAAGTTTCAGTGATTGTTGGGTCACATACTATGAATGTTGAGTTACATTTAGGAACCAAGCCACATTCAAATGTTGAGTTTTAGAATGAAGTTGAAGCACATTATAATTCTAAGATTTGTGGAAATATTGAGTCACCTAATGGAGATGCACATAGTGATTCTAAAGCTAAAAGACAAAGCAAAGAAATTAGAAGTGAACCAAGATTGTCTAAATATGTGAAGAGACATCATCCTACTACACAAATCATTGGAGATAAAAATGCTAGACTAATGAAAAGAAATCTATTGAGAAATGATATATGTTTATTGAGAATGAAGGAACCCAAATTAGTGAGAGATGAATTAGAAGATATAGACTAGAGTAAGGCCATGGAAGAAGAGATTGAACAAATTGAGAAAAAAAAAACATGGAGTCTAGTTCCTAGACTAGAAGACAAAAATGTGATTGGCACCAAGTGGGTATTCAAAAACAAGCTAGATGAAAATGGTGAAGTCACAAGGAAAAAAGCAAGACTTGTTTACAAGGGATATGCACAAGAAGAAGGAATTAACTATGGGCAAACATTTGCCCCCATTGCTAGATTAGGAGTAAGAACTTTACTTACTTATTCTACATACAAAGGTTTCAAAGTTTATCAAATGAATGTTGAATCTACAATTTTGAATGGCATATTAGAGGAAGAAGGTTACATAGAATAGCTAGAAGGTTTTGTTGATATTAATAATAAGAATGTGGTATGCAAATTACCAAAAGCTCTATATGGTTTGAAACAAGCACCAAGAGCATGGTATGAGAGACTTCATAAGTATCTTGTAAAGATTGGATTTGAAAGGATTGATCATAATAAAAATTTGTACATCAAGATAGAGAAAGGCAAAGGTATTTTGTTCTCTAAATTTTTTGTTGTTGATATCATATTTGGAGGTCAAGATGCCTTATGTAAAGCTTTTGCAAATGAAATGAAGCAAAAATTTGAAATGTCTATGTTTGGAGAAATCAAATTCTTTGTGAGTTTGCAAGTATATCAGATGAAATATAGTATATACATCACTCAGTCAAAATATGTCAAAGAAATATTGAAAACTTTTAGATTGCAGGATTCAAAACTAGTGAGTGCACCTATGGTGATAGGACTTAAGTTGTCAAAGAATGATGATTCAACTAAAGTAAATCCAACATTGTACAAGTCTATGACTAGAAAACTACAATATGTGGTACATGGAAAACCTGATATTGCATTATCTATATGGATAGTTTCAAGATTCTTTACAAATCCCAAGAAAATCATTTAATGTTTGTAAAGAGAATAATGAGATATCTGAAAGGAATAGAAGAGTTTGGTCTATACTATAAGAAGAATGAGAAATTTGAATTAAGAGCTTATACTGATGTTGATTGGGCTAGAAACATTGATGATAGAAAAAACACCAGTGGAGGAGCATTTTCCTTACACAAGAGGCTAGTTACATGGACTAGCTAGAAACAAAATTACACCTCACAATCCACTACTAAAGCTAAATATATTGTTACTACTATAAATTGCACAAACATTGTATGAATCAAACATCTACTCAAAGGTATGAAGGAAGAGATCACAAAACCCATGATACTTTATTGTGATAATACAAGTGCTATCAATATATAAAAGAATGATGTGATGCACACAAAGACTAAGCATATTGCGATCAAGTATCATTACCTGAGAGAATTAGTTCAAGATAAAGAGGTGAAGATGGAATATGTTAATACCAAAGAGAAAATTGTTGATATCGTCACAAAAGCATTATCTAAGGATTCTCATGAGTATCTAAGAGGTAAAGTAGGTGTGATACCCCTATCAAAGGCTATCTAATTAACAAACGGAGTGTCCTACATCAAACAAGCTAATGTTCATATGTTACAAATTGATGCATAGGATCTTACTTTAGGAGCTGCCTAAAGTACTCAAAAAGCTAAAACTTCAAATCAGTCACAAGCAAGGTGACAAAGGGAGAAACTGAGGAAATTGAAAAGCTTATATATGCATGTTAGGATGACAAGTCTTTGGTATTGTTGTCAAAGAGGGAGAAATTTACTTATCAAGAGGAAGATATCAAGAGATAATTGCCAATAAAGAGAGAAGAAAGAGGGAGAGATTACTGATCAGGAGTTTGTATCTTAGAAAGAGATAATTGCTAATATTTCCAATCAAAGGAAAATACAAGTATGATAAGGGAGATAGAGAAATACAAGAAAAAGGGAGAAACCCTATTATCTACCTAGAGATATAAGATGAAACTCGGAGGGAGTTATAAAGAGTTTTGTAACCTATTTAGAAGATGGAAGTTGCTGATAAAGGGAGAGATTTTAATACAAGGAATTATTTTCTTTTTGATATTGGTATTGTCTTACTATTTTAACCTAGTCCATTTGGTTTAACAAGGTGTTTACCATTTGGTTGATTTGGCTAATCAGTTTGGTTTGCCATCAATGCCAAAGAGGGAGATTGTTGAGAATGGATTGAAGAAGATAATCAAAGAGTAAGATTGTTGAGAACATACAAGTATGAACAATATGCTTCAATCATTATTTCATCACTGATTTTAAACCTACTATTTTCTAGTAAGACAACTACTTATATGATTTAAGTACTATCACTTAGATGATTGATGAAGAGGATTTGATCAAAAGATGTAACAAAAACACCTAGAGGAAAGGTTGAGTTATGATTATGTAATGAAGTATAAGAATTAGTTAAGATAGTGATGACATGATGTATTAATAATCTACTTAAGGTTACAAAGGCTAGTTACACTAAGAAAGTTTAGAAGAACAAGTTAAACAAAGATTATCTGCCAAGCTTGATCGAGTGGATAGTAGGTGCTGAGAAAAGTAAGTGCAAGCCAAGAAAAAAATTAGTTAGAGTCAAGTAAAAGTTTATTTTAGTGTATACTAAGCATAATGGTGGATGCTAAGTAAAGTTTAATTTATGTTGAGCACTAGTAAAACTTTAGTTTGTGTTGAGTAATTTCACAATGGATGCCGAGCAATGTAGTATGTGTCGAGCATTAGAAGCTAGATAATTTTGAGCTGCTGCATTATTTAATAGATCGTGGATTCGATGAATCTGAGCTAATAAATTTTTTTTCTTGGATTATGTGAACCAAGTGGAAGATAAGGGTGTTGAGCTAGTGTCATAGACTTTAAGGTAAACCATTTTTAGTTTAATTCAAAGAGGATTCAAATAGAAGTTTCTAGAAGAGAGATGGAATGTGGGATAGATTCATTATATCCTACCTAATCCATCCTAACCCTAAATTGGATAATGGAGAATGAGTGGCATAATATCTTTATTTCTTATTTATAGGAATGGCTTATCAGGAGTCAAGGGTTCCACTTCATCAAGTGACCTAAGAGAAGAGTTTGCACTAACATGTTAAGCAATAAAGGCTTAAGGAGATGAATGCTTGAAGGGTGAACAAGCTATCAGAGCTATAGGGTATAAGGCCAAGTAGAATTGAGGGTTGAATAGTGATCTATAATCTAAAAATGAAGTTGTAAGTTGTATCAAATCAAGCCTTACTATTACTCTCTAACAATTGTATTAGTCTAGGGTAAATCCTTTGGATTAAGATTGACCTAACAGTCATTTGTAAATCCTTTAAATAGATGACATTCCAAGTGAATGGTCTAAAGTCCTCTAACAAGGCTCAATCCTAATAGGGTGATTGAAATCCTTTAATAGGGTCATATTTAATCGTGTTTATTATAACCTTTAGTAGGGTTGGCCTTTCCTAGGGCATCACTTTAGAAGTGTGAAAAAGGAGTAATAGGTTACTAGAGGTTTTTTCCAAATTGGATTTTCACATAAATCATCAAGTGTATTGATGAATCTTTTATGTTTCATGTTTACATTTGTACAAGTTGATTTGACAATAACCTACAAGTTTTAAGTGATTGCATAATCTTATGGATGCATGCATGATGAATAATATTTTATGGGTTCACTAAGCTATGAAAAGTTTTAGTTATACATATGGACCTTGGATAACTAATTCACCCCCATAGTTATTCTTAATTATTCCAATAGATGACTCTTTTTATATTAACAACCTTGATGCTTCCAAATTTCTCTCCTTACTTCACCCTAATCTCATAGATTGGTTGGTTCAACATCAAACACCAAAAATACCATTTTTTCAAAACAACTATGAGATCACTTCCTACCTAAATGTCATTGAACCCATAGTTAACATGATAGAATTAGATATCAAGTACCTTGGTCATAAAATTAAAAGAAAAAATAAGTGGTTAGATGGAAAGAAATAACTTTATGGGGGTATCTGAACCTAAAAAAGTAAAAACAAAGACATATCCAATGGTGAAAATGTCCTTAAGGCACCTACAGATGAGGTACTTGGTAGTTTTCCAAGCTATTTTTAGTATAGATATTTGGTTCTCATTGAACCTACATAGCCTTTTAACTTTGGGACAAAGGAATCTCCTAAAATTATCCATGTGGCTTAATCATTGTCAACTAAAGAAAAGGAGAGTTTTTCCAAATTCTTTGAAGACAAGAAAATCAATTCTGCAAGGATGTACTTAGATATGCTAGGACTTGACACAAATCTTATCATGCATCATTTATCTATCTATCTTGGTGTAAAACATTTTAAATAAAAACTAAGAAAGATGCATCCACATGTAGCCCTCTTGGTCAAAGCAGAGTTGGAAAAACTCCTGAGTGCAAACTTTATCAGAACTACTAATTATGTGGAGTGGATTTCAAACATTCTACCTATGTCTAAGCATGATAAATCCATCTGAGACTATACTAATTTTTGAGATCTAAACAAAGCATGTCCTAAGGATAACTTTCTACTACCAAACATAGACATGATAGTGGATATGAAAATGGGTTATGAAGTGTACTACCTAATGGATGTCTTTTCTAGGTATAACCAAATTAAGATTGCTCCAACTGATCAAGTAAAGATAGCCTTTACATGTGCCTAGGGCACCTTCTACTAGAAAGTCATGCCCTTTGGGCTAAAAAATGTTTGAGCTACATATCAACAAGCAATGACCATCATCTTCCATGATACGATGCATAAAAGTATGGAAGATTATGTTGATGACACACTTGTTAACTCTAAAAAATGAGACACACATCTTGATGACCTTAGTTTGATCTTGGACCGTATGGAATAATTTCAACTTAGGCTAAATCCAAAAAAGTGTGCCTTTCATGTCACATCTAGAAAACTACTAGGCTACATTATATCAGAAAAGGCATTGAGGTTCATCTTGAAAAGGTACAAGAAATCATGGAAATTCCTCCTCCAAGAAATATTAGACAACTCAAAAGTCTACAAGGATGTTTGCAATCCATTAGAAGATTCATTTCTTAGTTGGTTGATAAAGATCAATCTTTAAACAAGAATTTGTATAAAGGCTCTACTCATATTTTGATCAAAGATTGCCAACAAAATCTAGACCAAATCAAAGGATACTTGGCTAAACCTCCTATATTATTTCCACCCATACCAAGAAAACCTTTGTTTTTTTACATGTCATCTATAGCTTCCTCTCTAGGAGCATTATTGGTATAGAGTGATGAGGCTAGAAAAGAATGTGTAATATACTACATCAGTCGCACTTTGGTGGCTTATGAGATGAACTATAGCAACATTGAGAAGGCTTTCCTAGATGTGATCTTTTTTTCTCAAAAACTCAGATATTACATGTTGACATGTACAGTTCACCTAATTACTAAAATTGATCCCTTAAAATACTTGTTGAGCAAAGCTATATGTACCAACCATCTAGTTAAATGGATGATGATTCTTTAAGAATTTAACATTTAGTATGTCAAATGTAAAGTTATCAAGGGGTAGGCCATAGATGACCAAGTGGTTGATTTTCCACTAGAAGATACAACATCTATGAAAATTGATTTTCTAGATGCCTCAATTATGTACATCATTGAGAGAACTTGAAAAATGTTCTTTGATAGTTCTCATACATAGAATGGAGTCAGAGTAGGTGTCTTTTTTATTTCACATCATGGTTATACAATCCCAAAATCCTACAAACTCTTATTCCCTTGCACCAACAACATTGCAGAATATGAAGCATTAACAAATGGGATCAAAATAATTGTTGAATGGAGAATCACTGAATTACACATCTATGGAGATTCCCAACTTGTCATAAATCAAGAAAAAATGAATATCAAAAAAAGGATGATAAGTTGACACCCTACAAGAATTTGAATGATGCTCTAAGGAACTATTTCACTTTTGTGATATTCCAACAAATTTTGAGAACAAAAAACAAGGTTTTTGATGCTATGGCTACTCTAGCATCTATCCTCCAGTTGCAAGAGCATGAATCATGATTTGAGTTCCTCGTGGAAGAACTACATCATCCTACCTATGATTCCTCAGATAACCATGTGATCTACACTATTGTAGGTCATGATTCCTCTTGCTATGATACTATCTTCTCGTACCTATGTGATCAGGTTATTCCTAAAACCCTCACGCACAACTAGAAATGCCAAATCCACTATAATGTGTCACATTACACTTTGGTCCTTGGTGACTTGTATAAGAAGATCCTAGATCAAATGTTTTTTAAGTGTTTAGAGCTAGAGGAGTCTAAAAAGACACTAGCTGAAGTCCATGATGACAATTGTGGGGCACATTCTAATGGCATTGCACTTGCTCAAAAATTTCTTAGGGTGGGTTATTACTAGCTAAACATGCAAGATGATGTTGTTCATTATGCTAAGTCCTATAAGAAATTTCAACATAATTGTAATTTGATTCATGCTCCTAATCATGAACTTACTCCCTCTGTGACATATTGGCCATTTCAACAATGGGCCTTTGACTTGGTAGGAAAAGTTCATCCAAGTTCATCTAGTGGGTACAAGTTCATCATCACAATAATTTAGTATTTTACCAAATGGGTTGAGACTATGCCACTATCTACTACTCCAAACAAACATGTTGCCCTTATGGAATTCCTTCCTCCATTGTTAGTAATAATTGAGGATAATTCAAGAACAAGGACCTCAAACATCTATGCAAGAAATTAATAATCAAACAACATTGGTCCTCCATCTACTACCCTCAAGGGAATGACCAATCTTAGGCCTCCAACCAAATTTTTTTAAAAATCTTGCATTGAATGATTCACATATCTAGGAAGGACTAAAACTTATATATCAATCCCACACAATGAGCCTACAAAACTACCATCTATACTCCTATAGGGGTTACACCTTTTTATTTAATATATGTTTCTAAGGTTTTCCTCCCCTTAGACATTGAACAACTAGTGAAGCCTATCAATTTCCTACATTTTAATAAGTTATATACTTAGAGGCTCACCACTCAATTCTTTTGCACATATTTATTGATCCTAGAAAACTCCTAAAAATTGGAAAATATCCTAAAAAATGATCATATTAGTGAAAACCTAGCAAAAGGCTCTTTGATGTATCACCAAAAAAATTTCAAAAATTCAAAAAATATAAAAAAATTGAAAAAAGTGCTAAAAAAAATCTTTTAGGTGGTAAAAACCTAGAAACAGGTACTACTTGAGACCTTTGCACCTATGTCTATCAATCTTAATCACTCACTCTACAACACATTTCCTAGCTTGAAATTATTTCTTGTCCTCATCTGAAGAGCACAACTACTTATCCTATTAAGGTCTCCTTGTGCATTAGGGTTTCTTTGGCAACTCACACAATGGTGTTTCTCAACACTACCTCCTTTGACATCAAGTGTTTCTTGACACTTTTCAAATAGTTTACCTATAGTCTTAGATGTTGTGATATTTCTCTCTATCAGAACCAAGGCTTGAAGAAATAGCCAAGTGAATTACACACAAACATACTTAAAAATTTAACCAACTGAGCTATGATGAACTTTATCTACTTTTGTGTGTTGTCTATGACAATTTCTTTTCGATGTGTTTCCTCCCTAATAGTCTTTTGAGGATGTCATGGACTAGAAGACTGGGGGCATGGGGCATGTTTTCTTGCTTTCTACTTGTGGGTATACTTTGTTCATCTATAGTGTTTAAAGAATTATAGTGTTTAAAGAATTCATGCTTGTCCTATTTGACACTTTGACTCACAAACATATCATCCTTGACTATTTTTGCAAGACCACACTTGGGGGTTATCTTAGCACTTATGCCTTGATACAGGTGTAATCTTGCTACATTAAACTTAGGGAATCTAATTGCGTAACCATCTTGACTTACGTATCTTTCATGCTTATATTGGATTTCCACATTTCTATATAATATTGATCATATTCATATCCCCATAATTACACTACTAATGACTATATGATCTCATGATGTCCCTAATAAATTCTCAATGATGAAACTAGAGTCTAAATGTTATGCATTTTTTTCCTGGTAAACCACTTTGTATATTAGTTTGCATTTTAGGTTCATTTTCTAGCTTAGCCTTGAATTTTTGCATATGGGGAGAGCTCTCTCTTCATCCTTTTTAGACATGTTAACTAACCACTTTCATACCTTCTTTTCTTTCTTCTTAATCATTTCTTTTCATCTTCTTGATCTTTCACTTCACCTCTTTGCTATCTTATCATCCCAAGGGGTTAATCTAAACATCACATCTAATTTATCAAAGTATTACATTTTACAAAAACATAAGTCTACATCATACACATGAGAGCTAAATATCATACATGTGAGAGATCCTTGAGCATATTAACATGAGCATAAAAAATAGCACATATATGAGCAAGAAACTAAAACATCACATAAAAACTTAAAGTGTTGAAGCATCCATCAAAATGAGACAAGAACACAACACTATCGATCAAATCCAATATCTCATATATATCAAAATTGTGTCACTATACATATAAATGTGAGATCCAAAATTTGGATATCTATCTCAAAATACATGGGTACTCAAAAAATTTCATGATACATCAGCCTAGACACAAAATTGACTCACTCCTGTTGGAATATTCAAATATGGAAAGAGTACTTATGAGAGGGGGGGGTGAATCATAAGTATCAAACTTTAGCCAATAAAATTTTAACTGAAAGTAAGTTGCATGCATGTAAATACATCAAATAAACATGTAACAAAACTCATGCATCAATAACTCGTAACACCAGAATTTTGGTAACCCAGAAACCCTCTAGGAATAAGAAGGTAAAACTGGGGTGGAGATGATACCCACAAAAATTACTGTAGTAATATTTTTCAACCACTTCTAATGGTTTGCCCTGTTAAAGGCTTTACACTGCATTAATAGTGACCTGGTTAGAGGATTTACAAACACTTAACATGAAGTGTCACTCGATTAAAGGATTTTAATCAGCTATTCATAAGGATCTTACAAAATAGCTATAAAGCTAACCTATCACCATAGGATTTTTATTCTAATACAATTGCTAGAGAGTATTAGATACAATAAACCTGATAGATTACAATCCTTGATTGTTGAATGCAGGCTCCTTTTCTACCTTCTCCTGATCTTGATCCTTTGTGATCTGATAACTCTTGCTTCTAAAAATAGATTTTCTTATGCACCCTTGTATGTCCTTCCATATGTATGTTTACAATGAAATTTCATCTTCCTTATAAAGACTTTGAAGATTCGGGGTTTGTTTTGGATCTATGATCCATATTGATTCTCAATTTCTCGCTCAATACTTATCTTTTTCTGATTGGTTGCATGCCTTTAGCATTTTTCTTATTGGCTGCATGCAAATTACATAGGAAAAATAAAAGTTTCGATCTTATCGTTAAATCCTTCAAGATTTACCTTCTGTTGGCTACAAAAACTATTTGCATCATAGTTTATGCAATTTCAAACTTTTATGTTGATCTACTAAGTTACTCAGCTCCTAAAGTATTTTTGATACTCGACACATGTTGTTTTCTGGATAGCTCGGCACCTAAACAAAATTGTATCACTCGACACATGTTGTACTCGGCACTTGTTGCACTTGGCACTTGTTATCACTCGACACCTGTTGCACTTAGCACTTGTTATCACTCGGCACCTGTTGCACTCGACACTTGTTAACACTCGGCACTTGTTATCACTTGGCACTTGTTGCACTTGGCACTTGTTATCACTTGACACCTTATCTTACTCGGCACTTACTCTTGATCTTGGTTAAGTGTATTGACACTCAGTTGTAAAATTTATTCTTTAAGCTAACAATCTCCCCCTTTCACATGAGTGGCAAAAACACTTAATTAAGATCCATGTGACTCAATAATTTATCCTTCATTCAAAATTTTCTCCCAAAATTTGCTAATTTGCTCCCAAAATTTGCTATCACAAAATTTTCTATCTCCCCCTTTTTGCTATCCCCCTTTTAGTATACTTATCATTTCATTCCTATACTTAACTCTTATTCTTATTACTTATTCTCCCCCTTTTTGACACTAATGTCAAGGGTCTTTACAATGAAATGCCATACTTGGCCAAAAATGTGTTGTTTACTTCAAGGAGTACCTTCAGAGCTGCATCCCAATTTTCTAATGCAACATCCAATGTTTTATGCTGGATGGAAATCTCTGCTGCTAGGTGTACAAGTCCATCAGATGAAGAAAGATTAGGGTCTTTCCTGAGGACTATTTCTGCATTTATCTACTCCTTGTCAAGTAATTCCAAATGAGGAGTAATTGACGATTGAATTTGTATCAATTTGGCTTTTGTGGTTTCCTAATCTGCTGCTAAGACAGATAACTCTCTTTGTGTGTGAAGCAATTGGACAAAATGCTTCTCACTCTGAGCTCGATCTGTGGGGAGTTGCATGCTAGAAATTTTCAAATTATTTTCCAAGCTCAGTATTTTCTAGCTAGTGTCCCATGTGAATGTGGAAAAATCACACAACTTGTTGCACAGGGAAAAGATGTTTCCTAGTACAATTTTAACTGTTATAACTTTCTTTGCCAGTTCTTCTTTAGACAGTGCTATATCACTGGATATTTTACTATTTACTTTACCTTGGAACTTCTTTTCTGACCATTCAAGCAATCTGGCATTTGTTTCCTGGTCTTCATTAGTCACCTGGTCAACTATATCAGATAGTTGTTCCATGATTGGTCTTGACTCATCTGGAGATTGTAAGAAAAAAGCTTCTGTGAATGTATCTTTAATTTCATTCAATGTAAGCTTATGCTTGTATTCCTTTCTTAGTGCTTCTTGTCTCCTTCTTTTGTCTAATGCACTCTAAATTTCATTAATCTTTTCTTCAGTAAGAGTGCTTGATTCATAGTATGGGATCTTTATTTCTTCATCAAGCTTAGGAACTCCATAGTGAAGTTTCCTGACTGCCTTTGATGAGCTCGAGCTTGGTGTCCTGATTTGCAACTGTAATCCATCTGTGCTTGGTTGCTGAAGAGTTTGTGTAGGAGTACCAGATTTTGGTAATGCAACCAGTGTTTGTATTGCAGTCTCCTCCTTCTTCTTTGCCTCATCTTTTTCTTCAGCTTGAATATCCCTTTTATGAATGCTAGGTGGGGTTGAACTTTTTGGCTGTTCAGATGTTTCTTTTATTTCCCCTGTTTCCGTACTTGGTACTTGGAGTGTATCAGTAACTATACTTGGTGGAGGAGGTGGTGGAAGGAATAGAAAACCAATAGTTTGTATGGTCAAAGGTGGCACTTGTGCTTTTACCTTGAGTTCTGGATTCTGTAATTCATCAACACTAACCAATATAGGATTTGAACTTAATTTTTCTACAAGTGATGATTGGTCAAGGATTTCCAAATCCTCTACAGTTAATGGATTGATGTTTAGATTTGAAGTATCTATAACATCCTTTATTTTTATGATATCTGTAGGTGTGATGGTGGCATGAGGAGGACTAGGAGGAGATACCTGTATATCTTGCATACTTTGATCTTGTGGCTCAGTTGTATCTTTCTCTTCCTCTTTCTCCTCATTGTGTGCCTCTTCTTCCTTTTCTTCTTTTCTTTCCTCCACTAGTTTCTTCTCTTTTTCTTTGGTTTCTGTCACCTTCTTTTCCTTTGTCTTGGCAATTGTCTCTGCCTTATATTCTTCATTATATACATCTTCAATTTTCTTGTAAACTATTTTCTACAATCTTGTGGATTTAGTAACTACCTCTTCAATTTTATTCTGCAATATGTTGAATGCTCTATACTTGGGAGTGAATCTGTTATTATGCCTTTTTACAGCATTTATTATTTGATCTTTAGTTAGATCAGGAAACAATCTTGCTAATGTAGACTCCCTTATTTCTTTTTCCATTTGTAAACAAAAATGCCATTTATCCTCTACAATTTTATACAATTCTCTTGGCATAGATTCATCTAATTCTAGAGGTGTGTGCTTATACTCAGCCATCATAGCATACACAGATTCCTCTAATTTATTTTTCTCTTCTTTGGTGAGCTTAGAAAAATTTAGGTTCTTTAGACCTTTTAAATCATTATTTCTAATTTTTGAACATAATTTATCAATAATAGTTTGGGGTTTGTGTCTTACCACTTGAAATTGACTATTGTCCTCTGACTCTGTTTTCTCCTCAACTGTTTCAGGCTAGGGAATAAATTTCCTTTTCTTTGACTCAGAAGTAGTCTTCTTTGAGTCTTTCTTCCTTCCTTTTTCCTCTTCTTGGGATTTTTGTGTTGTAGCCCTTGTGGTAGGTCTCTTTGATGCAGGGGCAGCCACTTTCCTTCCCTTGGATTTAGGAGTAGAGGGAGTTGTGGTCTTTCTCTTAACTAGTGCTTCCTTGGCTTCTTCTATCTCAACACTTTCCTCTTTGTCTTCTCCTAACCCTTGAGTCTAACTTTGAAGTTTATCTCCTTCTTCTTCTGTTGTTCCTTCTTCTTCTTCCACACAAAATTTTCTTTTGATTTGTCTCACCATTTTCTCTTTCTTCTTTACTGCTAAAGCAGTCTTCAAATCTATTATTACCTTTGATTTGACAACATCATAGGTTCCAATTTTTTTTGCAT
The DNA here is from genome assembly GCA_028749045.1 of Cupressus sempervirens. Taxonomy (NCBI): domain Eukaryota; kingdom Viridiplantae; phylum Streptophyta; class Pinopsida; order Cupressales; family Cupressaceae; genus Cupressus; species Cupressus sempervirens. Next base: position 200,254,496 of record CM053791.1, on the reverse strand, counting down.
TTTTATCAGCTTCTTCTGCAAGTAGAGCTATTATTGCTGCAGAGGCTTGTTCAACATCAAGTTCATAACCTAGTGGCCTAAGCCATCTTACTCTAGGTATAACTGCTCGTATGTAAGTATAATCTATATCTACAAGAAAACAAATATCTTTTTCATATTTCTCAGTCAATGAGACTGGAATTCTCATTCTTTGTTTCATGGACTTTTTGAAGTCCTCAAAATAACCAGTCATTTGGGCATCAAAATTTTCACCCATCTATTCAATGTATCCATTGATTTGTTCAAAAATTGTTTTATCCGGATTCCATTTTACTTTACCCATAGAAGGAAATTCTTTCATCAGATAGAAAAACATACACATCAAAATTGATCCAAATTTGCATTGAGCTCCCTTGCTCTTCCTTATAGATCCCAGATTTTCATTAATCTGTTGAAACATGAGCTCTGCCAGATCATAAGTGTGATCTCTTTTGATTATCTTGTATGCAACATCAATTGCTATACAAGGTACACTATTCAACCTGTTTGATTGATAGAATTTGTGTGAAATGATTCTCATAGAAAAATCTAGTAGGGGATCTATGACTATGTCGATAGTCATTCCTCTATTGTTCCATTTGGCACCTGTATTTTTCTCTATTATTTCTCTTTTGTCACTTCGTAGGGTCTTTGGCCGATCTAGGTTTGGAATACTAGTAACCCTATGAATAGTTTTCTTGGTGAATTTTATTGGCCCTAACTCTAACCAAAAAGCTCCGTCATGTATTCGGCTCAAAACTATCCATACCCATTCAGTTTTGAAAACAGTTAGAAATGCTAGGGTTTTGGTCAATCCTTTTCTTTCAACTATTGAAAACTCATTTTTTAGTACTTTGTTTTCACATAGTTTATCATATGCATTATGAATTTCTAAGTCTCCTATGGTAGCAATTTTGGAATTATAACATCTGTGAACATCTTGGACCATAACAACTTTATCTCGAATAACTGATAATGCACCTGCATGATCATTCTTGTATGCTACTTCTGGAATGGGCTTGAATTCAGGCTATTTAACTTTGTTGCTGACCAACTGAACTTCATGACTCTCTATACCCTTATTGGTTCCTGACCCAGATGCCATTGTTTGCCAAACTAGGGTTTATAATTCAAAAAAGTTTATAAGTCCTATGTAGCTCGGCACTTAAGTAAAATACCTTAAATTGATGAAATTTGTCTTGAATCACTGTTGAAATCTTCATGAATGGCTTCTAAGCTGATCTTGATCTTCTCCGCTCTTTTTTGGCTTTGCTTCTTGTTCGAATGGTGGGAAAATGATCGAAAATCAGATTTATGTACCCTTCAAAATAGAGTAATAAATTCTTAGTATGCTGCCAACTATCTACTCGACACTTGAAAGGTTTGGTCATGACTTGGCTCCCATTATGTTTTATTTTTACTTGGCTCTTATTGATATTTCATAGCTCGACATCAACTATCAACTCGGTTGTTGTTAGCAACTCGGCTCCTGAAGGCAACTTTGACATATCTTCAAAAAGTTCTCAATTTTGACTTAGCATCTTTGTTTATGCTGATTTCATTTTTGCAGTTCTTATATGTCTTGGGACTGATTTATGATGTAATTTGTTTTATCAATCCCTCACACTTGTTCTTTTCTTAATTTGATGAAGTGTGATCACTTGACCTATTGGGTGAAGTTATCTTTGTACTTGATGTGCTAGACTCATCTTTCTTCCTCCATGTCTTATTCACTTCACTTTTGATATGTCCAACATCTATCTTTTCCTTTCCATTGCTGAACTCAGAACTTGATGCCTTTGACCTTGTTGGGCAATTTTTGCTAACATGACCAGTTTTTAAGCAACTAAAACATGTGGTTTAACTCAACCATCTTTTGTAGTTCCCTCTAAAATGTGTTCTTATGCAGCTCTGTGGGATATTTCCATATTCTTGACAATAGTGACAGCTGTACCTGGTGTTCTAATCCCACAATTCATGATTTGATGTCTTTGCTGGTTGATTTACTGTCCACATAGACTTTGATCTACATTCAAATGCCCTATGTCCATACTCTTTGCAATTATAACAATGTCCATCAAACCTTTGAGTCCTTGTGACATTGGATTCGCAATTTTGTGTCTTATGTCCTTGCATGTTGCACTTGTGATAAAAACTTTTGGGTATGTTTGATTGATTGAATCTTCTACTCCTGCACACATTAGCTGTATGTCCCTTCTTATTACAGAAATGACAAGTGGGTTTTGAATTCTTACCTTTATCACTTCTTTTTTTAGCACTCTTTGATGATTCTCCAACTTTAGTGCTATTGTATCCTAGTCTTGATGTATCATGGGTAGATTTTGGTGATTTTAGCAACTGTTCAAAATACTTGATTGCTTCACTTGATTTGTTGAGATTCTCTGCTACCTCTTTTTCCCTGTTTAATTCATTCTGCATTTGTTCATTTTTCATCTTCAAGGTAGAGATCTCAATATCCTTTATATTGAGTTCATGATGAAGGTTCATCATTTGCACAAGTGTATCCATCTGCATGTTTGAGATCCTTTTCAGTTCAGTACATTTTTCTTGAAGTCTGTTTGAAAGATTCCTTTTGTCATTTTCCATCATGACCTTATCATCAACTGCTCTTTTCTTTTGTTCATTAATTTCACATATCATTATAGCCTGTGATTCATGTTCCATCTTGAGAGTTCTTATCTCATCTGCTTGAATTTTATTTTTCTCCATCAGTTCTGCTATTGCTGCATCAAACTCTTTAGTGTCTCCACTAGAAAATATGTTGGTGGTTTCAATCTCCTTGTAGTGTATATCATTTTCACTATGGCTAGATCCTTCCTCTTTTTTAATGAGTTTCTCAATTTGTTTCTAAATTCCTCCAAGCTATGCAGAGCAAGTTGCACATCTATCACTTGATTTTCAATGATCTTTCCAAGTTTGAAAGCTTCCATATTTAGATCTTTCCCTCCAAGCTGTTAGGCTTTTCCTTGTGAGAACCTGGCTAGCTCTGATACCAATTGTTGGAATATTCAAATATGGAAAGAGTACTTATGAGAGTGGGGGTGGGTGGGGGGGGTGAATCATAAGTATCAAACTTTAGCCAATAAAATTTTAATTGAAAGTAAGTTGCATGCATGTAAATACATCAAATAAACATGTAACAAAACTCATGCATCAATAAATCATAACACCAAAATTTTGGTAACCTAGAAACCCTCCAGGAATAAGAAGGTAAAAATGGGGTGGGGATGATACCCACAAAAATTACTGTAGCAATATTGTTCAACCACTTCTGATGGTTTGCCCTGTTAAAGGCCTGCCCTGTTAAAGGCTTTACACTATATTAATAGTGACCTGGTTAGAGGATTTATAAAAACTTAACATGAAGTGTCACCCGGTTAAAGGATTTTAATCACCTATTCATAAGGATCTTACAAAGTAGCTATAAAGCTAACCTATCACCATAGGATTTTTATTCTAATACAATTGCTAGAGAGTATTAGATACAATAAACCTGATAGATTACAATCCTTGATTGCTAAATGCAGGCTCCTTTTCTACCTTCTCTTGATCTTGATCCTTTGTGATCTAATAACTCTTGCTTCTGAAAATAGATTTTCTTATGCACCCTTGTATGTCCTTCCATATGTATGTTTACAATGAAATTTCATCTTCCTTATAAAGACTTCAAAGACTTAGGGTTTGTTTTGGATCTACGACCCATATTGATTCTCAATTTCTCACTCAATACTTATCTTTTGCTGATTGGTTGCATGCCTTTAGCATTTTTCTTATTGGTTGCATGCAAATTACATAGGAAAAATAAAATTTTTGATCTCATCATTAAATCCTTCGAGATTTACCTTCTGTCAGCTGCAAAAATTGTTTGCATCATAGTTTGTGCAATTTCAAACTTTTATGTTGATCTACTGAGTTACTCGGCTCCTGAAGTATTTCTGATACTTGGCACATGTTGTTTCTTGGATAGCTCGGCACCTAAACAAAATTGTATCACTCGGCACATGTTGTACTCGGCACTTGTTGCACTCGGCATTTGTTATCACTCGGCACTTGTTATCACTCGGCACCTGTTGCACTCGGCACTTGTTATCACTCGACACTTATTGAACTCGGTACTTGTTAAAAATTGGCACTTGTTATCACTTGGCATCTGTTGCACTCGGCACTTGTTATCACTTGACACCTTATCTTACTTGGAACTTACTCTTGATCTTGGTTAAGTGTATTTACGCTCAATTGTCAAATTTATTCTTTAAGCTAACAACTCCCTCTACAATTGGTGGTGGCCCTGATGGAGGATCCTATCTTCTATCTGGTGGCTATACTACACCCTCTGATCTACTAGCTCACTATGAATAGTTAGGAAGGCCCTACTCTAGCAACAATACACCCCTATAGGCAACATAATAATATGCAACTTGTGTGCCATGATGCACTGTCTTTCTCCTAGCAGCATCTTTTTCCCTACAAAGCTCATCCACTCTCACCTACTCATCCATGAGCTACTAGTATCAAACTACAATAGCTAGCTATGCTACCTACAACTCTTCTTTCATAGCCTAAAGCCTAGCATCTTGCTCATCATCACCCCTAGCTAGCTACTCCACCTATACCTCCACTCACCCCACTCTTTAGCATCTTAGTGGCTACTCCTCCTCCCTTGTGGCCTAGGGTTACATTTACCTCCTCCCAACTTGGGAACTCTTTGACCTCCATATGTCTACCTCTACCTCTACCTTTGCCACCATCTCCCCCATCTCCCCTTATCATGTTACTACAAGTGGGACATATGGCTAAGTAAACCATGGGAAAGGATGTCTCTACCTCTTTTATAGATATGTTGAATCAACACCTACATCTACTACCTTTGGCCTATAATCCCAAGATTCTCACACTAATGCTACTATCTCCTAGAGTGTTGTGCGATAGTCTAGCATAGGAAGCCAACCCTATGCCTCCTATCCATGGTACCATGCATAGGTGGTCATCTCCACTAAAAACACCTATCATTCTAGAAATTGTTTCCATACTTGGTTGATCACAAATCACTCAACAATCTCTATATGCCCACTGACTAGGAGCCAACTATAATGCGTATACTCTAGATCCCATGAGTTAGGCCATCTATGGTACTATTAGTATGGCCACCATGCAAAAGATGTGATCTCATTTGAAACCCGTCGATGATATGTCAGATCTCCACTATGTGTCTATGGTACAAAAGCCTCTATATCTAAATATGTAAAGCTGGCTATGTTCTCACAACTGTACCTATAGTTAGATCACAACGATGTGCTACAACACCAATATTTAAGCCAACAGTACTCCATATGCCCAAGAGTGTCCCTCATGATAGATAACCTCATGTAGTTCATGATACATATCTACAAGGATCATCAGTCCCCATGCCATCCTCTATGGCTACCCAATCAGATCTTCTACTAACCAACCCTATCCTAGTATGAAGCCCTTCTAGCTCCTATCAGTAGCTTGAGCCTGAACAACTAAAGAACAAATCAAGAACTACATTGGGTACTCATCACCATACTCATCTATAAGCCACTCCCAACTCCAATGGATGTCTTAAATGGTGACATCATGAAACATCTCCTATACTACTTCTCTCCCCTCTATCAGGATTTGATCATAATACAACTATGACATATAACAAACCTTGCATTAGTATACCTCACATGAATATCAAAACTTGAAAATTCAAAAGAGAAATTGAATGTAGAACTCACTAGATCACCATAAAATGGTACACAAAGGATGTGATATGCATCCTCTAATGTGATCATTACCTCTTTAGTAGGTAGGTAAAAGGTGTTGTATTCGTTATACCATTGCACGACTAGCATAGTCAACAACTCATGGTTTGCTTGTATGTGGGGCATTTGTGTAATCCACTTCAACCCCATACTCAATATGGCATCCTTCTTGTCATCAGTAAGACAATCTAATATACACAACCCCACCACTTTGAGGGCCTTGATAAGTAATGCAAGGAATACCATCTGCAAAATAATGACAATGAAACATCAATAACATTGCCTAATAGTGCTCAAACCTTCAAAATTCAAACTAAAACACACAAAAATCAGGTTGTGTGATATTTTTTCCTATATATAGGTGATATTGTTGTTGTCTAAAAATTGTGTGATACTTGTTATAGTACTTGGGTGATATTTTGTATCAACTTGCATGACAATTCGATATAGCCCATATGACATAATTTTTTAAATGGGTACGATACTTTTTTTAATGTGAAATATTGTGCGATATTTCTCAAAGTACCCATGTAATAATTTTGAAATATCACATGATATTTCATATTTAAACCCTTAAAATGTGTGGAAAAAGGAAATAAATGCATTAAAAATGAAAAAAAATTGATGACTTACTAGTGCCTCATAGCTAGGAGGTCGATTGTGGAACTAGCTTCACTCAAAATGGTGTCAGTGGGTTGGGATGTTAGCTAACAATATTTTTTCTCTAAAAATCACTCTAAGCTCTCCAAATTCACAAAAGAAAAAATTATTTGAAAATGACACTTGGACCCCTTATATAGCCTTTCAACCTAATTTTGACCCATTTTTCAAGCTCTTTAGAATTCCGCAAAAATTGCACCCCTGGCTAATTTTGACATCTTGGATCCATTTTTGGGATTGAAATCAAAATTTGAGTTCATCTTGATAGTCAAATCAGATTTTGAAATTCTACCTTCTTCTATTTAGTTAGGTGACCTCTTGAGGTCTAATCTTCAAATCTTCACTGGGGTATCTTTATTTCTTCATTTATTTATGATTTCTACATTTCATATCTACTCCAATTCACATTTTCATATCTAAAATCACCTTTCTACTCAATTTGACCTAATTTTCATGCTTTATTCTTTGTGGTCAACTCTAGTCAAGCTAGGGCATTCTATTATTTCCTTATGGTCACTCTTTGGTTCTAATCATCTATCTATCATCATAGAATTTTCTATATCTTTATTTACTCATATCTAGCTCACTTCTACATCCCCCTTATCTCATTTCAATTTTGATCCCAAGGGGGTAGAAATACTCTATTATCATTTGTTAGAGCTATCTATTTCTTAGGAGCATATGTTGGATCTTTTTATTTGCTCTTGATCTATTTGCTTTTTTTGGTGTTAACATTCTTCTTAAGTGATGATATCATCTCTTTCCTAAGTGTTCAGTACTATCGCTATTAGGCTATGCATTCAAGATATACTATCTCTTTCTCCATTTCATTCTTTGGAATTAGATATTTCCATTGTTGCCTACTTGGCTTCTATTTTCTTTGACATAATGTGTTCCTTATTTGATCATACATTAGTCAAAGAGGGGAAAATGTAATCACCCAAAATTGGTCATCTAGACTATTAGGACCCTTCTCAACATTTTGGCTAAATTATTTAATTGATTACCTAGACCAAATTGCTATAAGTCAATTAATTTGATTATAACCTATAGTTTTGATTATGCTATCCTAAGTTCATTATTTGATTAAAAGAACACGTCTCCTTTTAACTAAATAAAAGTCCCCTTTCTTCTAACCCATTCAATGTGCACACATAAGCATTATTCCTATTTTGCAAATTAAAGGAAAAGACTCTTTTTGTCTCATATGAAAAGTCAACTATTTGTTTATTGGTTGACTTCTATTTGCACATGGATCAATCTCATTTTCAAGCTCCACCCTTGATCTTCCATCATCTTGATCTTGATCTTCATGGTCTATATGACTTTAAAAGAGAAAGAGAGCTTTCCCCCTCAAAGAATCCACACTCTTGAGTACTATTATATTGCAAGCTTACCATTCAAATTCTTGAGAGATTTTGTGGAGAACTTCCATTTTCTTGTTTACATTCTCTCATATCATGACATTTTAGAAAATTTGCATGACAGCTTAGTTACCTTTACTATAATCTAGTTCACATAGTTTAATAGTTGGATTTTTAACACTCTCATTCTTATGATATTGCTATCAAGATTTAACTATGTGATTTTGAGTCAAACTCATTGACCCATGTTTCATGAGTAGTGATTCAACATGAAACCATCTCTCATGAGAATAAATGGAACACATAGCACTCATTGGATCTAGGTGATGCTCATTCTTGTTAACATAGCTACATTTTGCATTCTTACATCTTGTCCCTAAGAGAACCTCCCATTGCATGGTTTATAGGAAAAAAAATGTATTTCTTAGGCTCTGTTGAGAGCCCTCACACATTCAAATATACTTTCTTGCACTCCATGGATAGGGAGCTCTAAGATAACATCCAAGCATTCTGAACTCATGGAATTACTTGCATAGAAGGGTTTAAATCATGACATATTTTGAGTGTAGATTTTGGATCCTATCACCAAGGTGTGCAGGTGTGCTTTTCTTAGAGTTTTGCTAACAATTTTAAATAAGAAGAAGTGCATCGGTAGTTAACTACTAGTCGCTATTTTAGAGCATTCAATGTATCAAAAATACATTTGGATGACCATTTAACTACTAGAAATGACTAAAGAAGGCCAAGCTTCCATTTTTAGAGCTCCTAGAGACTTCTAGATCATCTCACAATTTTTATCTTCTTATCTTCTCATTATTTTATTATTTTATGTTATGTAAAGGCTAATACACCCATTAATATATATAAACAAGGGTGGGGACCTACTTAGCACCATTTAGAGAGTTAGTTTGAATATAATTAGATTTGTTTGATTAGTTTTTAGAATAAGTTTCCATTTAAAGATCTCTCATTCCTAACAAAAATGGAGGAAAAGGACTTCTTTCAAGTACATGGATGTAATATGTACTCTAGGGTGTTATTTTGATGCAATAATATATGTTGTTGGTTCTCTCACCCTAAATGTAGTTATTTTTATGTGAGTGTGTTATTTTTGTGAATGCATGTTCATGAATAATAATGGAGCCAATGCTTTTATTGTATTATTATAAGTGTGTGATATTTTAAATTCGGTGTTTGCCTTGTGTTAACAAATTATATTATTTTGACAAATTGGAGAAAGGATCATCTTTGTTCTTGCATAGTGTTTTGCCTCCTCTGAGCACACTTTTTGTAGCCTCACAATTTGATGAAAGATGAAACATCTTTTTAGCTATTATAGAAGTTCCCATTGACATTTGAAGTAGTGGAGTTGAGGAAGTGTTGCTCTTAATTTTATTGGTTTCCTACCAAATCCTTTTGATAATTTAATTTGCAGATGTGTTGTTACTTTGGCTTATGTCTATTAGGATTCCCTTTTAATTATTTTCTTATAATCCTTTGTTACTCTCTCTTTGTATTTGATTTTCAAACACTTGGTTAAAATAGGAATTCATATATTCATATTGATAAATTGCATTCATCATAATAATAATAATAAAAAAAAACACAAAAATATATCTCTTCGTGGTTATATTTTAGCAACAGGTTGTGTAAATTGGTTAGAACTAGCATAGGCCTCCTCATGAACATACACATTTATGTTCAATTGTGATGAAGGTAATAACATAATAACAACAAAAACAAAGAAATAATAGCAATCATGAGAACAAAATATGGGCTTCTTTTTATTGCTACAAATATAGAATTCAAAATTACAATATACTAGCCCACAAGTGCACCTTCATTACAATAGTCTACAAGATAAATATACAATTTTATGATGCCTAAAAAGGTTCTTGACACTCAAACCTAATACCTAGGGCCGATAGAGCCTAAAAAAAATATCGAGCCGGCCAAATACACTTTTGACATTTATTTCAAAATTTTTTGGTAGCCCATTTTTTGAAGACCATAACTTTGAAATAGTTTCTTTGATTGGCTATTATAATTTTTTTTGGAAACCTCAACTCTTGATCTTTAGGCTTGGATCCACACAAGCACCAATTACAAACAAAATATTTTCTATTTGCATCATTCAATTTCTCAATAAAGTAAGCAATAGGTCTACCTTCTTGGCTCAAAACAACTCCTATTGTAGTACCACTAGCACCACAATCTACCTAAAACACCTAGTTAAAATCTAGAAGTACTAAAATAGGTTGTTTTGTAACTTTATGTTTCAATAGATTAAAACTCTTATCTACTCCTACAATCCACTTAAATTCTTTCCTATCCCCTCTCATTGTTTTAGTCAAGGGTCCACAAATATTGCTAAAACCTCTTATGAACTTTTTGTAAAAACTAACTAGTCCATGAAAAGATGCTACCTCTATAGCACTCTTTAGAGTAGGTCATTCAAGGATAGCCTTCAATTTCTTTGGGTCTATTTTCAAACCTTCCACTGAGACTACAAATCCTACATATACCAACTCCTTCACAAAATGACACTTCTTCAAGTTTATCAACAACTTCTCTTGCCTTAACTTATTAAACACCTTTTGAATATGCATCAAATACTCCTCCAATGTCTTACTAAGATCAATATATCATCTAGGTAAATAATGACAAACCTAACCATAAACTCCTTTAGTACTCCATTCATAAGCCACATGGAATTTCTTTTGCATTGGTTAGCCCAAAAGGCATGACTAACCATTCATATGGTCCTTCCCTTACCTTGAAACCAGTCTTCCACTCATCACATTCTCTAATGAAAATCTAATGGTATCCACTCTTTAGATCTATCTTTGTGAAATACTTAGCCCCACTCAAATAAGCCATTATATCATCCATCCTTAGTAATGGAAATCTATACTTGATTGTGATCTTGTTAATAACATGAGAATCTGTGCACATCCTCCATTGTCTATTCTTTTTTGGTTCTAATACTATTGGTACACCATATGGAATTAGACTGTCTTGAATCATTCCCTTCTATAACAACTCATGAACTTTTCTTTTTAACTCTTCACTTTCTGTTGGTGTCATTTTGCGTAATACCTTGTTTGGAAAATTGGCTCTTGGAATCAAATCCATTTGGTGATTGATCTTCCTCACTGGGGGTCATCCATTAGGTACACTATTTGACACAATATCATAAATCTCTCCCAACATGTCTACAACTTTTGTAGATACCTCATCTACTTCTTCTTTAACATCTTTTGGAATTATAGAAAAACACATATGCTCACACTTCATACCTTTGAAGGACTCTTTTCCATCAATAAAACACATTCTAGCAGCACTACATACATTTTCTTCTTTTGCCTTCAATGACTTCAACTTATCCGTCACTCTATCCTTTGTTAGAGTGTAGATATTTTCTTTGCCATCATGAACATAATATCTATCAAACTACCATGACCTACCCAACAACTATGACATATTTCTATAGGTATGATTTTAAAAAGCACCTCATCCTAGTAGCTTTTGATCTTGAACTTCATTGAGAATTGCTCACTGACCATGACCTTGTGGTCATCTTACACCCAAGAAATATGATATAGGTGTTGGTGTTTCTACCTCCTTAGCTTAAATTTTGTGACCATAATTTCTAATACCAACTTGTCAGTACTTCTACCATTAATGATCACTTTAGAACACTTATCTTTGCATTTGCACCTTGTCTGAAATAAGCTCCTTCTTTGATCACATTCATTATCACCTCTCAATAGGACTCTCCTGTTAACTAGGACTTTCCCTTTTTTAGCACCTTATAGATATGATTATCTAGCATCTTTATCAACATGTGCAACTCTAGCCTAGCCTTCTACTCTTTAATCTATCCTTCCTTGGCATTGGGAACATTCAAATTCTCTATGCCCTTCTTCTCTGCAGTGAAAACATTTCCGATGGAAGCCTCCTCTTCAAGATCCTTTTCCTTTGCCTCTTCCTCTCTAATCTCTATTATTTTGATCATGAAAAAAAGTGGAATTATTTCCTCTTTGGTTCTAGCTACTACTTCTAACCTTGTCCTTGTTCCTCTGATCATCATTTTAGCCTCCATAAGACCATCTACCAGATCTTCCACCATAACCTCTACCATTATTTTTGTTATCAAAATTTTTTCTTAGCTTCTCCTCAACTCTTAGGGAAAATTGGTATGCATCCTCAATACTGGTCACTCCAACAAGACTTAGTTCCTATTGAATGCTTTGCCTTAATTCATTAAGATAATTAGCCACTTTCTCCTTATTAGTTTTTGCATGGTCGGTACTAATGAGAACTCAATATAACTATTTAGTATAATCTTGAACATATTTTCTCACTTGCTTCAACCCTTGAATTTTCTTCAAAAAATCAAGCTCATCATCTATGAGAATGAACTGTCACTTTATTTTAGATACGATTTGATCCTACCTAGTAATTTTGTCCTTTCATCTTTTATTGTGATCCAACTGGACCTCTTGCCACCAGTTCTTTGCATGACCCTTTAGTTTGGCCTTTATAAACTTGACCCTATCTAGATCTTCAATATCTTCATATTCAAAATACTCTTCTAAATCATTGATCTAGTTGATCAATTCCTCTAGGTTGATATTTCCCAAAAATATGGAAACATCAAACTTAGATCTTTTTCCAATTCTAGAAATGGCCTTAAAAATATTTGCCTCCTCTAGGTTAAGAACTTCCTCTACTATGGCTTAGTCCACATTTCCTTCTTCTTCACTTTCATCCTTACTTTCCTCATCTCCTATGGCAAGATTCATTCCTCTATACATATGTTCTTGCAATTCTTGCATTTACCTCTAGAGGGCTCTAATAACCTTAGGAGTAACACCTTCAACTCTTCTACTATGCTCTTTTCATGGAGGCATTTTTGCACTTCTACTGAAACCCTAGTGCAAGATACCTCACAATTGACAATTTACCTACACGCTTAGCCTAAACCACACTCCGAGTGCACACTACCCCATAATCAACAATATGTCCACACACTCAAGAACTCCATCTTTGATACCACTTGATGAAGGGTGCTCCCCTTAATACCATAAACATATAACATAAATTAAGAAACAAAAAAAATTGTGAGAAAAAAAATGGGTTTCTTATTATTGGTGCAAATGTGGAATTACAATATGCTAACCCACATGGGCACCTTCATTATAGTAATCCACAAGATAAAGCTATGAATAGAATTGTCATAGACAATGTTTGAGCCTTTATTAAATAGGAAATTATATGCCACTTGGGAAGGTTCTAGACACTCAAACTTAATACCTAAGGCTGATAGACCTTGACAAAACATATTGAATTGGCCAAATACACTTTTGACATTTATTTTAAAAGTTTTGAGTAGCCCAGCTTAAGAAGCCCATAACTCTTGAGCCTTTTCTTTGATTGGCTATTATAGCCACTTTTCAAAAATCTCATCTCCTAATCTACAAGCTCAAATATGTATGAGCACCCATTCGTTGAATTTTTAGACCTCATTTGGGGCCTCTAAGGCCTTCAAAACTAAGCTTGAAGTTTTATACCAAAATTACACAACAAAAATTTGTAATGACTTTATAAATACATATAATATGGCCAAGAAACTCCACTAACAAATTGATATAACAAAAATGAACCTTCACCATTGAAATTAGAACATTTTGAGATCGTGTGATTGACTTAATAAGTAGAAAGCCTCCACAAAAAATAACCCTACTATAAGAATTTTCCTTAGGGAAAAATAACACCAAGATCAAGAAGCTCAAACACTAGCACAATATGGACCAATAATGGATGATCAAAATAATAATAATGAGAGTATCATATGTGTACATACACATTAGAAGTGCTTGTATATAAATGCCTATAGACTGACAATGTTAGCAAAGTGATAAGCCTCACAACTAAGCACATTTCCACCAAGAGTGGGTTATCCTCTATTGAGCATAGAAGTTAGTACAATGATGAGAGGATAAGCTTACATAGGTATATCTCATAAAGAGATGTTGTAGACACCATGTGCTCAATTGGAGGGAAAACAACTGTGTTGTCTACATGACAACTCAAATGAATATGCAAACTCCTATGTTGTCAACAAGACAACTCATATAACTACGCATACTCCCGGGTGTCTATATAATAAATAATAAAATAATGCATTTAACCTAAGTAAACTTAAGTAGAGTGTAATAATAATTAATTATATACACTAACACCCCCCCTTAAATGACACTTAGGGGAATGCACTTAAAATCACAAAAGCTATGATGAAAATGTATGATGGGTCCCAACTACTAGGCCATGTTAGGTACCCATATACAAATGAAATGCTCTACATACAATGCTATGTAATGCAATGTAATTTCTCTAAAAATAGAGAAAGAGGGAAAACCACATGGGAAAAACCCTTCCCCAAAAAGAGAGATAAGTACAATAAATAAGATGAGAGAGAAGAAGACCTTATGTAAGGAAAAAATCCCTCCCATAAGAAAGAAGACAGAAGTCAAGGGACTCCCCTTTCAGAAATATCCCGCACCCCCAAGAGATGTCACAAATGAAGATACTTGACCTCTATGAAGGGTTTGGTGAGGATATCTATAGCCTTCCATTCTCCTACCCCTGTTCAGAAGCATAAGGATATCTTTTCCTATACGAGACCTTTGGCCCTTTCTCAAGTGCCCTTGCCCTATCCTGAATTGGGGAACTAATCAAGGTGCTTCATTCTAGCCAACTCAACTAAAGTAGGTAGGTGTGCCTATAGATACGTAGGGCCTAATTTAACTACTAGCCCTCCCTTCACCTATTTGGTCTATTGATGCTGAATTTGATGCTTTGAGATCTCAATTGCACTCTAATTATCACAATAAATGACTATGGGTTTAGGTATGTCAAATCCAAACTCCTTTAGAATATGTTGTAACCAAATAGCTTTTGTAGCCATAGTGACAACTCCTTGATACTTAGCCTCAGTTGAAGAAAGAGAAATAGTGTTTTGCTTCTTATGCTACCAACAAATGGGGCTAGAACCAAGGTGAAACATGTAACTTGAAGTAGACTTGCAAGAATCAAGATCTTCTACATAGTTTGAGTCTATATATCCAACCAACTAATGTTGAATACCTATTGCATAGTGTATACCAAGTTTATGTGTACCCTATATGTAATGCAAGATGCATTTGGTAGCCTTCCAATGAATCTCATATGGCTCTTGCATGAAGCAAGAAACCATGCCAACTGCAAAAGCTATGTCAAAGCATGTATGAGTCAAGTAAATGAGACTCCCAACCAACTATCTATAAAATGTAGCATCAACAAGTGGAGTGGAACACTTTTCCTCTAACTCAATGCCTAAAAGAAAGGGAGTAGGTGTAAGCTTGCAGTCACTCATGCAAAATCAAGCAAGTAAATCAAGAACATACTAGGGTTGAGAAAGTGTGATCCCATCTGAAGACTATGTGATCTCAATACCAAGGAAATAATGAAGTAAACCCAAATCTATCATAGAAAATGTATCCTACAAAGAAGTCTTGACATTTGCAATGATGGATGAAGTACTTCCTATAATGATCAAGTCATCTACATAAAGCATGAGTATCAAGTGTGAGTCATCCCTCTGAAGAATGTAGACATTCAAATTTGAATGACACCTAGTGAATCCTATTGAGAGAAGCAAAGTATCCATCTTGGCATACCAAGGCTGAGGAGCCTACTCGAGGCCATAGATAGACTTTTTCAACCTACAAACCAAAGTAGTATCCTAAATGAAATCATGTGGCTGCTCTATATAAATCTCTTCAAAAAGATCACCATTCAAGAATGCACTCTTCACATTCATCTGATGAACAAACCAATCATGAGCTGCAAAAATAGCTAGTGTCAAGTGAATGGAGTTCATCTTAGCTACCAATGCAAAGGTCTTAGTATATTCAATACTAGAAACCTATGAAAATTGTTTGGCAAAAAATCTAGCTTTATACTTATCCACACTTTCATCTGCTACAAACTTGGTCTGATAGATCCACTTACACCAGACCAACTTTCTTCCCTTAGGAAGAGGAACTAAGTCCCAAGTGTTTTTTTTCATTAAAGAATTATATTACTCCTCCATGGCCTTTTCCCATTTAGGAATTCCTAATGCTTCCTAAAATGATTGTGGATCAGAAGCAATGGCAATATATGCATGTGGAAATGATTTGTGTTGTGACCTTATACTCTTAGTAACTAAAGGATTCCCCACCAATGAACCTATTGAATTAATTATTTGTTATGCCCAACGAGGTCTACTAGAAGAAGAAGAAGGAATATCCCCAACTATTTGTGGACCATATGAAGGTGGTATCCTGCTAGTCAAAGTTGAAGGAATATCATCTTCTAAGTCACTATCATCACTATCATCACTATCCATGACAGAGGAAGGAGGAGTTGAATGAAATGTCCCTTTTTATAATTTTACATGATATTTCAAGCCTCAAATTATATTTTTAAAACCAAACAACCAATATTACAAAGATCCACCAATTTCTCAAATAAACTCAAATCGGGTATGTCCGAAATAGTGCCAAAAAACTTCACAACTTCACAAATTATTAATAAATTTAAAAATGGAAATTTTTACAGAAATTTCAGCAGCATAACAGCCTACAAAATGAAATTTCTATATTTTTATAGCCTTTACACAACAGCTCACAAATGTAGGACAAAAACTATGCTCATCGGGCTCCCGAAATTAACACAAAAATATCTGAAAATGCCACAAAAACACTAATAAAATATCTCAAAAGTTTAATTACATCCCAATACATATATTCAGCTCTATTTTAACATATTAAAGTCTGAAATACAGTAGCAACCCAAACTGATATGAAATACTCAACTGAAACACCAAACTCATACAAAAAAACAACCCCGAAAACCCACAAATCTGCACTATTCAGCACAAAGGAAAACTCTGTATGAGCATGCACATGGAATGGATTCAAACTCCTGTCCTTAGCCTTTATAGAAACCTAAAAACTCCTATTCTTGTGTCTCCTTCTCCATAGGTTTGGCAGCCTCTGAAGAACAACAAAGAAAATGAGCAAAAATTAAGTTTTGGAATGAGCCCAAAATCCCTCAAAACCCCTTAAAGAGGGCATAACCCTAACTCATGTCCAAGAGGGGTTAATAAAATATAATTAAATAATATTTTTTATTTACTAGTCCATTGGTTTCCAAAGATTAGCCCCTTTTGCTGAAACTTCACCCTTTTGGAGCCTGCCTGCCTTAGCAAAGTTTATTATTTTTAATTATTTTGAAAAGGGGACATGACAAGTCCTCCCCTCCCAAATATTGCTTGTCCTCAAGCAATGAAGGTTGGAATTCTAAAGAATATGTGCTCCTTCCCAAGTTGCATCCTCTAGTGGTAATCCTTTCTATTTGACCAAATGCTCTATGACGCTCCTATTTCTCAATCTTTTCTCTCTTGTACCCAAAATCTCTTCTGGTATCAAAACTAATTTCCCTTCATCATCAAGAGGTGGTAATTCTGTAGATACTATGGTTTTCTGGCCTAGAACCTTCTTTAGGAAAGATACATGGAAAATATTATGTATTCTGCTATTTGGTGGGAGCTCCAATTTATAAGCTACCTCTCCTACCTTCTTGATGATCTTATAAGGCCCATAGAACCTTGGCTTGAGTTTCTCTGCCCCATTCCTCTTCAAGGTGCTTTGCTTATATGGCTGCAACCTAAAAAATACCAAATCTCCCACCTCAAAAGATCTTTCAATCCTTTTCCTATCAGCATATAACTTTTTTTGGTTCTGTGCATGTTATAGATTATCCTTGAGGGACCTTATTATGTCTTGGCTTTGCTTGACGAAATCACTTGCTACAGGTGCTCTACTATTAGAAAGTATTAGATCAACAAAGGAAATGGCATCATAACCATAAAGAGCATGAAAAGGAGGCATACCAATAGACATGTGATGAGATGTATTGTAACAATACTCCCCTAGGTGCAACCATTTCACCCAAGCATGTTGTTGATTTGAAACATAGTTCCTCAAATATCTCTCTATCCATTTATAAACTATCTCTATTTTTCCATCTATTTGAGGGTGATAGCTAGTACTGGGAGTGAGTTTAGTTCCTGCCAAATGAAAGAGCTCCTTCCAAAAAGAGCTAAGGAATCTACTGTCCCGATCACTAACAATGTTTCTAAGCAAGCCATGTAATCTAAAAATTTCCTTGAAGAAAAATTTGACCACTTGTGATTCCTTGAAATCAGATGTGATAGGAAAGAAATGTGCATACTTAGTTAGTCTATCTACCACCACATATATGCAATCCTTACCTAGAACCTTGGGCAACTCAGTGATGAAGTCCATGGAAATACTTTCCCATTTTTTTTTAGGAATAGGAAGTGGCTGCAACAACCCTACAGGAAAATTTTGCTCACTCTTGCTTTGTTGGCATACCATACATTCTTTAATGTGTTTAAGGACATCCTCTTTCATACCCTTCCATGAAAACCACTCTCAAATTTGCCTGTATCTCTTGAAGTATCCTTGATGTCCAGCCAAAGGTGTGTCATGAAAAGCCCTCAATATCCTCTCCTTAGTTTTTGATCCTGGCACTAAGAAGATCCTGTTCTTGTAATAAATCAATTCATCAACAACCTTGTACCTATTATCATCCACTAACTTATCCAAAATCTTGGTGGCAAAGGAATCTTTAGCATACTCTAAAATTATGGAGACTTTCCAATCAGTAGTGATAGATGATAAGGAACACAAAGTGGGCTTTCTTAAGAGAGCATCATCAACCACATTATTCTTTCCTTTCATGTATTCAATATCAATATCATAAGCTTGCAATTTTCTTACCCATTTTTGTTGACGATCATTCAAATCCCTTTGGTTCAAGAAGAACCTGAGGCTATTATGGTCTGTCTTTACAATGAATCTCCCACATACCAAATATTGTCTAAACTTATGAAGTGCATGCATGATTGCCAAAATTTCCTTATTATAGATGGAGTAACCTTTCTCTAATTGATTTAATTTTCTACTCTCAAATGCTATTGGATGTCCCCTTTATGTTAGGACAGCCCCTGTACCTTCTCCAGAAGCATCACATTCAACAACAAAAGGTAAAGAGAAATTTGGAATTGCAAGCACAGGGCATGAACTCATTACCTCCTTAAGCTTATCAAATGTTGTTTGTGCCTCTTCTATTCAAACAAAAGCTCCTTTCTTTGTCAAATCAGTCAAGGGGGTAGAAAGCTGAGAAAATCCCTTGGCAAATCTCCTATAGTAGCTACACAACCGGAAGAAACCTCTCAACTGTGTAAGATTAGTGGGTGGAGGCCAATCCAAAATTGCCTGAATTTTTTGTTGATCAACCTGTACTCCTTTAGAACTTATAATATGTCCTAAATATAGGATCTTTGTCAAACCAAACTCACATTTAGATAGCTTAGCATAGAAGGATTGCTGCTCCAAGATTTCCAAAATAGTGTCTATGTGTTTTAGATGCTCTTCCCATGTTTTACTATAAATCAAGATATCATCAAAAAATACTAAATTTTTTTTTTGAAGATGCTGGTTGAATACCTTATTCATACAAGATTGGAATGTTGCAGGTGCATTAGTGAGGCCAAATGGCATAACAAGAAATTCAAAGTGCCCAAAGTGACATCTGAAAGTAGTCTTTTCCACATCTTCACTCCTCATTCGGATTTGATGGTACCCTGATCTTAAGTCAATTTTTGAGAAGTATATAGCACCATGTAACTCATCAATGAGTTCATCTATGCGTGGTATGGGATACCTATTTTTTATGGTCTTCTTGTTTAGAGCCCTACAGTCTATACAAATTCTCATTGTACCATCCTTTTTCTTGACAAGTACCACAGATGATGCAAATGGACTAGAGCTAGGCCTTATGAATCCCATGTCCAGGAGTTCTTGAATAGTTTTTTCAATTTCTTCCTTATAACCTCTTGGATGGTGGTATGGGGTTGTTATAACTGGTTTGGCACCCTGTTCTAACTCTATAACATGCTCAAAACCTATATCTGGTGGTAATCCTAGAGGCAAGTCATTGAAAACTATACTATGCTTATCAAGAATATTTTGAATTTCAAAATGGAAATTACCTTGATTCTTTGGAGAGCTTGTTGGATGGATTATGACTCCTGCTGCCCATGCTACTTGTTCTCTTCAAAATGTCCTCTCCAACCTCTTTGTAGAGACTGCCTTAGGTGCTCCATTCGATAAACCTCTCAATATGACTTCTTTCCAATTGGAATGAAATTTAAACTCCATAGTTTGATGGTTCATGTAATAGCCTCCAATAGAGTGCAACCATTGAACACCCAATACAAGATCTATCTCCCCAATACCAACCTCATAGAAGTCATCACATAACTCATAATATCCTAAGGTCATCTTGAGTTGTTTCACCACCTGTGTGCAAGGCATAGTGAATCCATCAGCTACCATAACATTAAATCCCTCAAAATCTTCTGCTTTAAGCCCTCTTTTCATGACAAATCCCTCATTAATAAAATTGTGAGTTGCCCCACTATCAAGAAGAACTGTCAACCTTTGCCCTGCTAGTACCCCTCGAATTCGGAAGGGATGGTATCTTGGGACTCCTTATAATGCTGCTAAAGTGTCATCCTTGCTGATTTCTTTTTCTTTCTCTTCTTCTACCTCCTCCTTAGTATCATGAAATTCCTCATGCTCATTTGAATCAGATTCTGAAGCAATTTCAATATAGTGCACTTGACCTTTCCCCAAACATCTGTGTCCTGGAACCCATGGTTCTCTACAAGTAAAACAAAGCTTTTTCCTTTGTAATTCACTCCTAGTCTCTTCATCTACCTTCTTTTTTGCCATATTCTTCACATCTTTTGGTGGTAGTGTTGGGAAAGTCTTTTTTTGAAAATTTCCCTTATGTTGCCAAAGATTTGGGAGTTTTTGATTAGTGACTGATTTTATAGGCACACAAGTTTCAAGTTGCAAGCTTCTTTTGATAGATTCCTGTAAGGTTGAGGGTGAGAAAGCCTTGACCAAACCCTTAACAGAATCTTCTAAACCATCAAGAAAAAGATAAAAGATCCTCTTTTCACTCATATTAGGTACCATAACAGCCTCTTTTTGAAATTCTTCTACATACTCATTAACTAATTTGGTTTGCTTCAACTTTGACAATTCTTTAAAGTACTCTTCATCATCCTTGAGGTCAAATCTATCTATCACTCTTTGACTGAAATCATCAAATGTAGTTACCTAATCATGACCTTGAGTAGTCATTCCATGATACCACCAATAATAGGTTGCATTTTCTAAGTGTAGACTTGCAAACTGAACAGCATCACTCTCCTTCATGGGGTTAAGTGTGAAGAAAGTCTATAATTTTTGTAGCCATGCTCTAGCTGAAATTTTATTTGTTCCATCAAAAGTAGGTGCTATAAACTTGCTTATTTTATTTTTGATCTCTCTTCCACTTATGTCATGCTCCCTCCTATTCTATTTCTTGGGCATCAAAGTGTTCATCATATCCACATATTCTCTAAAAGGAACCAAACTACGAAAGTCATCATCTAAGCCATTGTAAGTAGCTCTTAATATAATCAAGTTACCTGTAACCTCTTCCACAAGATTAATGGCTAGATTTGGTACTGGTGGCTCATCTGCAGGTAATAAAATAGTTTTGGTTGATTTAGATAGTGTGGATCTCAGATTTCTTGGCTTCTCTGAAGTGCTCCCTTTCTCATTAATAGATGCAACTCCTTGTAGTTTTTTTGTCAATATTCACAAAGCCTCTCTAGTTTCTGCCAAACTATCCACTGTTTGCTTCTGAGTATTTTGGATGTCTTGGAAGAATTTCTTTGCCATCTCATCTGGATCAGCCATACTTTTCTCTTCCTTGGATTTTGTACTTTTACTTTCAACTGGAGGTTTGATCAAAATTTCTTTATTCTTTTCTCGCTGCAAATATCTTTTTTCTCTTTCACTTAGTTGCATGCAACCATAAATTTTGACATGAAACTAATTAGAAGCAACATGCAACCATAAATTATGACATGCAAGATCTGGGTAGTTGTCAAAACTGACATGCAAGATCTGGGCAGTTGTCAAAACTGACATGCAAGCTTCTACAAACCCTTAGGCTAGCAAGATCATGGCTTTGATACCACTGAAATGTCCCTTTTCTGATTTTACATGATATTTCAAGCCTCAAATTAGATTTTTAAAACCAAACAACCAATATTACAAAGATCCACCAATTTCTCAAATAAACCCAAATCGGGTATGTCCGAAATAGTGCCAAAAAACTTCACAACTTCACAAATTACTAATAAATCTGAAAATGGACATTTTTACAGAAATTTCAGCAGCATAAAAGCCTACAAAATTACATTTCTAGATCTGTATAGCATTTACACAACAACTCACAAATGTAGGACAAAAACTATGCTCATCGGGCTCTCGAAATTAACACAAAAATACTCGAAAACACTACAAAAACACTAATAAACTATCTCAAAAGTTTAATCACATCCCAATAAATATATTCAGCTCTATTTTAACATCTTAAAGTCTGAAATACAGTAGCAACCCAAAATGATATGAAATACTCAACTGAAACACCAAACTCATACAAAAAAACAACCCCGAAAACCCACAAATCTGCACTATTCAACACAAAGGAAAACTTTGTATGATCATACACATGGAATGGCTTCAAAATATCATCCTTATCCTTCTTAGAAACTTACAAACTCCCATTCTTGGGTCTCCTTCTCCACAGGTTTGGCAGCCTCTGAAGAACAACAAAGAAAATGAGCAAAAATTAAGTTCTGGAATGAGCCCAAAATGCCTCCAAACCCCTTAAAAGAGAGCATAACCCTAACTCAAGTCCAAGAGGGGTTAATAAAATATAATTTAATAATATTTTATATTTATTAGTCCATTGGTTTCCAAAGATTAGCCCCTTTTTCTGAAACTTCACCCTTTTGGAGCCTACCTGCCTTAGCAAAGTTTATTATTTTTAATTATTTTGAAAAGGGGACATGACATTGAAGAAGCCAAATTTGGAAAAGTTTCTTCAATGTGAACACTCCTCTTAAAGAAGATTTCATGTGTCTCTAGATCCATGAGTTTTTATGTCTTAAGATGGTTAGGATACCCAATAAATACACAAGGTTTTCTTTGAAGTTCTAATGCCTTCCATCTTTGTGGAGGTATCCTTGGCCATGTTGGACAACCAAAAACTTTAAAGTGTTTTACACTTGGTTTTCTAACACACCAAGCCTCAAAAGGTGTAATTCCATCCAAAGCCTTATGTGGACTTCTATTTTGGATCTAATTGGCACAACACATGGCGTCTAACCAAAAAATTTGATCTAGAGACTTATGTTGTAGCATACAAGTCATCATCTCCTTAAGGGTTCTATTCTTCCATTCATCAACACCATTTTTTCATGGAGTGTATGTAACTAAATGTTGAAGATTAATACCTTCATGAGTACAAAATTCTATAAGCCTTGAGTTCACATATTCTCATCCATTATCTATTTGTAGAATCTTGATGGCTTTCCCTAATTTATTCTCAACATGAGCTTTGAAGGTGATATACTTATCAAACACTTCACTCTTATGAGTAAGAAAGAAGACCCAAGTGTAGCATGAAAATTCATTAATAAAGGTGAGAACATAGTGAGCCTTTCCAAATTATGGTGTTGGAAATGGGCTAGCTACATCACTATGAACCAATTCAAGAACAACAGTAGCTCTCCAAGACTTCCCCTTGTCAAAATTCTCTTTAGGATGCTTTCCTACTTCATAACCTATGCATACACCCTCTGAATACTTGACTTGAGGTAGACCGATGACCATATCCTTGTTGCTAAGTTGTTGAAGGTAGTGGTAATTGAGATGTCGAAATCTCTCATGCCATAGTTTACTTTGTGAATTTGAGTGGGTCAACAAGGCAAGGGAAGTGTACTTAGGCACAAAATGAGAAAAAAAATATAAAGTCTCTTCTCATGATTAGTCTTTCCAATTGTCACCATAGAATCATCTTTTAGATTTTTCACTATAATTAAATCAAGAAGGAACTCCACTTTGTTGTCACATCCATAGTGAGCTATTTGGTAGATTGAAAGAAGGTTGGTGCTAAGGTTGGGAACACGAAGAACATCCTTGAAGACTCCATTACCCAACTCAACATTTCCTTTTCCTTTAACTTCCACTTGAGTTTCATTTCTCACATAGATGTAAGGTACATGCAATGGTTTCAAAGAGAAAAAATGCTTCCTTTAAGTACCCGTATGATGTGTAGCTCCTAAATCAAGAACCCATTCCTCAAAATTGTTTGTATTTGTTACCAAAGCTAGTCCCTTTCCTTTTGAAGTAGTTGAAGATCCTTTATCCTTATAGGCATTTGGTACATCAATTGTATGTTTCCTCATTAAGTTTAGCAACTCATCAATTTTCTTATCCTTACACTCATGTTCATCGTGACCATTCTTCTTACAATAGGCACAAATTTTCTTCTCCCTTTTGTTGAAGTTGTCCCCCTTCTTATTATTTTTGGAAAAAGACTTGCCTTGTTGTGAATAATATTTCTATGTAGAGAAATATTATTGGGTAGAGGAAGATTGTTGTGTGTCATCTTGTGGCTTAGCCTTCCACTACTTTTGTTTCTTGTTGGAATTTCTACCACTTGGATTCCCTTGATTAGCTACCAAGGTTTTGGTCTTTGAAGACTATAGAATTCTCATACTCACTAACTTTCCATGCTCTAAGACTAGCATTCTTGAAAATGACTTGAATGAAGGCTTAGTGAAGGTACTACCCATTTTTAATTTGTGAGTATTATAATTGGAAAGAAAATCTACATATTTGGGAGGAAGATGAGTCATCACATGTTTGATCAACTTTCCATCCTTCTTGGGTTCACCAAAATCCTTAAGTTGTTCCTTATACATGTCTACTTGGGTAAGATAGTCTTTGATGGTGTCAAAATTTCTAAGATCCAATTTGAGAAGATTGTCCTCAATGGTGTTGGCCACATCGTCATCTACTATCCCATACAATGCTTCAAGTCTATGTTGATGTGATATTTGATAGGATCTAAGATATTCTTTAACAAGGTTCCGAGGGCCATTTCTTATTTTCATGCCCAATCTTCTTTACAAGACTCATCAACATCATCATTAGGTTTCTTTACTACACTAGTTACATAATGCAGTAAACCTTTTTCAACTAATTGTTCCTTTATCTTTTCTTTCCAAGTAGCATAATTATGTGGTCTTAACTTAGAGAAAGAACCCATAATGCAAAAGAAAGAGCACGCTATCAAGGAGACACAAGAACACAAGACACCCCCCCCTTTCACTCATTCAAAGAACCCACCCCAAATGAATTCTTTAGGCACTTTATATGTTGTGCATTTACAATAGGCCACTTATCAAAATGGACAAAAGTGGACTTCTAATTTTTCTATTTACAACCTCCTCTTGGAGTTCAAATCTAGTACTTAGCAATGTAGCTCAAATATACAACAAATTTGAAGTTTAATCAAAGCAATACAATGCAAAAAAAGACCTATTTCTAAAAGTGGTATTTCTATCCACACTAGCCTATAATATGATTATAGATTTGGAAAGTAGACAAAAAATTATGCACTTTAAAAAAAATGGAACCTGAATATTTGTCTAGATGAGCTCGAACTAAGCCTTTAAAGTTGCAAAAATTAGAATTTGCAATTTGTAGAAAAATTCAGGAACAAAGATCTCAAACATCCTGCACCAATGTGTAGATCATGAAATTCTACCCCAAAACATAAAAAATTTCTTAGAAAAAGTAGTTCGTATGAGGGAGATATCACTGTTTCAAAATCATCTCTGCAATTGTTTTTCTTGAATTGCCACCGGCACACCTCCAAAGATCAATTGACTCTAGATTTCACCTTAGATGTCTAGTTTTGATGAAAAAAAAAGTTGATTTGGGGGTTTTTTTACCTTTTATATATGATGCCAATATCTGATTTGCACCAACAAGCTCCAATCTTGTCCTACAAAAAAATCTCTCTTGCTAGCCTAAAAGGCCAATTTTTTTGCGGAATTTCAGAAATAAAATGCAAATCTAAAAAGAAAAAATGTAGAGATGCAAAAATATTTAGATCTAAAAAATTAATTGGATAGATATAAAAAGATCATACCAATTTCACAAATCAGGCGTTCAAGTTTTGATTTGCAAAAACAAATTGCCTCAGATTTGACTATGGCCTAGGGTAGGCAAATTTATAGTCAAAATTCACTGAATCAATCCTTGGATGCAATGATAAGGTCCACTTTGGCTCTATATGCTCCCAATAAACATAGATACTTTGGATTTGAATCATGGTCCTCTGATAGGTGAAGCAAAAATTGGCTCCAATGGTTATGTGAAGAGAAGCTCCCTCAGCTTTGATACCATGTAAGAATTTTCCTTAGAGAAAAATAACACCAATATCAAGAAATTTTAAACATTAGCACAATATGGACTAATAATGGATGATTAGAATAACAATAATGAGAATATCATATGTGTACATACACACTAGAAGTTATTTTATATAAAGGCCTCTAGACTGACTAGGAGTTAGCAAAGTGATAAGCCTCACGTCTAAGCACATGTCCACCAAGAGTGGATTGTCCTTGATTGATCACAAAAGCTAGTGCAATGATGAGAGGATAAGCTTACATAGGTGTATCTCATAAAGAGATGTTGTAGACACCATGTGCTCAATTGGATTGCAAACAACTATGTTGTCTACATGACAACTCAAATGAATATGCAAACTCCTATGTAGTCAAAAAGAAAACTCATATAACTACACATACTCCTAGGTGTCTATATGATAAATAATAAAATAATGAATTTAACCTAAGTAAACTTAAGTAAAGTGTAATAATAATTAATTATTTACACTAACATCTACATTAAAACAACCCTTATTGAAACAAATGAAAGGAAATGTTTTTGGGTGATGCAAGATTGATCTTACACCCAAGATGCTCCTACATAAAATTGAGTTGCCCAATAGGTATAAAAGTTTCTTTCTAGAACCATGGAATCGGTCATTGATAAGCTTCTCAAGAGAGAGATTAGAAAGGATCTTTGTCATTCAGTATCATGAAATAGGATCTAATAAATATATTTTATATAAATATTGATTTTAAAATTAGGTCTTGATTAAGGTGGTGGAATTGAAAGTCCATTATATACTAGTAAAAAAAAAACATTTTTTTGTTCTTGATCACAGTTGAACAAGTGTAGTGAAGAGTGCAAGTTGCAATCAAGCTAGGGTAGAGTTGAGTATGTTTATAAGTGTGTTTGAGATTCAATCAATGTGATCATGAAAAGGTAGTTATATTCTATAGATCATTCTTTTTGTTGTTTCCTAATAGTTACAACATTAAAATCCCTTAACTAGGTGAACTCTTATAGGTCCTTTATTGTAAATTCTTCAACAAAGTGGCAATTTGAATAGTGTTTAAACTCCTTTAACTAGGCTACTCCTAATATGTAGAATCTCCTAATAGGGATAGAGATAAATTTATTAACTCAGTGACACCTAATAGTATCTTTGTAACTCCTAATAGGGTTGAGATCCCTACAAAGTGTACTTTAAAAGAGTGCACACAATTTATGGGTACTAATCTCCACCACATTTTTCACCCAAGTTGGGTTTTTGCGATACCAAAATCTTTGTGTCAATCTTGTGGTTGTATTTATGTTTTGAATTCTTTCTTGTTGTACTATTAATTTATCCTTGAGATAAACAATTAAAGGTTGAAAAGTTATTTAATTGGTTGATTACTAATTCAATACCCCTTTCTTTTATACCTTAGGACTAACATGTTTACCTTGACATCACTAATCAAAATAGGAATTATGAGAATTTAAGGAAGGACATACTAATTATTGGTTTTTCTCAAAATTCTAATTACATAAATGAACTATATAATAACCATTTAGTGAATAAAAAGAAGCACTTAAATAGGATATAGGCCTCCAATTTTCATGTCTAAAGCATTCAAAATACAAGATAAAGAAGGGCCTCCAAGAATAACTCTTGATAAGACCTAGGTTTGATTAGAAAACCCAAGTGTAATAAAGGGATAGTAATACAAAACCTAAAGACTTATCAAGGAAGTGTGTGTTAGCAAGTCCTCTTCCATGCAATATAGATTTGGTTGAGGATGTGTAAATATATGAGTGTAATTGATTTAATTGATTAAATGAGGAGTATAAGATAGGTCCAGGTCCTAAATATATGCAATTAACCTAATTAAGAAATAGATTTATACAAAAATTTAAAATGGAAATGAATGATAGAGAAATTTCCTTAAAATGTGCTTGGGAAAGTGTGTTTTTGCTCTAAAAAGTGTGAATTTGGGCTAAATAATAAAATATGAGATTTAGAATATGTTCTTTTGTGTGAAAAATAGATGACTAAAAAAATGCATAGGATTGAGGATAACCTAGAAATCATACAAAGTTAACAAGGCTAAAGAACTTTAAGCCATAATTAGAATCTATATTTTCTACTGCATAGATGTCAATAGAAACTAAGGAGAGAATGTGTATGCCTCCTCCTTGTGATGAATATGTATGCATAGAAATAATAAGTAAGAGAATAAAAGATAGCTAATTCTTTCAATAAGGAGATATACTCTATCAACAATGTATGCCATAAACTTGGAAAAGGGGATTAAGTTTGAAGCAAGAGCATCATAGGGTAGTTAGAAACCCTACATCTTGCAAGGATTTTAGTTTTGGATTTAAAGACTTAGTCACCAAAGTATTTGTTCTTGTTCATTATTGGGTGCAATATTTGTCAAGGCACTTGGTCACTAAAGGTACTCATTTGTTGTGTTGCTCAATCACTGAAGGAACTTGACATTGTTACTAGTGCTTGGCATAACCTTTTTTTGGTGATGCTAGGGTTGCTTGGAAATGCTTATGGGAGATCCACAAGAATGGTGAGTTATTTTTCTCACACTTGATAGGGTGATGGTGCCAACTAGAGTTCTTGAGGTTTTGTTTGAACAATGTGGATTTAATGCTTGTAGTGTGTGATTGTGACATGGATTGATCTAGGGGTGCATGAGGACCAATATATGTCATTGGTTATCTCTCCTATCTACATTTACTTAGTGTTGTAAACTTTGGGGCTTGTCATAAGTATTTTCATTTGGTTATCTTGGGTTAACACGAGGGTTAATATTTTTTGTGAGTCAACTTGTCGCTTAAATATGGATTCAATGTAAGAATTTATTTAATCTATAACTTAATAGGCCAGCTTGTGGATTAGCTGGGTATAAGTAAGGGGGTATTATGGAGTCTTCATTCATAATCATCCATCTTGGAGAAGAGGATGTGGTAGAAGAGTGAATTTTGAGTAGAGCTATTTGTTGTAGTTGAAGAAACAAGGAGATCATTTGTTGGGCTTATGAGCACAATTTTAGATCTCATGTGGGGTTTCTACTATAGTGTTGTTGTATTATAGATATGGAATAGCTAAGGTTTTTATTAGATTTGGAGAATCTTTCAAAACTATTACTTTCTTTTTATTTGGTCATAATAAGGAAGGCCTTACAATGCAAAAAATTGCATGTAATCAGTTGTTTTATGAATAAAAATTTGTGTTTGGTATCAAATCTTATATCTTGTGTTGTATTTCCACTATGTGGTTATTTTCTATGGGATAGGATATATCCTTTGTGGATTCTCCTACCTTGTACTATGTCAAGTGGTATCAGAGTGAAGGTGTTCCTGAGCATGTGGATAGATCACTGAAGCTGAGGTGGTTTACACTGGTACCTTGGGTTGGGAGAAGTTGAAATGAGAAGATTGTGATCTGGTTGGAGATTTTCTTCTTAAGGTTTGGAAAGATCTTGAGAGATGCTTTTGAGACAGTTGGACCTTAGGATCATTAAGGATCTCTATAATTATATGGAAGAAAGGATTTTAGAGAAGGCTAAAGTAGATTTTAGATATGAAATGGAGGAGGTTAAAGAAAATTTCAGATCTAAGATAACACTAATGAAGAGTGATATGGTCATTGAGATCATAAGTATTATAGGTGGTATACCTAGGAATATGGATACAAAATATGGTTATGATTAATTTGTTGAAGAATTTGAGGTTGCTAGTTTGAGTGGTGAAGACACATCTGAATGAGTTGAGAGACCTATAGGAAATAGCACTAGTCAATTTGCTATATCTAGAGCTTAGTTGAAGCTGAAGCATAAGATGAAGGTTTCTAATTTCTCAAATAGTATGAATCTTGAAGACCTGATTAGATTGGATTGGTGAATTAGAAGACTATTTTGAGCTAGAAGATATTGAAGATTTGATTAGAATGAGGTTGGCACATACTAAGCTGAAAGAAAATGTTGCTCTTTTGTGAAAATAATTGCAAAGAGATAGAGAAGAGGAAGGTGAAATAAAGATCACTCATTGGATACTGACATGAGAAAATTGAAGGCTAAGTTAATTCTTTCTGATTATGAACTTGAGTTGTTTAAGAGGTTGCAAAATATGAAGCAAAATGATATCTTTGTGAAGGATTATACCAAGGAGTTCTACAAGTTGACAATTTGGTCTAGGCATAGAGAATTGTCTAAGGAGAAGGTAGCTTGGTATATTTATGGTTTGATATTGAACATTCAAAATGAGATTTTTATATTGAATATTGATTTAGTTGATTATTCTTATTAGTATGCTTTGATGGAAGAAGATAAGTTGAAGAGAAGACATCAAGATAGTTTCTAAGGAAAGGAGAAACAAGACCACTCAATGAAGGATAAACTATTAGAATTCTTTAGAATAACTGAGAGGGGGGGTGAATCAGTTATTCAAGGTCCAAATGCCCTATTAACACCTTTTTACTACTTTTAATGAATCCATACCCTTTTCATCTGTTCAAACTTAAATAGAACATATAAGCAAATTATTGTAAATCAACATGCAAAGATAAAACATTCAAGATCAACACATGACACAATGATTTATGTGGAAACCCAATTTGGGAAAAACCACCAGTAACATGCTACTTGATTCTCACTCTTCTGAAGTGATGCCCTGTTAAAAGCCTACCCTGTTAAAGGCTTACAACACACTGTTAAATGTGACCCTGTTAAAGGATTTCACCAAACTGTTAGGAATGGGCCTGGTTAAAGGTCTTTAGAACATTCACTTGGAATGTCACCCTGTTAAAAGATTTATCTAATGGCTGTTAAACCAACCTAAGTCCATAGGATTTAGACTTATAGTTACAATTGCTAGAAAGTAACAATAATGGTCTTTTGATCTGATATAACTTACAACATACTTTGCAGATTTCAAATCACACTTTCAGTTCAATCCTTATGCTTGGCTTCAATCACTTTAGCTATGACTGCTTGAATTTCTCTCAAGCTTCATCTCCTTGAGTCTTCTAACTCATTCTGCCAATGCAATTATCTTTGTGGTCGTCTATACAAATATAATTTCTGTGCTATCTTCTCCTAGGCACATTCTTCAGCATTTCATGCTTTTATGATGACCACTATCTCTCTTTCCTTCTATCCCCTCTCGCTCTCTCTTTTCTCATTAACTTATGTCTTCTTATATAGAAGTCTGATTTTCCTTTTCTGCTCAATTCTCCCTCTCCAATTTTAGGATTTTAAAATGGATTAGGTAGGATACAATGTATCTACCCCATATCTTGTTTTCTTCTTGAAACTTTGCCAGTTGTATCTTAAAAACATTCTACATGGTGTTCTATGCCACTAGCTCATCATTCTTATCTTCCTTTTAATTCACAAATTTCTAGATAACAACCTTGTTGACTTAGATCTAGAAAATTTTTGATTTCCCAAATAACTCGGCATTATTGAGTTACTGGTGCTTGGCACCTTTGTGTTAC
This sequence comes from Cupressus sempervirens, assembly GCA_028749045.1. Lineage (NCBI taxonomy): Eukaryota > Viridiplantae > Streptophyta > Pinopsida > Cupressales > Cupressaceae > Cupressus > Cupressus sempervirens. The sequence continues at coordinate 200,222,671 of CM053791.1, read as the reverse complement.
TCGACACCTATACCAGCTCGGCACTTGGTTCTACTTGGCACTTGAACTTGCTCAGCACTTGAACTTGCTTGACACTTGAACTTGCTTGGCACTTGAACTTGCTCGACACTTGATTCTACTCGGCACCACTCAACATCTGAAGTTTACTCGGCATTAACTAGGAATTTGCTCGGCTCTTACTAGCTTGCTCGACTCCTTCTCTCTAATGAACTTAGTTTGAGCCTTACAAAAGACTTAGCTAAAACCTTAAATCTTTGATATATTTCAGTGTGCCCATTCTTTGTATTATGTCATCAAATACACTCTTTTCATCAATGGCTTAACTGATCCTTGTACTTGATTACAACATCATAACTTCAACCTTTCTCTAGGTATTTTAGTTACATCTTATTAATTGCCTCCACCCTAACAATCAACTAATTGATAGTATTTGGATCACTAAAGAAATTGTCGTTCCTGCAAGTAGCAAGTTTGAAATCAATGACAAAACAATGATTGAGGACATTCTTTACTAGTTCCATATTTTATTCCAACAATCTCCCTCAACTTTTCTTATAATTATTTCAATAATTTTCAACAATCTCCCGCTTTGGCATTGATGGCAAACCAAACTGATCAAGTAATCAATTCAGTTACCACCAAGATTGTATACGTTGTCTTGTTGTTGTATTTCACTACTGATCTCATATATCTCCCTCTTTCTTTGCATTGATCAGTTTCCTGCATATTTCTCCCTCTTTGACATAAATTCCAAAGATGTATAATCTTTATCATACAAAATATAAGCTTTTTCTTCTTGTTGTCTTTCTCCCTCTGTCACCATGCTTGTGACTAATTTGGAGCTTTAGTTCCTGCTATCATCCTTTGCATCAACCTATTAATATTTCAAGGATTTATTCCTGTTGATGCAAGGAAGCTTCCTTGTTGCCTTAAACTGGTTGACTTAAGGGTATAACCCCCAACTTGCCTCTAAGATATTCATAGGCATCCTTGGGAAATGGTTTGGTGAAGATATCTGCAGTTTGTTCCTTTGTGTGAATGTATTTCAACTTCACTTATTTGTCTTCTACCAATTCTCTTACATAATGATACTTGATTGCAATATGCTTGGTTTTTGCATGCATTACTGGATTTTTGGATATGTTTATAGCACTTGTATTATCACAATACAATATCACTGGTTTTGTTACTTCTTCTTTCATTCCATTCAATAGATGTGCGAGCCATATAATTTTTGTACAATTGACTGCAGCTGCCACATATTCTGACTCTGCAGTGGACTGGGATATACATGTTTGTTTCTTGCTAGTCCAGGTAACTAGCCTTTTGCCTAGAAATAATGCACCTCCACTTGTGCTTTTTCTGTCATCAATGTTTCCTCCCCAGTCTACATCTGTATATGCATTGAGTTCAAATTTTCCATTCTTTTTGTAGTATAGACCAAAATCATCAGTCCCTTTGAGATATCTCATTATTCTTTTTATTGCTATGAGATGGTTTTCTTTAGGATTAGTAGAAAACCTAGCCACTATTCCAACTACTAATGCTATGTCTGATCTACTATGTACAACATATTGTAGTTTTCCAATCATGGATCTGTACATTGTTTGATTGACTTTAGTTGACTCATCATTTTTGGACAGCTTATTTTCTATGGCCATTGGTGTGTTGACTGGTTTGGATTCCTCCAATCCAAATGTTTTAAGAATTTCTTTGATGTACTTTGATTATGTAACAAATATTCCATGTTTAAGTTGGTGTACTTTCAATCCAACAAAAAATTTGATTTCACCAAACATAGACATTTCAAATTCATGTTTCATTTTGTCAGCAAGGCCTTTGCAAAGTACTTCCTTACCACCAAATACTATGTCATCCACAAAAATTTTAGATACAATAATGTCTTTACCTTCTTCAGCTTTGATGTACATGTTGTTGTTATCATCAGTTCTTTCAAATCCAATTTGCACTAGATACTTGTGAAGTCTCTCATACCATGCTCTAGGTGCTTGTTTGAAACCATAGAGTGCTTTATGTAACTTACACACCATATCCCTATTGTTTTCATCAACAAATCCTTCTGGTTGTTCAATATAGACCTCTTCTTCTAGTATACCATTTAAGAAGGGAAATTTCACATCCATTTGATAGACTTTGAAATCTTTGTAGGCAGCATATGCAAGTAAAGTTCTTACTCCTTCCATTCTAGCAACAGGAGTGAATGTTTCTCCATAATCTATTCCTTCTTCTTGAGCATAACCCTTGCATACTAATCTGGCTTTATTTTTGGTAATCTCACCATTCTCATCTAGTTTGTTTCTGAATACCCACTTGGTACCAATCACATTCTTGTCAGTTGGTCTGGGAACCAAACTCCAAGTTTTGTTTTTCCTTATTTGATTAATTTCTTCTTCCATAGCTTTATACCAGTCATCATCCTATAATGCACCATATACTATCTTCAGTTTAGATTTGCTGATTAGACATGTTTCATGTCTTAGTCTACTCCTTGTCATTGGTCTTGCATCTTTGTCACCAATTATTTGTTCAGTAGGGTGATGTCTTTTTACATATTTGGATAATCTTGGCTCTGTCCTTATATCCATGTTTGATCTTTCAGATTCAGGATCACTATGCATTTCATTGTCAAGTTGTTCTTCATTATGTGTACTGTCTTCAAAATCAGATTGTGCATTTTCTTCATTTTGTAACTCGGCTTCTGAATGCAACACGGCATTCACTGGTTGTGAATCGGCTGAAACTGACACTTGTTGTTGATTTTCAATTTGATTGTCATCATCCTCATCAGTAGTCATTCCTTCATAAGAATATAAAAAGGTTCTGTATTCTTCCATTTTCTTTGGTTCTTCAGTTTGGACTTCTGTGTGCTCATCAAAATTTACATTTGCACTTTCCACAATTTTGTTAGTGTTAACATTCAAACACTTATATGCCTTACTTCTAGTGGAGTAACCAAGAAATATACCTTCATCACTTTTTGCATCAAATTTTTCATTTCTAGTATCTTTTAGGATAAAACATTTTCAACCAAACACTTTAAAATGTTTTACATTGGGTGATTAACCATACCATAATTCAAAAGGTGTTGTATTTGTACCTTTCTTGACTTGTACTCGGTTCAGTGTATGAACAACTACACTTACAATTTCTCTCCAGTATTTTAGAGCAACATTCTTTTCCATCATTAATGTTCTGGCACAGTCAATCACAAATTTGTTTCTTCTCTCAGCAATTCCATTCTGTGGGGGAGTTTTAGGAGCTGATGTCTGTCTTTTGATTCCATTGTCATTACAGAATATCTCAAATTCATTTGGTGTAAATTCACCACCTCTATCTAATCTTAGACATTTCAAGCTTTTTCTTGTTTCCTTTTCAACTCTAGCCACATACCACTTAAACATTTGAAAAGCATCAATTTTTTTTTTCAAGCATATAACAGTCATCATCCTGGAATAGTCATCAACAAATAGCATTATGTATTTATCTCCTCTATAGCTTTGTATTTCCATTGCTCCACATAAGTCAGTGTGAACTAACTCAAGTATCTCTTTAGATGTATAGTTTTTTCTTTTGAAACTTGACTTTGCCATCTTTCCTAGCTGACATTGTTTACACATGACATTATCCGGCTTCTTTAATTTTGGTAGCCCTCTAACTTTTTTTATTTTATTGATTTTGACTAGATTGTCAAAGTTGGCATGACATAATCTTCTATGCCATAACCATTCATCATCAAATTTTGCGAATAGACAAGAAACATCATCCATATCAAGGTAAAACAAATTACTCTTTGTTTGATCTCTTTTTCCTATTAGTTTACCATCATTGTCATAGATTTTTGTAGTTTTGTTTTCAAATTCCACTTTGCAATCTATATTGCCTAATTGTGAGACACTCAGTAAATTGTAGTTTAATCATTCAACATAGTATGCATTGTTACATGAAATTTGTTCTGTGAGCTTAATGGAACCTTTTCCTTTGATTTGACATGGAGCATCATTACCAAATCTAACACTATTTCCATCATACTAAGTAAAGTTAACAAACTTACTTTTGTCTCCTATCATGTGATGTGAGCATCCACTATCTATTATCCATCTGTCATTCTTGTTTATACATGTCACCAGTGCTGTGGCTTCTTCTTCATCAGATTGGTCCTTCATGGCTACATAAACAACTTCATCATCATTGTCATTAGAATTTTCTTCAACAATATAACACTTCTTACCTTTTTCTCTATAATCTCGCTTGTCATCATCTCTTCTATTCTTGTATTTGTTACCTTCCTTGGAATCTTTTTTCTATGGACACCTTGCAGCAATATGACCTACTTCATTGCAATTGAAACAAATGATAGGCATCTTACCTTTGAATTTTCCTTTGCCCTTGTGAAATCTTCTAGTGAGCAATGCTTCCAATTGTCCCACATCTTCCTCATCAGTGCTACTGTCACTAGATACATACTTCATTTTTCTTCCTTTCTTTGATTTCACCTATTCGGCATCTTTTAGTGATAACTTGGCTTTAAAAGCATTTTCAAAATTTTCAAGTTTGTAGTTGTCAAAGTTAGATAACTCAAATGTAGTGAGTCTACCTATTATACCTTCAAAGCTTAGATTATTTCTTGGTATGCATCTTAGTTCTTGTACGACTGATACTCTAATAGCATAGATAGGGAGCAAGGTTCTTAAGAACTTACTATTAACAATATCCTCATCCAGTTGACCATTCAAGCATCTTATTGCACTTACCACTTCCTTTATTCTTGCACCATACTGAGTAGCATTCTCATTTTCCTCGATTTTCATGTCATCAAACTTTCCTCTGAGACTTTCTCTTTTTGCTCTTTGTACATTCTAATCTCCTCCATAGATGTCTGATAGGGATTTCCACATTTTGAATGCAGTGTCACATCCTTTGATATCATCAAATTCAGCATAGCTGAGTGCAGATGCAATTTCCAGCATTGTCTGATTGTGTTCTTGTTTTTTTTTCATGTCTGCTGTAGTGGGAGCACCTGTTGGATCTACATGTTTAGTCATAATTGAATTTTGTATAATCTCCTATGGATCTAAGATTTAGCTTCATCAAACTTTGCCATGCAACAAAGTTGTCTTTGTTGAGCTTGGGAACTTCTCTTTTTGGCATTTTGATCTTTTCTGCTAGTAGTCCCTTTAAACTGAATCAGCAGTCAGGCTCTGATACCAATTGTTAGAATTCTTTAGAATAACTGAGAGGGGGGTGAATCAGTTATTCAAGGTCCAAATGCCCTATTAATACCTTTTTACTACTTTTAATGAATCCATACCCTTTTCATCTGTTCAAACTTAAATAGAACATATAAGAAAATTACTGTAAATCAACATGCAAAGATAAAACATTCAAGATCAACACATGACACAATGATTTACGTGGACACCCAATTTGGAAAAAACCAGTAGTAACATGCTACTTGATTCTCACTCTTCTGAAGTGATGCCCTGTTAAAAGCCTGCCCTGTTAAAGGCTTACAACACACTATTAAATGTGACCCTGTTAAAGGATTTCACCAAACTGTTAGGAATGGGCCTGGTTAGAGGTCTTTAAAACATTCACTTGGAATTTCACCCTGTTAAAGGATTTATCTAATGGTTGTTAAACCAACCTAAGTCCATAGGATTTAGACTTACAGTTACAATTGCTAGAAAGTAACAATAATGGTCTTTTGATCTGATATAACTTACAACATACTTTGCAGATTTCATATCACACTTTTAGTTCAATCCTTATGCTTGGCTTCAATCACTTCAGCTCTGACTACTTGACTTTCTCTCAAGCTTCGTCTCCTTGAGTCTTCTAACTCATTTTGCCAATGCAATTATCTTTGTGGTCATCTATACAAATAGAATTTCTATGCTATCTTCTCCTAGGCACATTCTTCAGCATTTCATGCTTTTATGCTTGACCACTGTCTCTCTTTCCTTCTGTCCCCTCTCACTCTCTCTTTTCTCATTAACTTATGTCTTCTTATATAGAAGTCTGATTTTCCTTTGTTGCTCAATTCTCCCTCTCCAATTTTAGGATTTTAAAATAGATTAGGTAGGATACAATGTATCTACCCCATATCTTATTTTCTTCTTGAAACTTCACCAGTTGTATCTTAAAAATGTTCTACATGGTGTTCTGTGCCACCAGATCATCATTCTTATCTTCCTTTTAATTCATATATTTCTAGATAACAACGTTGTCAGCTTAGATTTGGAAAATCTTTGATTTCCAAAATAATGCAGCAACTCGACATTATTGAGTTACTGGTGCTCGGCACCTTTGTGTTACTCGGCACCTATACCAGCTTGGCACTTGGTTCTACTTGGCACTTGAACTTGCTCGACACTTGAACTTGCTTGGCACTTGAACTTTCTTAGCACTTGATTCTACTCAGCACCACTCGGAATCTAAAGTTTACTTGGCATTAACTAGGAATTTTCTTGACTCTTACTAGCTTGCTGGGCTCCTTCTCTCTAATGAACTTAGTTTGAGCTTTACAAAAGACTTAGCTAAAACCTTAAATCTTTGATATATTTTAGTGTGCCCATTCTTTGTATTATGTCATCAAATACACTTTTTTCATCAATGGATTAACTGATCCTTGTACTTGATTACAACATCATAACTTCAACCTTTCTCTAGGTATTTTAGTTACATCTTATTAATTGCCTCCACCTTGAAAATCAACTAATTGATAGTATTTGGATCACTAAAGCAATTGTCATTCCTACAAGTAGCAAGTTTGACATCAATGACAAAACAATGATTGAGGACATTCTTTACTAGTTCCATATTTTATTCCAACAATCTCCCTCAACTTTTCTTATAATTATTTCAATCATTTTCAACATAAACTAAGTATAGAAGAAAAACCAAAACCTATTGATCTAAAGAGGAGCATAGGTAGAGGTGAGTTTAAGGGTACTTGTTACAGATTTGGTGAAGAAGGACACAAAGATTTTGAATGTTCACAGAAGGTTGGTGATAGAACAACTATTGTGGTGAATGGAGCTAAAGGCTTGGTCATTGAACCTAAGCAACATGAGAAGTTACTAGTCGATGAGTATTTCTTGGTAAGAAGTTACTAGAACCTTTTCAAAGGATTAATTTATTTAGTACTCATTGTAACTCTAGTACCAAGATCTACAATGTGATTGTGGATGGTGGTAGTGTTGAAATAATTGATTGATTATGTATTGTCTTTGATGTTACATAAAATGTCATATCATTATCAGTCAGTGTATGCTAAGCTCACTCGAGCATTAAAGATAGTTTTTTGTGGCTACTGAGAATTCTAGAGTTTTTTTAGTTTAGAATACAGTGTCTAATGAGTTAACTCAAGCATCAAAGGAAAGTTGAGTGTTAATTGAGCTCACTTGGTTAATGAAGGAATGTTGGATGGAACCATTGTTAACCAAGCTCACTTGGTTACCAAAAGAACTATGTGAATATGTTGTGTTGACTAATTTCACTTGGTTAACATAGGAAAATCATCTCTAAATTAGTGCCTACCAAGCAAGATTGGCTAACGAAGGATTTTCTTGTTTTGGTATATTGAGCTCAATTGATTTATTTGTTGGTTCTAGCCAAATGATAAGATAAATTTTAATTATTCTAAGTTTTATTTAAGCTAACTTGAAAAAATAAATGATATAAATAGAAGTTCATGTTAAGGGTTAGAAAATATAAGAAAGCATGGAAGATAATTGAGGATTTGAAGATGCTAAGAGAAAGCAAATCAAAAGGATAAGAAAAATATCCTTAAGAAGATGAAAAGATATATTTGATCAAGAAGGATCAAGCATAAAATAGAATTGAGATCTATAATTAGTAGTTTAGTTGCATCCAAATTAGGTCATGTCATTGATACTCTTTAACCATTGTAGCGGTGATCAATCTCTTAACAGACTTGGCTTAATAGCTATTTGTAAATGCTCTTACAAGGTGGTAATTCTATTGAATTTTCTAAAGACCTTTAATAAGGCCACTCCTAATAGGGTGATTAAATCTTCTAATAGGGTCACACCTAATAGTTTATTTTGTAACCTTTAACAAGGTTGGCTCCTAATAGGGCTCACTTTAGAAGAGTGAAAATTAGTAACTAGTTGCAATCGGTAGATTTTCCTGAATTGGGTTTCCACATTAAATCTTGGTGTTAAATGTGTTCATTCTATTTCTTTTATGTACTTGCAACTAAGTTAAAGTAATAAGTAATCACAAATAATATCTTAAGATTTTCATGTTAAGTGTTTGCCAAGCAATCTCAATATTTACTAAGTTACAAATTTTTTTAGTGTGTTGACTAAGCTTCAACAGAGTTCAATTTTAAAAGTTTATTTTGTACTGACATCTAAGGGATCTTGGACTTATTTTTGTAGTAACTAATTCACCCCTCCCCTCTTAGTTATTCCTCTTATATTTCTAATAGGTAGTACTAATAACCTAGCTGCTAAGGTGATGGTTCAAAAACTTGGTTTGAAGAGGATGAGACATCCTTGTCCTTATAGGATTGGCTAGTTACAAAATGAACATGCTTTGGAAGTGAGAGATAAATGTCTTATTGATTTTTAGATTAGGGAGTATAAGGATCAAGTGCTGTGTGATATTGTGGACCTGAATAGTTCTCATATATTACATAATAGACTTTGGTAGTATGATTGTAAGGCTATGTATGATTGTGTGAAGAATGTGATCACTATTGAGAAAGGTAGAAGGAAGCATTCCCTACTTACTTTGTAGAATGAAGAACTTGTTAGAAGGAACCTGAGTATTGGTAGCCAAGTTGAGTTAAAGGAATCTACAAGGGTTAGAGTAGGCATGGAAAGAAAACCCATGGTACATCAAGGATGGATGTGAAAATGAAAAAGTGCAACAAGAGAAAGTATTTGTAAGTTGAAGAATTGGAGGACATGCATGTGAAGAACTAGTTTGGGATTTATGTGTTTAATCCCAAAAGATGTTTTTCTAGCTATTGAGAACATCTTTTCACACTTCAAGTGTCTAATACAATCTAACATCCTAGGGTAGTCTATAATCCTACATGTTGGAGGGATTTTAGGTTTGGAGTTGAGGACTTGATCACCAAAGAAGTGGTCCTCAATCATTATTGGGTGTAGTGTTGGAAAAGGCACATGGTCTGTAAAGGGACTCAAATGTTGTAGTGCTCAATTACTGAAGGAACTTGACATTATTTTTGGTGCTTGGTAGAACCTAGTTTTGACGATGCTTGGATTTCTTGGAGATGCTTGTGGGATCTCAATAAGAATAATCTATTTTTTTTTGGCACTTGATAGGGTGATGGTGTCAACTGGAGTTCTTGAGGTTATGGTTAGCTGACTTGGTGCATTGCATGTAGTGTGTGATCATGATGTGGATAAATTTGGGGGTGCATGAGAACCTATATTTGGCCTTGGTTATCTCTCCTATATGCATTTAATTGGTTTTGTAAACTTGGGGGCTTGTCCTAAGTATTTTCATGTGGTTACCATGGATTAATAAGAGGCTTAACATTTTGTATTTAATATTTTTTGTGGGCCAACTTATGGCTTAAATATGCATTTAATGTAAGGGTTTATTTAATTTTACACTTATTAAGTTAACTTGTGTCTCAATTGGGTATAAGTAAGGGGGTCTTGTGGAGTCTTTAGTCATAATCATCCATCTTTAAGAAGATGATGTGGCAGAAGAGAAAATTTTGAGCAGAGCTAGTGGCTATGATTGAAGAAATAGGAGATTTCTTGTTGGGATTGTGAGCACAATTTTAGATCTCATATGGGGTTTTGACTAGAGTTATATTCTATTACACATTTGTACTAGCAAGGGTTTGGATTGGATCTTGAGGATCTTATAGAACTATTACTTGCTTTGTATTCAATAGTAACCAAGAAGGCCTTATAGCTTGGTACATTGCATGTAATTAGTTGTTTTCTAAACAAAGAGTTTTTTTGGTATCAGATCTTGTATCTTGTTTTTTGTTTCCACTAGTGGCTAGGACATCTCCTTTGGGGATTCTCCTACCTTACACTACACAAGACTCATATAAAAATAGAAAATTGGTAAGTTATGAAAGGATATGTCACATATGACAAGAGACCCTTGAAAGGAAGAGATCTTGTGTACAAGACATCTATCTTCAAGAGGAGTTTCAAAAATTAAGGTAACAACTTCAAGAAAAAGGAAAAAAAAAGAGAGGAAGAAGAACTAAAATTCACCTACTCACCCCCTTGTGTATAGGTGGTAGAGAGATCCTTGGAAGAAGGATGAGAAACTTTAAAGCACAAACTAAGGAGAAATCCTTATAATGAACATAGTTTTTCTAATAAAGAAAGAGTCCATGATCAAGGACATGAACCTCTTTCATAAGAGATGGTCATGATCAAGACACAATTCCTTATAGGAAAACAATGTTACATGATAAAAAAATTCCATTTTACTACAGAAAATTAATCCTTAGACAAAGATAGACAAAAAAATGTACAAAAAACCTTTCTCCTTAAGCACGAGACAAGAAATTGAAATATATGATGGATTATATAATAAAATATTTATAATATATTAAGATGAATCATAAGAAACAAATTATAATCATGCACAAAATGAAAAAACATTACATCTAACAAGAAGTATCATACAGTAATGCAACAACATATAGAACTAAATGAAGAAATTGTTGGAAATGTAATAGGGAAAGCAAGATATGAAGAGCACTAGGGGTTGAATTAGGATCTATAAAACTCTAACACTTAAAACATGAACCATATTTGATGTCTCCATCATTAACCCTCATCTAAATCTTAAACTTAGATCAATATAATCGTGTACTTTAATATAACATTAGATCTAATATTCAATTGAATGAGTAAAACTCATGAACACATAAAATAGTTGACACAAATATTTGGTAATGTAAAACCCCTCCAAGGAAAAGGTAAAACTATGGTGAGGATAACACCTAAAAAGATCTTTATTACTATAGAAATAAAGTGTGCCTACTAAGGCTACAATGTTCGATTACTTCTAATGATCTACTCTGCTAGGGATCTACCTTGTTAAAGGCTTATAATACTATTAAGTCTACCTTAGTTAAAGGATTTTACATCACATCTAAATGAGTACTCTATTAGGAGATTTAAAAAGGACTATTAAAGCCAATCTATTAAAAGGTTTAACCCTAAAATACCTATTAGAATATGTTAGTAGTTGATCCTTTGGTATGCACTTCAATGCTTATAACATATCTCCTCTAACCAATATGATCTCACCTATTTTTAATTTATCTTGAATGACTCCTCATTGTACTTCTCACTCACCTTTGTCTTTCACATCTAATTCACCTAAAAACTTTGCATTTGAACTCCTCTCAATCACACACTTAAGAATTAGGTCTAAAATCCCCCTTATATAGTTGTTTGGCGAAGCTTCTAGACCATAATCAACGATCTAGATTCATCCATTTTTCTTATTGGTCCTTCTAATTTTATGATTTGTGGATTTCCTTTCATAGGGATTAATGATATTTTTTAAAATGCATAATTAGCTCCTTGATTAGCTTCTCGATTTGTAAAACATGCTTCTAGATTGATGAAATTTTTTTTAGATAAGTTTTTGTGCCATTAAAAACTCATATGAAAAACTATTTTAATTGAAACTAATACTCTTATAATGCTCAACTCATATTATTCTTCATGTTGTCCCTTGGCCTTAACTCTACTCAACTTATACTATAAAGTTTTTCTATCTCTCACTTGGAATATAGATTGTATCCTGAATCACTCAACATTCACTAAACTTCTTGGTGACTCTTAAGTGTACTCGACACTAACCAACACTTGGCATGAACTAAATACATACACTTTACATTATACTTACTTGACCTATAGAGTGGCTTGGTCGTAGTGTTGACCGACCAACGTTGCCTAGAAAATAACTAATTACTTTGTGCTAATAGAAAATACCAAGATTTCCTTTAGGGTCAATAATCTGCCCATTTAGCATTAGTTTCAAAAATACTTATCATGATCAACATTTCCTTCTTAACAAAACTTCAAAATGTCAAAATCTATAAAATCTCCCCCTTAGGATATGCTCCATACCTTTTCTTAGCTCAAAAACTATATGCATGCACTAATTAATGTCTTTGTTCCCCCTGTGCTTGATGATACATTATTTCCTCTCGTTTTGTCATGATTTCTAGTGGGTATTAGAATGGGTTAAACCATAATTATTAAAAAAATGGTTTATGAATTTTCAAAATTAGTGTCAATGAGCTATCCAAAGAAGTCCTCAAAGAGTCTATTTCTTGAATCTTAATCTCTAATTTAGTCACAAGATCTACTATATTATCTATTATGGAATCATTTGGATATCTCTTTATTAGTTGTTTTGCATTCTATAAATACATAATTTGCATGACCTCCAAATGAGATGTAGGCATAACTTAAATTCAAATAATGTTTAATGTATTAGCACTATACCTCAAATCAGCTTCATTCTTGTCCATTTGAGCTCTTATTTCTTGTGTGAACATAGATACATCACGTAACTTTCAAAATAATATATGTAGATTTTGAATGAATTTCTCCAAATTATCTACAAGTTTGGAAATCTTTGAATTTCTTATAGAAATCTCTGTCGCAATCTTTTCCATGAGCTTCTACAATTTCCCCCCATACCATTGCATTAGTCATTCACTAGTGTCAATGGGTAGAAGCAAGGAGTTGGGTCTTAATTCCACAGAAGTCCGTGGATTGAGATCACAATCCTTTAAAAATGGGTACCCATTTTAGGCTTGGGCACTTGATCCTAAATTTAAAAATGGGCACCCATTTTTTTAAAAATCAAGTACTTATTTTTTATTTTCAAAAAATGGGTACCTATTTTTGAAAACATAAAAAATTTAAATTTTTTAGAAATGGGTGCCCATTATTGAAAAGTGAAAAATGGGCACCCATTTCTAAAAATTTAAAATTTTGTTTTTTGGGGGGATTTTGTATGATGATTTGACATTTTCAAAATGGGTACCCATTTTTTGAATTTCAAATAATGAGTGGCCATTTCTAACAACATTGGGTGCTATTTTTTTTCTCCCACCTCAGATTTTGGTTTGGGATAGGCTTTGTGAGACCAAGCCTATGTCTTGACGTCTCAAGATTTGGCTAAGGCATTAAACTGACAAATTCACGTCTTGGCATAATTTTTAGAGGGTCTTCCTAATCAATTTTTTTAATGAAACAAAAACCCATTAGAGCTCTCATTGTCCTAATTTTAGAAATATAAATTTTATAGTGCTATGATTTTATTTACTATTTTTACATTATTTTTTAATGAAAGGTGGTAGTTAAATGTAAACTAATGAAGTTCACTAAAACTTTAATAACTTTTTTATTTTTAAATTTTTCTTAAATTAATTTATATTTTATCAATCTACATACAATTCTTTTAAGGTTAATTTTTTTTTTTTTGAAAAAAGTGAAATTTTGATCAAATTATGGTGTCCGTATACGAGAGGTTTTAAAATGTACCTTTATAGCAAATTAATAATTAATAATAATAAAATATTCAATAAAAAATTAAGAAAAAATATTGCTATCAATCTTAGGTGTATTAGGTAACTCTCTTTAAAAGGATTTATATGAACTCATTTATTTGTGTCAAATTATGATGTCCATATACGAGTGTGGTATGGTCTTGAAACAAGCATTTTGAAAAAGTAGTTTTTAGAGATCCATACCAAAAAAAAAATTCATCATATGGGTACAAAAATAAATTACATATTCAAAAACTAGATTCCAAATACTAAAGTTTTTATTACTTAAGTTTTTTTATATTCAATCTCAAAATGCCTCTAATTTTGACATCAAGTGACAAAAAATTTCAAAAATAGGTAAAACACTTCTACTTTTTGCCCAAAAGTGAGACCCAACTTCTTGCAGTTACCCCAATATCTAGGTCATTCCATCTCTCCACTATTTGAACAAACTATTCAATGATTATCAACAACAACCATTTCAAGCAATATGTCCTTGATCTCATAAAGTACCTCTTTCAATTGTTGTTCTCTTATCATCTCCTCTTATGTGGTCTTCCTAGCTAACAACTCTTGGAGTTTCTTCATTTGATCATATGTTGGATTATTTGTGTCCCAATTTGGAATCACAATCACTTCATTAAGTGTAGTAGGTTTTCCTTGTATACCTGTAGAGATCTCAACTTTCTTTTCTTTGTTTTTTTCCCTTTGAATCTTGAGTGTTGGTGCTCAAAACAAATAGTTGTAGACTTTAAGTGGGAAATTCCATGTTTGGTCTTTGAGATTCCTTGACACCTTTTTTCATTATCTCTTGACTATTTTTTCTCCCTCTAATAATTGTCATCTGATGTTCAAGTGCATTAATCTTACTCTACTCATTAGTTGAAATGAGCTCACTTGTTGAATGTGGTTGCACAACCTCCTTTGTTCCCTCAATATAAAGCCCTGAGGCATTTACTATCACATCTACAATATACTAATCTACTAGAGCATGTGAAATATATTCCTTCTCCTCTTCTTCTATATTAATAGTTGAACTAACCTTATTGTCATAATTGATCTATTTAGGTCCTTGTGCATTTATAGCTTCACCAATCGACACAATCTATTTCTTGGAAACACTCACATGTGCATGTGCTTGACTATCAACAAGATTCAAAGTAATAATAGAGGTAGGTTTTTTTTAGAACTAATTAAGAAGTTACTTGTGTATAAATTTTAGGATATTCGTTCACTTTAACTAACAAAAGATTAGTGTTCATCAATGCTTCTTTTGCTAAATTTTGTGTAAGATCTTTCTCCTTCTACTCTATCTCATCCAACGTAGTCTTCTATGGATCTTCCTTTCCATGAGTCCCATCCTTCTATTGAAATTCTATGGGTTCATCCTCTATGGTGTATATTTTTTTCAATCACTTTCTTGAGAAATTCTCTTAATTATATCAATTGGGTTATCAGTATCATCATATATGTCCTCTTTGTTATCTAGCTCTACTTCACTTGACTCCTTTTGTTCCTCATCTTTTATTTCTTCACCATTAAGCACTAACCCATATATCTTCTTCCATTTCATCTTTCTCTCTTTAACTACATCTTAAAATCTATTCTTTAGTAATAGGTATGCTTTATTTTAGGAAAAAATCTATTCGTATGGTTCCTCTTTGCTAAGAAGATTTGTTGCTTTATTAGTTCAGAGATAGTTTGGGACAATGAAGCTTCCCTTATTTTCCTTTTAGTTACTAGTACCCATTTCCATTTAGCATCAACTTTATTGTATGATGCTTCTAGAATCATCTTACCTAACTATATAGGTGTATACTTAAAATTTACCATCATATCTAACACTTCTTCCTCTACTTTACTTTTATCAACATTACTAAAGTATCATACTTTATATTATGAAAACACACAACATCTTATGTTTTAACATAGCTCATCTAGGTCTTGTGGCTTCTTCTGTGTAGCTATCTTGAGTTGGCTCAAGTCATCTAACTCAGCCCTATCCTCTTCATATTCTTCATCATCCTTCTTAACCATGAGCTTTCTCCTTGGTTTATTCATTAGTTTTCTCATATTTTCTTCATTACAAGTTGCCTTCCTCTTTATAGATCTCTTAATTTGAGCTGGATTTGTTATCTTGACAACTTCCTTCTTCTAAGGTGTGGCAAATATAGTGATAATTTTCATGGTCCTTTACTTTGTCCCCCTTTATGGAGTGGGTGTCAATTTTGCAATAGTCTTCTTTAGACTCTTCTTTACCTTAGGCTTGGTAAAAATAATATTTTCTCTTTAGTATCCTGTGGCTCAGTAGCCACTATTTACTTGCCTTTACCTTCTTATTTTTATTATACTCCTTCATTATCTCCTTCTTCATTATCACCATTATCTTTATCACTGCTTAAAACTTCACCTTTTCCCTATTTTATCCGTAATGGTGCTTTACCAAATATTCCTTTTAGGGTCTTTGTGATCATTTTTCTCATTTTTTCCATGTTTGGCACTTTGTCTTTTATCATGATTTTGATCTTATTTTTTTCATATGTATTGAATGACTTGACATCTTTGTCAATAGGCTCATCAAATAATGTAGTAATGGAAGCTAAAACATCATCAATGTTTATTTCATACCCTAATGGCCTCAATCATTCAATCTTGAGTATAATTACCTAAATATAGGTCTAATCTATATCAACTAGTAAATAGATGTTGTTAGAGTATATTTCTACAATTAATTCAGGAATCCTTGACCTATTATTTATCTTTTGTTTGAATTCTTCAAAATACCTATCCATTACTTTCTCAAAATCATCTCCTAATTTTTTTATAAACTCATTGATGTTCTTAGTCACTAGCTTCTTCTTACTCAAATTCATATTACCAATGGTAAGGAATGGATTTTTCACATAAAATAATATGTAAAATAATAGTAAGCCAAACTTACATATGGTTTTGCTTCCTTTCTTGATGCTTTTTAGGTTTTCCTCTAGTTTTTGTAATTGAAAGTTGTCCACATCAATTGCAACACAAGGTACATTTTTAGTCTACTGGATTGATAGAATTTGTGAACCATGACCCTTGCTACAAATTCTATCTCAAGATCTATTATGGTAGAGATGGAAATTCCTCACTTGTTCCATTTTCCAAAGTATTTTCTTAATAACTTCTCTCCCCTAGCAACGAATAGATTTGACCCTATCAAAAATAGGGTATCATGTGACATTACAGATGATTTAAACCAATCCTCCTTTTAGCCATGAATTGATGTCACATACATGACTTAAGATGATCTTGATCCAATCTACCTTGAAAACCTTAGGAAAATTTATGGAAGAGTTTACCCTTTCTTAAAAATATGATTATGTTCCACCTTCAATTTTTCATCAATAAAAAGATTCTTATATGAATTTCACAATTCAAATTCTCATATTATACCAATATTACATATACAAAAACATCTAAGATCATGGATTAAGAAAACCCTAGGTGGAATGGAGTATGGGGCTCCAAATACATCTCCTTTTGCTACTATCTTAGGGTATGCTTTGAACTTAGTAGGATTACATGCTTCAATATGAATCAACTAATTATCACTAATTTGAGATGACACATATTTTTCCATTTTAGTAGAACTTGATGCCATTATTTTCATATAGGGTTTGATCTATGAAATTTTTTTCACTTGATAACAAAACAAACATTGAATCACACTTTATTTTCAAAGTAACGTTGAGAAATCTTCTCTCAAATTGTTGCACAATAGTTTGGAGTTTCTCTTTCTCTTTGGTCTATTAAAAACTCAAATGCATAGTATGTAAAATGACTAATTAAATTCATGATATACCCCAAAAATTCAATAGTAGGGACTCATTAATGTGTCATATATATAGTGGGTATGCAATAACTTTCTCGTCCATCATTGTAAAACTCAACAAGCATACTTTCTTAGATTTTTCTTAGTTGATACCACTTCAATATCTAACTTAGTCTATGTTCCAACTCAGTTGCTATAACAACACATTCTTCACTAGCATTTAAAGACTCCAACATTGTCTCTTGATCATCACATGTTATTTAACTCATCTTGGAATCCATTGCTTGGTTCAAACTTTAGATCTATCCTCATGCATCTAACACCATGCTAATATGGAATTTTATGAAAAAAATCTTACAAATTAATATATAATATTGTAGTTTGAAAAAATAGTTCCATACATATCTCATCATCTATATTGAGGTTGTGGAATCACCTAATCCGTTGGATTGGGTGATCATAATCTCACTATTTGCACTATTTATTTCATCTAATTTCATCTTCGAATTTTGATTCATTTGGATTCTGAATTATTTGGTATTTGCCTCATATTTTCCATTGATGTCTTCAAAATTAGGTGTTAAAGCTTCGTTCATACAATCCTTTCTTAGGTGACCAACCTTATAGTAATTAAAATATACTATTCCAAAATCTATCAAGTTTCTATATATTTCTCTAAGATGTATTCTAGCACAATTTGCTTCAATGTGTCCATACTTTTCACAATATTCATAATTCACACAAGTATTGTAATCCTAATTAATGGTATTACCTTGCTTAGGTGCTTTACTTTAACCTTTAGGTTTCTAATTGTTCTTTACTTTAGATATGCAATCATGTACCTTATGACCATTCTATAAATATGTATAAAAATAACCTTCAAATCTATAAGTAGTCGGTGTCTCATTAGCCTTGATCTACACTCATGTTCTTGATGACCTTGTTTGTTGCAATTGAAGTAATAATCATTAAATTTGGGTTTAGGACTTCACTTACCAATTTTTCTCCTATGGAAATTTGTTGTACTTTCCTAGTTTCCATAGTAATAGCATGTAGGCTTCTTGTTCTTTGGTTTTGTAGTCATATTCCTTTGTTCTTCTTTTTGTGATGACTCTCCCTACTCGACATCTAATAGGAACTTGGCATATCCTTGTCCAGAAGTCTCATGAGGTCTTCTTGGTGCATTCATTCATTTATTAATAAATTTCATAGCATCTTTTGGCTTTTTCAACCTTTCATTTAATCCATTTCCATCTTTCAATTCACTCTTCAATTGATTTTTTTTAGATCTCATATTTGCAATCTCTTCCACCTTTCTCACAATCACATAATTATCACTTAGTAATTGATTGACCATTTCAAATTGATTGTGAGTCAGCCTCTATATCTCATTGATATGTTTATCAAGAATTTTAGTTATTTTCCTCTTTTCTCCATCAACCATTGCCTTGGCTTCTTCAACTTTTTTCTTTTGTTTAGTCACTCTAGATAGCGTTACTGATTGTATTTCATGTTTTCTCTTAAATTCTCTAACTTCTTCATTTAAAGTGTTTTCCTTCTCCAATGTATCTCTTGTCACTACATCAAATTTATTAGAATTCCAATCATCAAATAATTCTTCAATAATTTGTTCATTCTATTGTGTGTCATTGTGTTGAATTGTCATCTCTTTCCTTCACTTCAAGAATTTCCTCAATATCTCCTTTGTAGTCTTAAATTTTTCAAGTACAATATAAACATAAAACTTTTGTTTCTCAATGATCCTTCCTAGTTTGTAGGCTTCCATATTCAATATCTTTAACTCCCAAGTGGTTAGATATTTTTCAAGAGTGTACTGCTCTGATACTAATTTTTGGAAATCTAATAGGGTTCAATTAAGATATAGAGAGGTGGGTGGGGTGGGGTGGGGGTTGGGGTTGAATCAAGATCAATAAAACTATAACACTTTAAATATGAACCATATATGATGTCTCCATCATAAACCATCATCTAAACCTTAACCTTATGACAATGCAATCATGTACTTTAACGTAACATTAGAACTAATATCTAATTGCATGAATAAAATTAACAAACTCATAAAAAACTTGATACAAAGATTTGGTAACATTTAAACCCTCCAAGGTGAAGGTGAAATTGTACTGGGGATGACACCCACAAATATATTGACTACTACAGCAATAAAGTGTGCATGTTAAGGCTACAATGTTTGATCACTTTTGAAAATCTACCCTATTAAAGGCTTACAATATTGTTAGGTCTACCTTGGTTAAAGGATTTTACATCATAGCTAAGTGAGTACTATATTAGGAGATTTACAAAGGCTTGTTAAAGTTACTATGTTAAGAGGTTTTACCCTAAAACACCTATTAGAATTTATCAATACCTCATCCTTCGGAATGCAGTTCCATGATGACAAAAGATCTCCTCTATCCAATATGATATCACCTCTCTATGATTGATCTTCAATCACTCCTCATTACACTACTCAATCTCCTCTATCTTTCACCTCTAATTCACCTCAAAACTTCACATCCAAACTTCTCTCAACCATACACTTAAGAATTAGGTCTAAAGCCCTCCTAATATAGCTATTTAGAAAATCTTCTAGATCATGATCAATGATCTGAATCGTCCCCTTTTCTTCTTGGTCCTTCTAATTTTCTTCAATCTTTGAAACATGCTTCTATATTGATAAAAAAAATTACATAAGTTTTTGTGTCATTACAAGCTCACATGCAAAAATTATTTTACTCAACACTAATACTCTTTTGATACTCAACACATAGTATGATTCATGTGTCCCTAGGCCTTAACTCCACTCAACTTATACTATAAAGTTTCTCTGTCTCTCACTTGACATATACTATATCATTAATCACTTGGTATTCACTAAACTATTTTGTGACTCTTAAGTGTACTTGACACTAACTAGTTCTTGGAATAAACTAAATATGTATACTTTACATTATGCTTGCTCAGCCTATATAGTGGCTTAGTCACACTATTGACTAACAAACATTGCCTAGAAAATGACTAAGTGTTTTACACTAACAGAAACATATACCAATATTTCCTTTACGGTCAACAAAAATATCATAGGATTTGAAATACCAAACATAAGATATTATAAAATATATCAAATACGAAGTAAAATATAGTTTTTGACTAAATGAGAAACATTATAATCCAATATATGAAAAGACACTTTCTAGATATAGACACACAATGGAAATCATGTAAAAAACCTTTTCATAGGCAAAGATAAGAATGTACCAAAAAAAATACAATCTATCTAGAGAAATGAAAGAGAAATATGAAAGGATACCATGTTATTCCCTCTTAGTTATCACAAAAGGAACACCAAAGGGATAATAGATCCTTGAGAGAAGTGAACAAAATCCAATATACACCCTAAATTATAGATTCTTTAAAATAAAGATTCACTTAGAAGCATAAAATTGTACTTAGGATGCTAATCCCTATGTAACAAATTAACTGCATCTAGGATAAATTATCAGAAAGAATGCAAGTTTATGAAGGATATTGGATTCATTGAATGAGAAAATAAGGACACATTACACCTCCTTGAGTGGTTTCAATTTATATTAGACATAAAATTTCAAGAAAACATAAGATTACACTTGGGATGTTACTTCATAAGTAATCACAATAAATGAATGAAAGAAAAGATGCCATAAAATAAAAAGGAAAAAATGTCATCAAAGGGAGAAAATGGATCCTATGATATAGAGAAATAGAGGAAATATAACCCTTTCCCCAAAAGTGAGGAGACAAGGGGAATGAGTATTATGTTTCTCACATAGTAGGAGAAAGAGCCCTTGAAAGATAAGATATAACAATGTTACATATCTATGAGAAACATAATAGGAATTTATATGTATCAAGTCAAATGATCATGAAAAATATACCATTCAACATTTCAAGTCATCATGTGAAACATAACATAAGAAATGAATTGAAAATAAGGATAAAGAATTAAAGAAGATGTCTTAGGTGTAATTAGATTGGAAGAGAAACATTCAATTTGCATGTACTCATCAAATAAAGGTGATTGATGCATAGATTCAAGAATGGTTAATGTTGGTTTGAAATATAAGGCTTCCCAATATTGAATATTTGAGAAGCCACACATAGGGTCAATGTGATTTAGGTCCTTAGTGGCATAGGAGCACCTAGGTAAGTTAAGGTGTAAACCTATGTCTTCTTGATGATTTTGCCTTGTAATGATTCTAGCCACATCACTAGATCAATAAGAGGACCAACTTGGTGCTAAGGTGAGGTTACATAGGTTAGAAGAGCCACACTATGCAATATTGCTCCTAATTACTCAAAATTTATCATTTGGCTCAATAGAGCATTTTTGGGTTTTGAGGGCTAAATATAGAAAGAAAGTGATTTGGATCCATCTTAGGCCTTTTGGAAAGTTTGATAGCAAGTGGAGCAAGCTTGAGTAGTCAATTTGTGAAATTACAAATTATTCATTTCTTGCAAAGTTGTTGTTGACAACTTTTGTAACTTTTATGCAAAAAGTGAAAATTCTTCATGGGAGATCTTCAACCACTTAAGGTATTTGGAATCATGCCAATCCTAGAAGAAAGTTATTACATTGTATGGGTTGTGCAAACAATATCTTTGTAATAGTTTATGTGTTTTTCAAGTTCTTGGCATGTGTACAGATTAGGTTTAGTGTTATCTGTATTCAAAGTGGAAGTGGATATTTTCTTTCAATTTTGTAAAAAAAAATTTTGTTGTTTTAGATAGTTTATTGTTCTTAGATAAATTATTTTGTAACTTAGCAGTCTGTTGTTCTGAATAGAGTTGCTTGGAGAAAATGGGTTCTTAGGGCCACTTCCCTTCATATACATTGTATGGATTCTTGGGATTTGGAGCTAGAATTCATATACTCCATGTACCATAATGGAGATCCCATGGAAAGCATAGTTGTGTCTTATGAAGTGATTCCCTAGGCAAGAAAACCATGTTTGGTTAGGGATCATAGATTAGCAAATGAGCATTTTGAGTGGATTGAGAGTATAGAGACATCAATCCTAGCATGTGATGACTATGTAATGCCCTGCCAAGGGATCCAAAGAATTTTACTAAGTTTGCCAAATAATTTTTTTTTTTTAAACATGAAAGATAAAACCATTCATAACATTTGCGGAAGCAATAGCAACAATTCAAATGAAAATAAACATAACAGGCTACATTCTTTAAAGATCCCTCAACGTTGTATCACATCTAAATTAACTATTCATCTAACATCCCATCCTTATGAAATAACAATGATACATCCAATGTACTTAAACAATATACAAGTGTCCTTTTGTAATTATGTTTTAGTTTTAGCTCAATCATCCACTGTACATATCACAGGGTATGAAAAGCTTAAAAGAATAAACATCCAAGTAAATAAAGTACATCATCATCATCTAATATTAATCCATGATGCAATAACATAAATGAAACCACATATCATACATGATACATCATCACAAAAGATATAAACATCCATCACAAAAGATAACCATATATCACAAGCATAAATAACTAAGTGCACGGTTCCTCCCAACCGTTAATAGCATCATTAGACCATCATGAATCCTAGCAATCCCTCTGTGCGTAACATTCCAAAGCACCGAAGAGATCATCGGTATTAACATAGTAGGAATGTCACTCCTAAAACATCCTACTAACATGCAAAGTAAAGCATAATAAATCATCAACTAACATATGCAAAGTAAAGAAAATCATCAATATAAGAAACATACCAGTAAATACATCCATCATAAGGTATATTATCTATCATAATGCTCCAAGAACATAATGAAGAATAAATACCAACCAAGGATGCTCCAGCCACAGTGTCTCGGACGGATCTCAAATGATAAGAGTGAAAATACACTACCACCCGACCGCGTGGAACCTAAGTGGTCCACTCCTACCATGCTGAGGAGATAATCTCAAGTCCCAAATAGGATATCAATTCATGAAGCACAAATCTCTATAAGTCCAAGAATCTTAAAAGTATACTAACTCAAAGGTTCCATCACACAAAGCCGACATCTAATTCCCAGAGGCACACAAAAACATGTAGGAAACCTACTCTGCAAGCGGAAAAGTGTCATCGCAATTATCATGTACAAGCTACCCTGGCAGTTAGCTAAACTCCACGGGTCCATACTAATCTCATGCGGCCACTAGTATCTTCTCATACTGACGAGGCATACTACGGAATGCACTATCACAACCATACATTCTCACTACTCCCATCCTAGCCTATACAAGCACTCTAGGCATGGGCAAGAACATCAAAACAATTATCTTTTTAAGTTCATTTAATCCCCATTTAGTGTGTAAATGTTATCACTTATTAACCGAACTTACAATGAGTTACCCTGGCAGCCACTTAGGGCCCTGGCCCCCATTGCAAGCCACTTCTCGACACTACAAGTAGATTACCTACTCTAAGCTCATGGAATCATAAATCTCAAAATCATAAAAGATAATCCATAATAAAATCATCAAATATGCATAAAAGCATCAAATATCCATAATAAGAATCATCAAATCTTCAAGATAAGAATCATCAAATCTCCATGAGCATCTGAAAAAGCATCCATAGAAAATCATGACCACAACAGTTCTCTATTGGTAACTGAAGGCATCACAGATAATCATAAGTATCAATTGGTTCTCAATAACCAAAATATATCTCAAGATAAATGGTTCTCAACAAGTAACCAAGAATATCTCAAAATCATACTAATCGAAGACTCCAAAATGGTTGAGTCAAACATGTCACAACATGACATTATCAAGAAATAAATCCACATTTCAGTCCCATCATGGCGACTAGAAAATAATCCAAGGATAACTGATTGATGACTCAAAAATGATTAGCTCAAGCTTCTCAGACATATACATCTCAGCTTCACACATGAAGGCTGAAGAACAAATTCAAACATTTCATAGAGCATACGATCACATAACCATGGTTGGCCTTATAAAGATTGAGATCAAATAAAATCAACATGCCTTCACATCTCATAACCCTCGAGCCTTTGGTAACAACCTAGGACTGGTCAACACTAGTCAACCCAAAACCCAAAACAAGAAGCATATAGAATACACGATGCAAACACATATTTTGGTTTACTAAATTCACATAGTTGAATGATGTGTGGGGGTTTCCAATTTTCTGTTTGCAAGTATACTTCAAGTGTTTTAAGTTTCATCATTTGACCTACAAGTCAACCCAATTGTTCCCCGATAGCATTATTCTAAGAATAACTTAAGGATAATTATTTACTCATTAAATCATTTGCTTTACTTGCTAAGATCCATAGTGCTAATTGGACAACTCTTCCTTAATGTTACTTCTACATTTCAACATAATCAAAGGATCATTATTCATTCATAAAAGAACCAATTATCAATCTTTGATTAAGAAGATTATAACTTAAATAAAATGATCAATTTAATTTACCAATTAACATAGGTACATTATTTCATGACTTTTTTCATTTAATAGTTTTCAATTCAATATTACTACGTCTCACCATTAAAACATTTAAGGTCATTATTCAAGTCATGAGAGTACGACTTATCAACTTCGATGTAAATACTTCACAACTTTGCTAGAGGAATCGATATTAGCATATCAATTAAAAAACTATTACATAACTTGATTATTAATTAAATCTAATTAACTCTAATTAATTCAATTAATAATTACAAATCCAGTTGACTAATAACTAACAATAGTTTGTACGTAAAAAGTCATCTACAATCCAAATATTCATATTAATAGTTCAATAACTTGTTAATAACAAGCTATGTTGGAAATCTTATTAATAAATCTATAATGACCACCTTCGCCATTCTATCAATGAAAACTAACTTTTCTTGACAAACCCGTATTATTGATAATCATTTAGTTAAACCTCATTTGATTCAACTAATTATCAATCAACTATATTCTATTTTATTAACATTAGGATTAGTAATAGTTTAATAACTAATAACAAGTTAAAATAAATCTACGATAACAGATTCTTTATTATTTTTGCTAACAATGATGTAACTAGTAAATTAAATATAACTTCTTTAAGAACCGTTCCCCGGGTAAGATTTAATGATAATCAATAGGTAATCATTTGTCCAAAATAATCTTTGATGATTCTAAGTATAATGATCACCAACTTCATAAATGACAATTTTATTCATGATAACATGAATTCATTTCCATTGTATTTTTCCCCCCTTAATTTGATCTCAACTAAATTCTTAATACTATACTTCAATTATTAACTAATTTGAATTAGATTGAACTTAATTGAATCAATTAATAATTATATAAACTTATATATACTATCTTTCATTAATAATTTGTTATACTTAAAAATTATTAATAAATAATAACTCACTAATAATTTCAATATTCAATTATAATGATTGATATTCGAACCAATCAATGAATAACAACTAAATCATTAGTATCTCTTTTCTTTTAATTTTCTCTCATCCATTTACTTAGATTGACTAGTAATTAATTACACTTCTTCTACTATTAACTAATCTTAATTAAATTTGATTTAATTAGATTAGATAATAAACCATATAAATCTAATGCATATTAATAAGATTCTAATAAGGGAAGATTTCAATAATATCTTTACTTCATTCCATGCTTTGATATATTATTTTTGTGAAGTTTAAGCATAAAGAACTCTTGGTTATGGGAAATGGAGAAATATTTGTCCTTGAATAAAACAGTCCCAGTATGACGGCCATATCTCCCTAATGAACCGTTGGATCAGGCTGAAATTTAAATATGTTGGAGAGGGCCAAGTTGCACCAATTCTGACTAGAGCGATCAAATGAATTCGATCTCGATAAAAAATTATGAATAATTGAGTTCGGGTCTATCCAAGGGGCAACGACAGGACAATCTATGATGAATTAAGAATTTCCTGTTAAAATAGTTGTTCTCTAAATTTAACCATAAAAGGGTTTGTTCATATGCATCTAAAAATATAATTGATAGAAAGATTACATCTAATCATTCGAATTTTCACTATAAAATTTTTATTTTAATTCCAAATCTTGTCTTTCTAATTTAATATAAATTCGAACCCAAACCTGATTAAAATCTAATTATTACTCCTTAATTGGATCTAGGATTTTTCTATTGTTTTCTTCTCATCCAAATAAAATATCTAGATTCCAATTTCAAATATAGAGAGTATTCAGACACATAAAACATATATGATGAAGACAGGAAGAGAAAGAGTGCAAAGGGAATATGAGACTATCACGAGTGCACCTGGACACTGATGCTAATTTGCCATGCCTCAGAAGTCCATAGAAAATCCCTTCCTTCTCCATCATTCACAATTCTTTCAAGAATCCAAACCAATCGAATCCTCCAAGTGATTAGAAGAGCTAGAAGGAGCATAGAAGCAAGTAGAAAATATATGAGCATATGAATCTTCTCCCATGCATGTAAGCTTTGAAGTTTCTATTTTTTTTAAGCTTGTAGCTCGAGGCTTCCATTAAGCTTGTAGCTTCCATTAAGCTTGTAGCTTCCATTAAGCTTTTCATTTAAGCTTTTATGAATGCCTGAATATCAAGAGCTCTCAAGAAACCTTTGGATTGCTTCTTGAAACCGCTGAAAGGTGTCACCAACTAAGCATGGGTCTTTTTCAATTCTTTTTTTTGATGAGTCATAGAATTGTAGACACCTTGTGCTTAATTGATGCACTAACCCCCAGGTTGTTGACACATGTTAATTCCCATGCAAGCTTGTAACTCCAATTTACTTTTTAAATAATCTCTATTTAAATTTTATAACTTTCATTTTAATTTTTATAACTTTTATTATTATTATTTTATTTATTACTTTATTATTATTTTATAATTATTATTATTTTTAATTTGTAGTTTTCTTTTATTTAATTTCTTTTCCCCAATAATTCACATTTAATTAATTACAATCAAAATATCGAAGATCATGATATTTTATTAATTTTTTCAAATAAATAATTTATTAATTAAATCTATTTATTAAGACTTAATTAATAGAAAATTCACCATAGACCTCCAGGATAAAATATGAAAACCCATCATAGAACAAATCATACAAAATAAATCTAAAGGGTTAAAAATCACGAAATATGTCATTCGACACATTTGGTGGGTATTCAACTCAGATACTTGTCCTAATTTTCCAATTAGGACAAATGGCTCAAAAGGTTGCGATTTAGACTTGAGAATTTATCTCCCCTCTCTTATCATTGAGATAATGTGATAGGGTACGCTCATCCTGGCAATTCAAGAAAGTCGATACCTGGTACCTGCAACCTGCATAAAAATTATGCATGTACAAACACAATATATACTAAACTAAACAGACAATGGTAGGAAGTGGTGCATCATGTAGATCTTGACTAGCAGGTGACTACAACTCCCTTCTTTAACTACATTAGACATGTCATACAAAAGCAAACACACAAAGAAAACACGCACACCATGCACATGCAAGTATGGGGTAAGTATCCATAACAAAACACATATGATAATAAATCATCTTACTAAGCATCATTAATAATTGAAAGCAATGTAATAATCATCATCAATAATTGTGAACACTAAAAATAATCATCATACATACATGAAATGTAGAGTCTAAATAATCTCATCACATAATAAACTGAATCCATAACACAATATTTTTATCTCAAAAGAATGCTGCTAACCAACAACATAAAACTAGTTCTAAAAAAGTTCAACAATGATAAAAAAATGTGAACTAGCGGTAGGCATTACAGACTAGGAGATGGTGAGGGCTAACCCCAATCCCAAGGAGAAGTCTTGATAAGGAATTTTAAGACGTTTTTGAACCAAAAAACACCAAACCCTTAAAACGCTCAAATTAAGGCTAAAAATGTGCTTGTGTTATATGAACAAGTTCAAGGCTAAAGAATTCCAAAATCTTAAAGTACTCTGAAAAGGGTATCCAAAAAGGTAATTTGTTTTGGCCATTGTTAAGGTTTTTTTCCAAATATCTCAATTTTAATGTATTTAGAGGGCTAATCCTTGTAGCCTTTTTCTAAGCATTTGATTTCAAATCAGCTTATGGTTTGCAACTCAATTAGGGTTTTTTCCTTGTCTTGGGTTTGGCATCTTGAACCTAGGGTATATCTAGGTGTTAATCTCATCATTTGAGAGATCCAATCAGAATTGGGGTTATTTGTGAAGTTATGAGAAAGCTTGCACTAACTAATTGACGTGCACTAGTTGAAGGATTAACATCTACTGACTAAGATCCCTAGAAGCAATAGGGTGTGTAGAAGCCTTATTTGGTCAAGTGAATGACCTAGTGAAGACCCTAAAGAGCTTGGGATTAGAGAGAAAGGTTAGTTGTTACATCAGAGTGGTATTAGAGTAGGTTAAAGATTCAAAAATAGTTGGTGGATGTTTACAGCTACTAGAGAGTCACTAGGTGAAACTAGCATGGTGACTAATGTAGAACTAGCCAAGGAAGTTGATGAACAAAGGGATAAGAAAAAAGTTCTTGAAGAATCCCTAACAGAGGTCAAGGTGCAACTGGATGCATTCACTGATGTAGCTAGGAGGAAGGAAGAAGAGGAGTATGAGAAGGGTAAAGAGGTAGTACAAGAGGATGTAGTACTTGAACCTAGCCCTGTCTTGAATGAAGAGTCCTTCTTGAAGGCTATCAAATCCCTAGAAGGAAAATCTTTGGAAGGTGTACCACTTTTTAGTGCAAAGATGGACATAGATATAGTCATGGACTATATAGATGGCATGGAGAACCATTTTGAGTGTGAGGGGGTATTAGAGGCACAAAAGGTCAAGGTGGCTAAGTCAAGGCTCAGAGGTTTAGCATTGTCTTAGTGAAAATACCTACAAGATGAAAGAATCAACATGGTAAAGACTCCTATAAAAAATTGGAAGGCTATGGTCACTAAAGTGAAGGAGAACTTCCTACCTAAAGACTTTGAGATCCAATTCTATAAGAGAAGGCAAGGAATATAGCAACAACATCTAGATTTAACCTCTTATACTAAGGAATTTTAGAGGTTATGTCTGAGATGAGCCAATCAAGGTGGCTAGATATCTAGGCAGCTTGAAGTGGAATATCCAAGAGGAACTAGTTTTTGGGAACCTACCATAGTTCAAAGATGGAGGCAAGGGAAGAAATAAAAGAGGACAAAGGGGAGGCTACCAAGGCACATGAAGTGAGCAGAAGAATCAAGGAGAGAGAAAGCTCACAGATCAAACTAGTGATAACTCTTTAAGAGGTGGTTACGATAGAGGGAGAAGAAATCAAGGAGAATAAAATAAGGGGAGAGGGTTAGGTATATCTAACTCATACTTTGAAAGTATGAAATGTTATAACTATGGATAGTTGGGTTATCTAGCCTATAGATGCCCAAACAAGCCTTCTTCCTGAAACCAAGACAAAAGAATGGAATATGTGCAAGAGGATTGTAGAAAAAAATCTTATATGGACCACATTGAATCTTAAAAAGGTGAAAATCTCATGTTTAGGAGAGTTCTGATTAGATAACCAGCTCAAAATGGACCTAGGCATAGAAGGTCATTATTTAGGATAAAATGCAAAATCCTAGGAAAAGCATTCAAAGTGGCAGTGGATTTAGGTTCTACTAATAATGTAATATCAAAAGAGGTTGTTACTAAGATGAAATTATAAAAGATACCTCATGACAACCCTTACAAGGTTACTTGTCTTAACAAGGGACATAACATCTTGGTGAATGAGCAAGCTTTGATAGATTTTTCTATAGTAGGATATAAGGATAGATTGTTGTGTAATGTATTGCCTATTGATGCTTCTCATCTTTTGCTAGGTAGGCCTTGGAAATTTGATAGAGATGTTGTATATGATGGAAGAGATAATTCCATTACTTTAAAAAAGGGAGTTAAGACCTTTAAAATTTAGTCATTGCTTGAAGAGGAGGAAATACAAGCCAAAGTGCCTAGTGTGTTGTTTTCCAATGGAAAAGAATTTGTCAAAGATCTCAAGGATAAAGAAAGCCAAAATTTTGTATATGATGGAAGAGATAATGCTATTACTTTCAAAAAGGGAGTTAAGACCTCTAAAATTTAGTCATTGCTAGAAGAGGAGGAAATATGAGCCAAAGTGCCTAGTGTGTTGTTTTCCAGTGGAAAAGAATTTGTCAAAGATCTCAAGGATGAAGAATGCCAAAATTTTTGTAGTAGTGTTGAATTCTACAGAAAAACAAGAGGAGGTTGTATATGATGAAAGAGATAATGCCATTACTTTAAAAAAGGGGGTTAAGACCTTTAAAATTCAGTCATTGCTAGAAGAGAAGGAAATACAAGCCAAAGTTCCTAGTGTATTATTTTCTAGTGGAAAAGAATTTGTCAAAGATCTCAAGGATGAAGAATGCCAAAATTTTGTAGTAGTGGTGAATTCTAAAGAAAATTAAGATAAATCCAAGGAACCCTTACCAATTGCAATCCAAACTTTTCTTGAAAAGTACAAGGACAAAGTGAGTGATGGTACTCTAGCTACCCCACCTCTTAAGAGAGTTATAAGTCATCAAATTGACTTTTTTCTAGGTGCTTCTCTTTCTAATCAAGAAGCATACAAGGTCACTCTAAATAAGAACTTAGAAGTGGCAAGACAAGTCCAAGAATTGATAGATCAAGGTTTGCTACAAAAGAGCATAACCCCATGTGCAGTTTGTATTGTGTTGGCATCTAAGAATAGAGGAGAATGGAGATTATGTATGGACTTGAGAGCCATAAACAAGATTACAATTAGGTATAGGTTTCCCATATCTATAATTTAAGACCCTATGGATTGTCATGGATGGGTTAAATATTTCACTAAGTTGGACTTGAAGAGTGGGTATCACCAAATATGGATAAAGGAGGGAGATGAATGGAAAACAAAATTTAAGGCTACTGATGGTCTTTATGAGTGGCTTCTAATGCCAATTGGTCTTTCCAATGCTCCTAGAAAGTTCACGAGGCTCATGAATGAAGTGCTCAAGGATTTCATAGGTAAATTTGTGGTTGTATATCTAGATGATATGCTTATCCTCAGCAAGATTAGAGAAGAGCATATCAAGCATGTTGAGGTAGTTTTGAAAAGACTTCATGAAGAGAAGCTAGTGATCAACCTTGAGAAGTGTAATTTCTTCAAGGAGGAACTTCTGTACCCAAGCTTTGTGGTGCCTCAAGGAACATTAAAGATGCACAAGGAGAAGGTTTATATTATACTAGATTGGCCAACACCTACCACATCTACTAAGGTAAGAAGCTTCCATGGTTTGTCTCAATTCTATAGGAAATTTATTAGGAATTTTAGTGTTATTTTTACACCTTTTCTAGATACTATAAATGGGGGAGTCAAGTCTAAGTAGTTTAAGTGGACTTTAGAAGTTGAAAAATCATTTGAAATGTTGGAAGAGACAAGTAGATACACAACCTATCCTAAAATTTTCTAGTTTTGAGAAAATTTTCACCTTAGAATGTGATGCAAGTGGCTTAGTAGTAGGTGGGGTTTTTAGTTAAGAATGTAGGCTAGTATCTTTTTATAGTGAGAAACTTAGTGAGGCCAATAAGAACTATTCATCCTATGACTTAGAGTTTTATGCCTTAGTTTAGTATCTTAGGAAGTGGATGAACTATTTGTTACCCAAAATTTTTTTGTTATTACAAATAATCAAGCTCTTACCTACATCAACACTCAAGAGAAGCTGAGCAATAGACATTTGAAGTACTTGCAGGCCTTTTCCTTCACAATCAAGCACAAGAAGGGGCAATTGATTAAAGTGGCATATGCACTAAGTAGAAGGATCTTGATAGTCCAAGAGATTCAGCTCCAAAGTACTGGAATAGGGGATTTTCTAGAATCTTTACAAAGAAGATGAGGACTGTGTTGAAGCCTACAAGGTATGCATGGATTTTGAGAATCATTTCCATAGAAAATTTTCAAAATGTATTTTGAAAAATGGGTTGTTATTCAAGGGTAACCAATTGTGTGTACCAAGGGAGATTCCATGAGAGAGGACCTAATACAGGAGAAACATAATGACAACCTAAGTTGATATTTTGGTGTCAACAAAACCATAAAACTAGTACTAAGGTTCTATTATTGGCCAAAGTTAGCAAGGGATGTGACCAAGTATGTGGAGCAATGCATGGTGTACATGAACGAAAAAGGAGGAATGTGTAATGTAGGTCTATATCAGCCTTTATCAATTCCAAATAGTCCAAAGGATTGTGTAAGTATGGATTTTATTATTGCTTTACCAAAAACTAAGCAAGGTTTTGATAGCATCTATGTTGTTGTTAATAGATTTAGCAAAATGGGGCATTTCATTCCATGTAGGGAAACTAATGATGAAAGTCATGTTGCCCATCTATTTTTCAAAGAGGTGGTAAGGATTCATGGACTCCCATTAAGCACTGTGTTAGATAGGGATGTTAAATTTATGAGCCATTTTTGGAAAACCTTGTGAAAAAAGCTTGGCACAAACATATCATTTGGTCCATCTTAACATCCCCAAATTGATGGTCAAAATAAAGTGGTTAATAATACATTAGGGAACCTTCTAAGTTTCCTAACTAAGGAATATGGTCAAATTTGGGATGTTATCATTTCACAAGAAGAATATGCCTATAATGATAGTAGGAATAGGACCACTAGAACGAGTCCTTTTGAGATAGTTTATGGAATGCATCCAAGGGGTGTATAGGTGTATGCACCAAGTTGTGGTGTCAAAAACATGACACCCCTTTTTGTTTATTTTTCTAAAGTGCACACACACTATAGCGTGCACACGCTTTGAAAACCTAAAAAAATTATAAATGGTCTATAAACCTGCAACTCATTTCATTTTCATTTCATATTGCAAAATTTCCTCTTCATAGCACATATGTGAATTGAAGGAATTGGAATTTTTCCACCCACCTCCTCAAAATGTCTCCTCATCACCAAAGTTCAAGATTGAGATCACGTCATCTATTTTCTACTCTCTCTTTTGCATTATTTTGTAGGTTTTCTTCAATTTTTCTTTAAATTTGTTTATTTATTTAGATTGCAATTGGTTTCTTATCATGAAATTTGGATAATGAGCCACCAAATCCCCAACAAGATCAAAACCAAAACCCTCCACAAAATCTAAACAAAAACCCTCCACAAGATGAGAATCAAAACCCTCCATAACAATAGCAAGAAATTCCACAACCTGCATTGATTGGAATACCTCCTCCTAGCACACAAGAAAACATAATAAATGTAATAAAAGGAAGGAAAGATGAATTAGAAGCACTCATTGGTAGGTTGAAAGCTTTTGGACAAACCAATCCAATGAGAGTACAATTGGTATCCTCCCTTGAGTCCATTATGATCCATGTAGCTTTTTTTAGTGGTTAGTTGGATATTTGGGGTGTTAAGAGGGATGAAAAAAGAAGATATTATGTAAAAAAATTATCATATCAAGATGTAAAGAAAAAAGAAATACCAAAAGGTAGCATTTGTGCATTGTTTAAAAAGCCTAATGAACAAAATATTGTTACAAAGACAACTAAAAGTTTTCCCATCCATTGGTGCATACATGATGGTATTAGAAATATTTTTTGAGATAGATGGTGGATAGTTTTTTATGCCCTTCCCTGCAATAATCATGAGGTTCCCATGTATTTCTTAAAGAAATTGTATTATTATTTTGTCCTTGGGGAGATCCCCAATTATTTTGATATATTAGAATATTAGGGTAGAGGTGGGGGGTCATCATTTGAGAGGCCAAGGGAATGTCATGACCCTAATGTAGTTAGGGCACCTATTGTCAAGCCATAGGGTGAGCATGTAATTATTCCTTTAGCTGTGAAGGAACATGTAGAGGCCAACACTCTAGGCACTATTAATGCTTTGACATAGACCCTCATTCATTACATGAGTCCATTAGTTGAGGAGGAGACTTCTGCACATCGTGGTCACATGTGCACATCATGTCGATCCTTATTCACATTTGGCGGTCATGCTACAGATAGTATGGATGATGAGCTAGTCACTAATTAGTTCCTAAATGAGACATTTGGTATTGACATAGAGTTAAATTACAATTATAATAAACTAATTTGATCACATTTCATTTGTATAGTGAATGACTAATTAATTAGCATGTATTGACATTATTCAAAATTCAGGGTTAGAGTGTTGGAAGCCCTAGTAGAGATCCCCTCACCCTATTTTTCATGTCGTCGATGAGTATAGTAGTATGTATCGATTTAATCATTTAAATTAATACATATATTTATTAATTAATCATATGTAGGATTGACAAAAAAAAAATTATGCATGTACATCAGTTCTCTACTGGATCATCGACATTCAGTAGGGACTTTGAGCCTAGGCATGATACGAGCTTCATAGAGGTACATTTGTTTTAAGTTAATTGAATTCATTTGATTATATTTGTTTCATGTTTCATGTTACATGTAATTTGTATTGTATGACATGCAGCTCTTGACATATGAGATTCCTCCTCATCTTCGGTAGTCCATTGATCATGGAGTTGCTACAACGATGGCTAGTTCAGAGCCATTGACTAAGGTATGAAAGAATTTTATTGGTTTTCTTTTTTTTTTATAATAGTTAGTATCAAAATTTCTAATGTTATTTATAAGTGATTATATTGATTGAATTTTTGTAGAGCCTTGTTATACTTGATCATCTGCAAGCCTATGAGGTGGGTGTACAGAGTGACTATTTGATGGTGGTAAGAAAATAATTAATTTTGTGTTTACATATATTTGATTTCAATGTATAATAATTATTGATTCATATCTACTTTGTTTGTATCAGCTCGAGTTAGAGAAGAGCTATAATGTCCCATTTAGAGCATTTTCTTATTCGCTTCCTTATTCCTATAAGTCCTGATAATAATTCTTATATCCCTTTCTCAAAATTTGATATTCTAAATATATAGATGATATTTCATAGGGACATGTACCTTCAATAATATTAATTATATTTAATAAGATAACTATATTATATATTATTAAATTATATATGATTATATATTGTATATAAATAATTTATTTATAACAATATTATTTAATATATAACAAATATATAATTTCCATACACTATAGTACTTAAATAGTATATATATATATATGTATGTATGTATGTATGTATGTATGTATGTATGTACATACATACATACATACATACATACATACATACATACATACATACATACATACATACATACATACATACATACATACATATATATATATATATATATATATATATATATATATATATATATATATATATATATATATATATATATATATATATATATATATATATAGCATGTATTTAAATGTCTAATTATAAATGGATATAGTTGATATTTATAATTATACTATTATGATATATTTTATATTTTTATCTTAGTGTAATTATAATAATTTTATACATTATTGATTATTTGAACATTATAAACTTTATGTATAATAGTTATCTATTATTTATTTTATATGTCAAAATGAGGATATCACAAGAGCATAAACAAGAGGATGAGCAAACGTGTGAGGAAGACCCCATCATCCCTATCATCTCCCTCCACATGAAAACCAAAGATCTCTAAGGATTTTTTTCCTTCCCCTCATGGGAAGGAGAAGATATAGTTGATAGATACACATGTATAGGCATCAATGGACATATATATTAGATTTTATGTCAGTAGACATATTCGATATACATTTGATGTATATGACATTTTATATTTCATGTATGACATATTTGATGCATGAAATTATTAGTCTTATGATACTATTGGATAATATATGATATATTTGTTCATGTATGACATTATTAGTTATCATAATATATTATCAAGGTTGCATGGGTACTTGTACCCACACCTTTGGTACTCGTACTCATGTACCCAAGTATTGGGTACATGTATCCCAAGTACTAGGTACTTGGTGGAGAGCATCATAGCTAAGGACCTTGATTGAGATTCTTGAATATTATTATTTTTTAGTTTTTTTCTTGTGTATCAACTCATTGTTTATCAAGCTTAACTCAATACCTAATTAGTTCAAAACTTTGATAGAATATTGATTAACAATAAACTTTATCACTGTTCAAGCATAAGTTTATCATTTTTAATATGGCATCATCATATGATTTATGATCTTGTTCATGTTTAAATTTTTCCTTCTCTATTATTTGTTTATCAAGCTTAATTCAATACCTAATCAATTTGGAACTTTGACACAATATTGATCAACAATAAACTTTATCATGGTTAAAGCTAGAAATTTATCATTTGCAATATGTCATTGCCATATGATTTATGATCTTCTTGTTCATGTTTAAAGTTTTCCTTCTATTTTATGCATCTAAACATTTATCATAAATTATTATTACAAACATATAACAAATCGAAAACTGAAAACAATACATTACATTTGCAAACTTTATCACTGTTCTTGATTTGAAAAATCATTGTTATGCCACACAAATTCAAGTTTTCTATAAATATAAAAGTATAATAAAAAATAAAGTTTGACATACCCAAGTACCCCCATCCCCTATTATAAAAAATAGTTTTACTCATACCCGTACTAGGGTAATTGCACCAAGTTGTGCTACCAAAAAGGTGACACTTTTTTTTTTTTCTAATTTTCAATAGCGCACAAGCACTATGGCTTGGGTAACCTGAGCTATAGCACATACATACTATAGTGCATATGCACTTTATAAAAAACCAAAATATTATAAATGGGCTGCATACCTACAACCCATTCATTTCTCCTCTATTTTCCAATTTTCCTCCTCATAGCGCATACATGGATTGAGAGAGTACAAGATTTTCACCACCTACCTTGCCAATATGCCTCCTCGCCATCAAAGTTTGAGATCACGAGCATGCTGTATGTTATCTAACTTTCTTTTTGCATTGTTTTATATGTTTTTAATATTGTTTTGTAGGTTTTTTTCAATTTTTCTTTAAATTTGTTTATTTATTTAGATTTCAATTGATTTCTTATTTAGAAATGTGAATAATGAACCAAAAAATCTCTAAGAAGGTTAAAACCAAAACCCTCCACAACAAGAACAACAAATTTCACAACTTGAACCAATTGCAAGACCTCCTCCTAGCACACAAGAAAATATTTTAAATGAAATAGAAAGAGGCAAAACTGAATTAGAAGCACTCATTGGTAGGTTGAAATCTTGTGGACAAACCAATCCAATGAGAGCTTAATTGGCATCCTCCCTTGAGTCCATTAAGACCCACATATCTTTTGTTAGTGGTCAGTTGGATGTTTGGTGGGTTAAGAGGGATGAACAAAAAAGCTATTATGCAAATAAATTATCATATCAAGATGTTAAAAAAAAGATATACCAAAAGGTAGGATTTGTGCATTATTTAGAAAGCCTGGTGAACAAGATACTATTAGAGAGGGTACTAAATGATTCTTCATCCATTGGTACATACACGATGGTATTAGAAATAATTTTTGGGATAGATGGTGGACAGTTTTTGATGCCCCTCCTTGCAATAATCATGAGGTCCCAATGTATTTCTTAAGGAAATTATATTGTGAGTTTGTCCTTGGGGAGATCCCAAATTATTTTGATATATTAGACTCTCAGCGTAAAGGTGGGTGGTCATCATTTGAGAGGCCGAGGGCACGTCATGACCCTAATGTAGTTAGGACAACTGTGGTCAAGCCATAAGGTAAGCATGCGACTATTCCTTCAGTTGTGAAGGAACATGTAGAGGCCAACACTATAGGGACTAGTAGTACTTTGACGTAGACCCTTATTCATTGCACAAGTCCATTAGTTGAGGAGGAGCCTTTTGCACATTGTGGTCACATGTGTACATCATGTGGATCCTTATGCACATTTGGCAGTCATGCTGAAGATGGTGCAGATGATGGGCTAGTGATTGATCAGTTCTTGAATGAGACATTTTGCATTGACACACAGGTAAATTAAAATTATAATAAAGTAATTTGATCACATTTCATATGTATAGTGAATGACTAATTAATTAGCATCTATTGACATTGTTCAAAATTTAGGGTCAGAGTGTTAGTGGCCCTAGTAGTGATCCACTAGCCCCATTTTTCATCTTGTCAATGAGTCCAGAGGTATGTATTGATTTAATCATTTAAATGAATACATATATTTATTAAGTAATCATATGAAAGATTGACAAAAGAATTTATGCATGTGCATCAGTTCTCTATAGGACCATTGACATTCACTACAGACTCTAAGCCTAGATGTGACATAAGCTTCATACATGTACATTTGTTTCATGTTTCATGTTACATTTAACACATATTGTATGACATGTAGCTCTTGAAATCTAAGACTCCTCTTCATCTTCGGTAGTCTGTCGATCGTGGAGTGGCTACAGCTATGGCTAGTTCACAACCATTGAATGAGGTATGAAAATTTTTTCTTGGTTTTAGTTGTTCTTTATAATAGTTAGTATCAAAATTTCTAATGTTATTTAGAAGTGATTATATTGATTCAATTGTTATAGGGTCTTGTGACACCCGATCATCTACGAGAATTCAAGGTGGAATTGTAGAGTGACTATATGATGATGGTAAGAAAATAATTAATTTTGTGTATACATATATTTGATTTCAATGTATAATAATTATTGATTCATATGTATTTTTTTTGTATTAGCTCAATTTAGAGAAGAGCTTCAACAAGAGGATGAGCGAGCATGTGAGGAAGACCCTGTCATCACCACCATCTCCCTCCACACAATGACTAAAGACCTATAGAGATTTGTTTCCTTCCCCTCATGGGAAGGAGAAGATATAGTTGATAGACATACATGTATAGGCATCAACAAACATATATGTTTGATTTTATGTTAGTGGACATATTCGATATACATTTGATGTATATATGACATTTTATATTTAGTGTATGACATTTATTTGATGCATGAAATTATTGGTAATCATAATATATTATGTGTTTGTTAATGTATGACATTATTCGTTATCATTTTATATTATATGTCTGTTCATGTATGACATTATTAGTTATCATAATATATTATATGTTTCTTCATGTATGACATTATTGGTTAACATAATATATTATATGTTTGTTCATGTATGACATTATTGGTTATCATAATATATTATATGTCTATTCATGTATGACATGATTGGTTATCATAATATATTATGAGGTTGCATGGGTATTTGTACCCACATCCCTGGTACTCATACCCATGTACCCAAGTACTAGGTACTCAGTGGAGAGCATCATAGCTAAGGACCTTGATTGAGATTTTGGAAAAAAAAATTGGTTTTTTGTTTGGGTATCAGCGTGTTGCTTATCAAGCTTAATTCAATACCTAATCAGTTTGAAACTTTGATAGAATATTGATTAACAATAAACTTTATCATTGTTTAAGCATAAGTTTATCATTTCCAATATGTCATCATCATATGATTTATGATCTTGTTTATGTTTAAAGTTTTCCTTCTTTGTTAATTGTTTATCAAGCTTAATTGAATACATAATTAGTTTGAATTTTTGATACAATATTGATCAGTAAACTTTATCAGTGTTAAAGCTAGAAATTTATCATTTGCAATATTTCATTGTCATATGATTTATGATCTTCTTATTCATGTTTAAAGCCTTCCTTCTATGTTATACATCTAAAAATTTATCATAAATTATTATTACAAACATATAACAAATCTGAAACTAAAAACAATACATTACATTTGCAAACTTTATCACCATTCTTGATTTGAAAAATCATTGTCATGAGTCATAAATTTAGGTTTTCTATAAATATAAAAGTATAATTAAAAATAAAGTTTGACATACCCATGTAACCCCATCCCCTATTATAAAAAATAGTTGTACTCATACTTGTACCCATACCCGTACCCTAAGTACCTTAAGTACCCCTGTCCCCATGCAACCTTGTATATTATATGTGGATCTTAGTGTTTTTTGTACACCTATGTGGTCTATAGGTTCTCTTGCTACTTAGAACATCCGCTGACCTTGCCCAACCTCCTCAAATGGAAGTTTTATGTGTAGTAATTTTTAATGAATATGGGATCTAGGACATTACAGTTGTCAGATAGAAGTTTTATGTTTCATGAGAACCCTATAATTCATCTAGCTAATTTTATTTCTAGCACCACCCACTAAGAAAATTATTGTGCACCCACTTGCATGGGAAAAATTCTTAGTTTAGGTTTCTTAATCTCTCCACACAACATTCAAGCCTCTTGCAACAATCTTTCTAGTTTTTGCAACCAAAATCATCAATTAAATTCTATCTAAAAAACATTACTGCACCAAAGTTACTATATGGGGAAAAAGTCTTCAAACATTTGAGTAGATGCTACAAATTTTTTGTTCCCCTATTTTATTTGGGGTCAAGGATAGTGCCTAGAGAACATGTACATTGAGTGGACTAAATGTTAGTAGAAGCATAATTATGAATGATAGAGGCAGAGAACCATACTGGGCTGGAGAAGATGAGGGGAAAACAAATTACAGAATAAATTAGATGTTAAACTTTAACTACAATGCATAGTATTATTATCCAAGAGGTTCAATCTAAGATTTTGTACATATTGGTGCCTAATCTATTCCCCTAATCTACCACTAAGCTAGCTCCTAGAGAATGGCAGCGTCAGATATGTCGTTGCAACTGTTTGTAGTTAGCAAATATGTCAGGATAGGTGCCACTAGATGTGTGTGGCAAGTTTTTAGAAGACTTACATTGTCATGTTCTCTAATGTGTTCTGTAGGTGATGATTGTGTTTTTGACAGAGCAACATAGGGCTTTTCTTAGTATAGATAGAGTTATGTATCCCTAAGTCCCCCAAACCCTTGAGAAGCATTAATACCCATTGTGTCCAATTGCAGAATGAGACATGGAGATTTTTGAGCAATTTGCACTTTTTTTTACCCCTATCCTTTGGAAGGAACTTGTTGTGCTTCCATCATTAGGAAGATAGTGTCTCTTATTAGCAAACTTAGATGTTGATTGTTGATGATCTAGTTAATTTTGGTTGGGGTGGCACATCAAGGATTGAGTTTAATTGAAAATAGAGCCTTTGCAACATTGTAGATTTCAATAGAGGTGGCTAGTAATGGTGTGAGAGTTTTGAATTGGAAAAAAGGTGCATAACAAGCTAGGCAAGAAGATTGAACTCAAAGGTGGTGTCTAATCCTACTTACTAGGTGATGTTATAGGGCTCACAATACAATGGACAAGCTTGTGGTGTTGTATGTACTTAGTAGTTATGTTCTACAAAATGGTTTGCATATATTGTTGTATTTGTTTAATTTGTGTGATGAATTTGATGTCTTTGTCAACTTTGTCTTAAGATAGAGTAATTGATTCTTAGGATAGTAGCATGGGATAAGCCCTATCATTCAGTTATAGAACTTGAAATTGGAGTAACATGGAAAGGGTTGTGGTTTGTAGAGTTGGGGAGACCTTTTCCATAGTTGTGCTTAATGAAAAGCAGGCTTCCATCCCATGTGTGCTTCTTGAAGTAGTACAGTTGAAGAAGGTGCAATATTAATCCTTTTACCAAAGGAAGTAGGTCAACTTTGTGCCCATCAATGACCAAATTTCCATGTGGGGGTGTCTCAAAAACTTGGGGGATTGATTAGAGACGATGGTACTTTGACTTTGTTAGCAACTCAACAGCATAAGTTTCACAAATCTATATTCATCGGTAAGATCTATAGTTGTTGTTCTCTTATCTAACAAAATTTGCAAGCTATGAGCATTTAGTATTGGCCATGTTATATCTCCTTAGGATAGGATCTATCTACCCCATGATGAATAGCTATTGTTGAATCACTGCTGGTTTTTTCCATAATTTACCCACCAATCCATTATGTCAACATACGCTAAGAAGGGAAAGGAAATGTTTGATAAAAGATGTTGGCTGGTCATCATTTCTATGATTGGGACTTTGTTCTATTCTTCCATTGTTCCCATTCTATCTCCTTAGTATA
The DNA here is from genome assembly GCA_028749045.1 of Cupressus sempervirens. Classification (NCBI taxonomy): domain Eukaryota; kingdom Viridiplantae; phylum Streptophyta; class Pinopsida; order Cupressales; family Cupressaceae; genus Cupressus; species Cupressus sempervirens. The sequence continues at coordinate 200,180,161 of CM053791.1, read as the reverse complement.
TAATTACCTCCATGTTTTGTACATGTGTTTACATATTGTTCCAAATCTATCACCATCCTCCTCTCTATTTTGACCTAATTTCACACCATGTTTGCAAGCTTCCATTATTCAAATAGTTGTTTACATTTGTAGTTTGGCTTTGATACCATTTTAAATTCTAAAGATTTAGCTCAGCATTCCTGAGAATGTTTGAGTGCTCAATGGGATGGGATGAGGTTGGGGATAGGGTTTACCTAACCACTTGGAGCTAACAGAATATATAGTTCAATCCCAAGATGAAAGGTGAGAGAGATTTGGTAGTTGGAAACTTTGTATTGGCCAACACTACAAGTTTCAACATCACTTGAGATGGTCTCACAAAATAAAAATGGAGTATTATCTCAAAAAATTGAGAGAGGTTAGTGTAGGTCTCTACAACATGGTCCTATAGAAACTAGAATCACATCCATACCTTGCAAGAGCTTCGAGATATGCCCCATCAAAGATTGTTGCCATATGGCATTTAGTAACCCTTAGGGATATTTTAGTTTGGTGTGCTCGAGAATGTTTGAGTTCTTAACAAGACAAGATGAGGTTGGGGATAGGGTTTACTTGGCCACCTAGATCTAGTAAAATAGATAGTTCAATCCCATGATGAAAGGTGAGAGAGATTGGGCAGTTGGCAACTTTGTACTGTCCAACACTAAAAGTTTTAACATCACCCAAGATGGCATAGCAAAATCAAAATGGAGTATGATCTCCAAAAAGTGAGAGAGATTATTGTAGGTATCCACAACACAGTCCTAGAAGAACTAGAATCTCATCCATACCTTGCATGAGCTTCAAGATATGCCCTATCAAAGATTGCTCCCTTATGGCATTTAGTGACCCTTAAGGATGTTTTAGTTTGGCATGCCTAAGAATGTTTGAGCCCTCAATGGAACTAGATGAGGTTGTGGATAGGGTTTAACTGGCCACCTAGAGCTAACAAAATAGATAGTTCAATCCCATGATGAAAGGTGAGAGAGATTTGGTAGTTGACAACTTTGTACTAGCCAACACTACAAGCTTAAACATCACCCAAGATGGCATCGCAAAATCAAAATAGAGTAAGATCTCAAAAAAATGAGAGAGGTTACTGTAGATCTCTACAACATGGTCCTATAGGAACTACAATCACATCCATACCTCACACAAGCTTCGAGATATACCCTATCTAAGATCACTACCCTATGGCATTTAGTGACCCTTAGGGACATTTTGGTTCAACGTACTTGAGAATGTTTGATCACTCAACATGATTGGATGAGGTTGGGGATAGGATTTACCTAGCCACCTAGAGCTAATAGAATAGATAGTTTGATCTCATGATGAAAGGTGAGAGAGATTTGGTAGTTGACAATTTTGTACTGGCCAACACTATAAGTTTCAGCATCACCCGAGATGGTGTCATAAAATTAAAATAGAGTAAGATCTCCAAAAAGTGAGAGAGGTTACTATAGGTCTCCATAACATGGTCCTATAGGAACTAGAATCACATCCATACCTCACAAGAGCTCTGAGATATGCCCCATCAAAGATCACTGCCTTATGGCATTTAGTGACCCTTAGGGACATTTTGGTTTGGCATACTTGAGAATGTTTCAGCACCCAATGGGATAGGATGAGGTTGGGGATAGAGTTTACCTAAGCAACCAAACCTAATGGAATAGACAGTTCGATCCCATGATGAAAGGTAAGAGAGATTTGGTAGTTGCTAACTTTGTACTGGCTAACACTACAAGTTTTAGCATCACTCGAGATGGCATCACAAAATCAAAATGGAGTATGATCTCAAAAAAGTGAGAGAGTTTATTGTACGTCTCTGCAACATGGTCCTATAGGAACCAGAATCACATCCTTACTTTGCACAAGCTCTAAGATATGCCCCATGAAATATCACTACCCTATGGCATTTAGTGACCCTTAGATATGTTTCAGTTTAGCGTGCCCAAGAATTTTTGAGTTCTCAACAAGATGGGATGAGGTTGGGGATAGAGTTTACTTGGCCACATGGACCTAATAGAATAGACAGTACAATCCCATGATGAAAGGTGAGAGATATTTGGTAGTTAACAACTTTGTACTAGCCAACACTACAAGTTACAACATCAGTTGAGATGGCATCGCAAAATCAAAATAGAGTATGATCTCCAAAAAGTGAGAGAGGTTATTGTAGATCTTTACAACATAGTCTTATAGGAACTAGAATCATATCCATATCTTGCACGAGCTCTGAGATATGCCCTATCAAAGATTTTTGCCCTATGGCATTTAGTGACCCTTAGGGACATTTTAGTTCAATGTGCCCAAGAATGTTTGAGCACTTAGTAGGCTAGGATGAGGTTGGAGATAGGGTTTACCCAGCCACCTAGACCTAATAGAATAGACAGTTTGATCCCATGACCCTTTTTCCACTAAGTTGCAAATTTGAGCAACTTTTACATCTTTCAATAATGCAACTTTGCACAAAAAGTGTAATTTTTACATTTTTCACTTCATTCTGATTCTAAAACTTGGGAAATATTTATAAATACTAAAATAACTTATTTCCAAATGCTTATCCCTTCACTAATTCCTAAACTCTTGCAAAGTTGTCAGCATTTTTGCAATTTTTTGCAATTTTTGACATCTTAACTCCTAGATGCCTAAAACTTAACCTAATGACCCTAAGAATCTTTATAACCTTCTAAGAAACATAAAAATCCTTTTTTCCTTTAAAAATCACCTATATTACTCATTTTTATTCCTAAAAAGTGGCCCATAGTGTAACAGCAAAGACTTGGTCCAAAACAACCATACCTCATCTTTTGATATGTTATAGAGGAGAAAAATGGGTATCCTAATATTTAATTTATTTTCTTGATTTTATGGAAAAATATAGAGAAAAATGAAAGAAGATAACATTTTATGCTATTGTTTGTATTGGAATTGTTTTTCATAAGTTAGAGTATAATAATCTATCTTTTGTTACGATGGAGTTCAATATTTTAGTGTTCTTGTCGATTGGTGTTGAAAATGATTTGAGATTTGAGTTATTGATGATATGAATATTCTAAATGGTATTCAAGCTTCTTGGTGGTGTTCTTAGATCATGTTAATGATTCACATTGATTGAGGAGACCAAATTTTTATTTATTTGGTGGTTTTTTGGTGTTTCTTTATTTAGGGTCTAACTAATTTGATGAAGCAATAAGTTGTGATTCTTGGTGCTCATTTGGTGATACCATTGCATACTTTTGGTTATTCATTTTGGTCCTATCCAAGTCTTGGATGACTTGATTTGGATAACATTACTGATTAAACATAATATTTATATCTTTTTATCGTAATAGGCATTAGCCAACCTTGTTTATGTTTAATCTTTGTAACATGTATAAATGAGATAACATTTCTATAATTAAAAGTATGTTAAGTATTCAAAGGATGTGCAAAGGAAATATATTGTATGCATTTTATGAATAAGTAGAAGTTGTGCTTCATTGGATTTGTCTTAGTATTTGAGATTTTTATCTTCTTGGTTGTAGTGGACATTATGTCCACTCTCTTGTAATCAAGATTATATCAATGAACCCAACTAAAGAAAAAATATAAGATTTATTGTAAGAAATGTGTTTTACATAGTGTGTCTATAAATTGGGTCATATGCCTCTAGATGTAAGTGGATTGATTTTTTAAAAATTAGTAGTACTTTTTCATAGTACAAATATCTTGTGGTTTTGGCTTCCACTACATTTTTCCTAATAGGTTTCCTCAAGAAAATATATGATGCAAAGCCCTCCACTATCACCTTAAATAGACTAACTCAACTTGAGGATTCAACAATATAACTTGGAATCAACTCAAGGAATCAATCATACTCAAAGATCAAATGGAGTTCTCTAACTTGGTAGACTACTTCCTCAACCATGCTCATGAGTTCATCATCTCATTTTCTTAATCCAATCTATTCAAACTCCAATACTACAATTTTCAAAAATAAAATGTAATTTTGAGTTTATGATCTAGAGAAATCAATAACAAATAACAGATAACTAGACAACCTATTTGAGAAATTGAATCAAAATATAAGAAACAAACCAAAACAATAGTAGAATGTTATAGGATGCTTGGACAACAATTGATCCCATCCATCATTGAATTAATTTATGAACTCCTCATTTGTGTCCATCAAGCATGCAATACTGCCCATAATAGCAATTGTCTATAATAACAAATGGGAGAATGATTTAGCTCCACTTCTACACACTAGGCAGTGAGAAATTTAAATAAAATGTTAGGAAATGGTGATACCACTGCTAGGGACAACTTATATTGTTAATATTTCAATTAATTTACATGACCAACAGAAAGTAATAGCCATTTTCCTTCTATTTAATGAAAAAAAAATTATTTGAAAGCCAAAAAACTACAACTAGAATCACTGTATAGTTAAAAAGGGTGGTAAATGAAAAGAAGCTACATTTGCAATAAGATCAACAATAATGTTTGAAGGCTTGTCATTCCCCTTCTACTTTAGAAAATGTGAACGATGAAATTTTATTACTTGTAAAGATTCTCCAACTCAAAATGAATAATTTTGCATTTTTTTCTATTCTCAATGATTAAATGGGTTAAAAACAATCAAATCTTGCACTGAATTTTTTTTCTATGCTATTCATTTTAAAAATTTGAGTGAGCAATAACTACTCATAGGGGGGCTACAAACTTAGTGGGTTACTATGAGAAGAAATTATTTATTTTATAAAATTACTGTATCCACTCATTCAAGAATCAATATCTTCTAGTATTGTTCTTTAAGCTATACTATGATGAACATAGAAATGCCATAGGAAATGAATTGATTCTAAATGTTATCTCAAGGGATAATGAAAACAAGTTGATATGTCTTTGTTTGTTTCCACTGATGAAGAATAGATTTATTTCGTGGTGTGTACTGATTACACATGCAAGTCTTATTTAATTGACTTGAATGTTTATGTAATGGTATATGGTAAGAAGAGTACTAGTGCTATTGAATTACCCTATGGATATAGGTGGAGGTTTGGTAAGCCAAGACATGGATAGAGGGGGTATAAAGTGTAGATTGTAGATTACATGTTGACATCATCCACTCCAACTCCCAAGTGATGGTAGCTACAAATTCTTCTACTCCACATCCTTGGGGTTGCTAATTGAGATAAGCTTGGAAAATCCTCTATGGCTAACATTGTGTTGTATTGATAGTCATTTAAAGTTCATTGCATTGTGTTTAAATGTTGGATGTATCACTTTAGTAATAGTTCATAGGAATAATGAAATAGAAAAATGAATGATGAAGTTGTTGTTGTAAGTAAAGACCCTGTGATCGCTATTAATAATGCCTATGCATGATGTGTGTAAGAACACTTAGTTACTAGTTCTTATGACTAGGAGTGAACTAAAGATCATACACTTTGGTCTTAACGCTTCCAAATAGACAACATGTACAAAAATTATAAGAAGGGTTTTATAAGTTTATGATTTGGATATAAATTTGTTTTGGAGTTTATCTAAAATAATTAGAGATGACAAAGCAAATAAAAGATAAAAGTATGTTAGTTATAATATCATTATTGGCAAAAATGTTCCAAATGCAAAGAATTATTTGTTTGAGCTTCTAACAATGGTCAAGCAGCTTACTGAATGGTTTGATGAGTCTTTGAAACTTCTCCCATTGTATCCTTGCTTTTGCCAGTTTGAAGTTTTTGGTTACGTGCACACAATCATGACTTTACATCACAAAGCATTTACATTGTAACAATTTTCATGTTCTTTCATTACATTTTGATCTAAACAACAAATTCTAAACTTTCACTTATTCAAATGACTAATTTGAAAATAGGTCCTATTAAAGAATCTAATATAAATTCAAATAATGTATCTAGATTCTAAACAAATCAAAATATAAAATCTATGATTTAAACTTATCTCATCACTTACACATAATAACAATACCCACCTTGTCATATGGATAGTCTTGGGGGAGAGGTTGCAACATTGTATTTGGATCCAATTGATCACTCTTTCTCTCTCTCTCTCTCTCCCTCTCTCCCTATTCAATCTAATGAGCCAACTAGATCTGCTCTACATTTTAATGTCTCAACTATTGCCTCATGGTCTGACTCACAAACTTTCCAAAGAATCTTATTATGTGGTTTTCCACAATATTTTATCAAGTGGATAGTTTATATGACAATAAGGTTTGAATAATAAATAATCCTTCTCTCTATTTGTCAATCCTCAAATAACCACAAGTTAGGGTTCTTCATAGAATATCGTCTAAGCCATGTGCCAGTTACACCATAGCACCAACATGGTACTCTAAACCTTCACCATCTATAACTGAGTGATCCAAATTTTTTTGGCTTGGACACAATGACACAAATAATAATCTATCCCTTCTTCATTGTCTTTAGGTGCGATAATAGCAAAAACATGGCCTGTAGTGACAAATATACAAAATGCGGTCATTAATTCAAAAAATACTTAGGTAAAAGTTATAAAGTTACATATTGAAATTATAAAGATTTATAAATATATATACATTACTAGGTTGCATTAGATTAGACAAGCAGTCAAAGTCAATAGACAAATCCATCTCTACCATTTCTAGTGCTTGTGGGTGATGATAGGTGTCAATTAGGTCCAAAACCCGTATATCCCATTTGTCCATCCATTCAGTCGACTCACACTCATCCCAATTTTCTTCTGCATATGATGGGCAATAGCATGCTATTTTTTGTGTGTGGATACTCCATGAACCTTTATCAGAGCTTCTAAAAGAGTGCAACTCACTCGATCCTATTAGTGTGCAAAAATCCTCATATGGTGCAATGTTAGTATTATCTATCAACCAAAAAAATCTATGAACCGTAGACTCACCTTCCTTACCTGGAACCATTGTAACATTACACCACTGGATGATAAATTTTGCATTTTTCAATATTGTTCCATCTTTGTACTTTAGTTCTTCAAGAGCTAAGGCTCTTTTGATGCATGTGCTTGCACCATCATGCTCTCCCTTTCCATGACCATCCTTTGTGAAATTCCCCATATATTGAATTCTATACAACATATGCATCCTACTCAACCAATAGAACATCTCTGCATTCTTGAATTGAGATGCACAATTGTCTAACAAAATAATGTGTTGATGATATGTTATGCCCCTATTAGCCAAATCTCCATAAAATAGTTGAAAATAACCCTATGCAAACTCTGTAGAATGTGATTGATCATAACTAATGTAAAAATGCTACTCTCTCAAAATCTTCCTGTCATCGTTTGTACTTGTAGGTGAAATCATGAATGTTATGTGAACAAATATGGAAACCTATTGAGAAGTATAATACTTTGCTTGCACCTCATTTTGTGGTTATAGTGTGTAGTTCTCTGCAAAGTCTACAACCAAAATGATGGCATCTAGTGGAAATGTATCCTTGCACAACTTGAATTGCAAATCTAGCCATCGAGCTCTATTTGTATGCCTTGCATACTCATAAATAATCTTTTAACGATAAACCTTCATGAACTCATACACTAGAATCTTTTCAATGACTAAATCAAATCTTTTACCCTATTTCCCATCTTTTAGAGAATATGTCACTATCTTAAATTTTCTATAATCTACTATTTCATTTCTAGTTGCATATATACTATCCATATGTTCACAAGTTGATAAAAGTTGCAAAGAACCACAAAATAAGCATGTACCATCCAAGCATGATGTCTTGTAAAATTGTTTGGGGTCCCCTATTTCACATAAAATGTTGGATATGAATTCCCTTGAATATCTTGGTGGCTCATTCATGTCACAATCTAGTAAAACAAACTTAGAATGCAAAAATATGCACATATTTCTATAAACATCAAAGTAGTTAGAAAATTCAATATGTATCCTACAACAACAAGTTGTGTGTGTGTGATTTATCTTCACATAAAAAGGTTTACCCATCTCAAAAAATCTTTGACTTATTCAAATTTGAGGATAGATACCAAAAATTTTTGCAAAAAATTATGTCTAAGTTGAGTCCAAAAAATGTTTCACATGTGGGTTGAGATTTTGGCTACCAATCCTCCTTCTTACAACATCTCTTTGATTAGGCGAAACATATGTGTTATTTTTCCAAAAAATTTCGATCAATGATTTTAAAAATTCACTAATTTCTTTATCCTTTCATAGTATTCTACCACTAAATGTCCTCATTTTTTGTTGGATCTTTCAATCTCTCATGCCTTAGGATGGCTCTGCTTAGAGTACCTCTACCAATTTTCAATGTTTTTTTTGTATTTCTCATGAGTCAAGCTTTATTCATTTGGGTACTTACTATTGTCGATGTAAGTCCTCATCTTATGATATTACTATCTTTGGTGTGTGATTTAGAACCCACTTTGTCATAAGTACTCATTAGATTCTTTACAATATTTATTTCATTTGAATCATCCATCATTCTTAGCCCAAGACTATTCATGATAGGCTTAAATTTCAAATTCCTCATCATTTCAAAAAATAATTGGCATTGACCTGTAATATTTAATTCTTTAAAAAATAATCTCCACATACAATTAGCTTTTCTTTGACAAGTATGCTTGCTAATCTTGTTAGGCATTGATTTCAAAATGTTAGTATCAATATCAATCAAATATTTTGGTCTTTGAAAAAAAATTCTAAAAGGTGTTATAATCTCTTCCATTCCCTCAAAATTTTGAACATCAACATAAGCTTGAGTGTATTGCGTACCTTGAATTGAAGATGATGTGCCTTGACAATAAGATGCAAAAGATAGAATATCACCTACTTGATATGCTGATGTTGTGCCTTCAACATGACATGATGGAGTGTGTACATCATTGGATCTACAAATTAGTGTCTCTTCAACATGAAAGGATGATATGACTCCAACATTGCAAGATGGTATAGCTTCACAATTCAATTGTCTTCTTGAGCATAATAGTCTCATTCATTCTCTTTGTCTTTCCAATTCTTCCTCTTTGTTTCTTTGTATCGGTGATTCTTGATCCTCTTCGAAAGTCAATTCTTCATTATTTTTTTGCAATTTTTTTTATTCACATAGTAGTTTCATTTTATCTCTTTTAATTGCCAAATCTCTCTCCCTATCTTCATTTCTTTGAATTTTTGGGTTCTTCCTTGGCATGCTGATGATTTCTACATGTCAAATTATTCAAACATTTGAATTACTTAAAATGTGTAAATTACAAATCATTCAAATACATATAAAAATTACAATTATTTCAATGAATACTCAATATATATCAAACAACTTGTCAAATTTCTAACCATTTCAAAATAACATTTCATTCAAACATAAAATTTTTAATGAATTCACTATATATTAAACAACATGTCAAATTATAATCAAATTTGTATCTATATATCAACAAACAATATTTAAAAAGGATTGCACTAACCTTTTCGATATAAAGAATATTCAAAAGGCCTTCAAATAGTGTATCTAATGATTGAATTTGGTGTTTGCTAGCTTCAAAAAGTCTTCAAATAGTGTTTGCTATGTTGAAACCCATGTTTTCTATTAGAACAATAGAATGCACCATAGACCAAAAGTAGAGAATGGACGAAATGGGACCCAAACTTGCTTTGTGACCATTTTTGGGTGATTTGAAATAGTGTGTATGCCCTAAAAAGCACATACACACTATGTCAAAACACATCTCTCCCTATCCCACCAACCCCCATCCCCTACTCTCTCTCTCTCTCCCTACTCTCTCTCCTCTCCTATCCCCTACTCTCTCTCAATCTCTCTCTCCTCTCCCATCCCCTACTTCTCTCTCACTCTCCCTCTCCTACTCACTCTCCCATTGCCCACTCTCTTTCACTCTCCCTCTCCTAATCCCTCTCCCATCACCTAGTCTCTCTCACTCTCTCTCTCTCTCTCCCATCCCCTACTCTCTCACTCTCTATACTCTCCCATCCCCTATTCTCTCTATCTCACACACTCCCATCCCCCCTCTCTCTCAGGCTACTCTCTCTCTCCCATCCCCTACACACACACACTCTCTCTCTCTCTCTCTCTCTCTCTCTCTCTCTCTCTCTCTCTCTCTCTTTCTACTCTCTCCCCTCTCCCATCCCCTACTCTCTCTCTCCCCTCTCCCATCCTCTACTCTCTCTCTCTCTCTCTTGCTCTCCCTCTCCCACCACCTACTCTCTCTCTCCCCCTCTCCCACCACCTACTTTCTCTCACCCTCTCTCCTCTCCCATCCCCTACTCTCTATATCTCTCACACACACTCCCATCCCCCCCCCTCTCTCCCTCTCCCCCTCCCTCTCCCACTGCCTATGATCTCTCTCTCTCACTCTCTCTCTCCCCCCTCTCTACTCTCTCTCTCCCATCCATTACTCTCACTCTCTCTCCCATCCCCCTACTCTCTCTCACACTCTCTCCCATCCCCTACTCTCTCTCTTACACACACTCCCATCCCCCCTCTCTCCCTCTCCCACTCACTCTCCCACTACCTAGTCTCTCTCTCCTAGTCTCTCTCTCCCATCCACTACTCTCTCTCTCTCATTCTACTCTCTCTCTCCCCTCTCCCATCCCCTAAACTCTCTCTTTTACATATACACACTCCCATCCCCCCTCTCTCCTCTCACATCCTCTACTCTCTAGAACTCTCACACACACTCTCATCCCCCCTCTCTCTCTCCCCATATCCCACTCCCTTTCCCACTACCTACTCTCTCTCTCTCTCTCTCTCTCTCTCTCTCTCTCTCTCTTTCTCTCTCTCTCTCACTCCCGCTCTACTCTCTCCCTCTCCCATCCCCTACTCTTAATCTCTCACACTCTCTCCCATCCCCTACTCTCCCTCACACTCTCTCCCATCCTTTCACTTTGTCTCTCCCATCCCATACTCTCTCTCTGCCACCCCCTACTCTCTCTCACACTCTCTCCCATCCACTACTCTCTCTCTTTTATGTACACACACACACACACTCCCATCCCCCTCTCTCTCTTCTCTCCCATCTCTTACTCTCTATATCTATCACACACACTTCCATCCCCCCTCTCTCTCCCTCTCCCTACTCTCTCCCACACTCTCTCCCATCCTTTACTCTCACTCTCTCCCTCTCCCATTTGCTACTCTCTATCCCCCATCCCCTACTCTCTCTCTCCTATCTCCCATCCCCTACTCTCTCTCTTTCACACACACACACACACACACTCTTATCCCTCCTCTCTCTGTTCTCTCCCATCCCCTATCTCTCTCCCTCTCCCACTTCCTCTCCCACCACCTACTATCTCTCTCCCAAGCTCTCTCTCTCCCTCTCTACTCTCTCTCTCCCATCACTTACTCTCACTCTCTCTCTTCCATCTCCTACTCTCTCACACTCTCTCCCATCCCCTACTCTCACTCTCTCTCTCCCATCCCCTACTCTGTCTCTTACGCATTCCCACTCCCCCTCTCTGTCTCTCCCTCTCCCACCACCTACTCTCTCTCCCCCATCCCCTACTCTCTCTCTCCCCTCTCCCATCCCCTACTTTCTCTCTTTCATAGACACACACACACACTCCCATCCCCCCTCTCTCTCCTCTCCCGTCCCCTACTCTCTAGATTTATCACACACACTCCCATCTCCCCCTCTCTCCCTCTCCCACTCCCTCTTGCACTACCTACTATCACTCTCTCTCAAGTACTCTCCCTCCCTCTCTACTTTCTCTCTCCCATCCCCTACTCTCACTCTCTCTCCCATCTCATGCAAGCTCTCTGTGCCACCCCTACTCTCTCTCACACTCTCATATTCTCTCTCATCCCTTACTCTATCTCTCTTACACACATTCCCATTCCCCCTATCTCTCCCTCTCCCACTCCCTTCCCACTACCTACTCTCTCTCCCCCATCCCCTACTCTCTCTCCCCTTTCCCATCCCCTAAACTCTCTCTTTCATAGAATACACACTCCCATCCCCCCCACTCTCTCTCCTCTCCCATCCCCTACTATCTAGATCTCTCACACACACTCCCATTACCCCTCTCTCTCCCTCCCACTCCCTCTCCCACTGCCTACTATCTCTCTCCCATCCCCTACTTTCACTCTCTCTCTACCACCCCTACTCTCTCACACTCTCACACTCTCTCCCATCCCCTACTCTCTCTCTTACACACACTCCCATCCCCCCTCTCTCACTCTCCCACTTCCTACTCTCTTTCTCTCTCATCCCCTACTCTCTCTATCTCTCTCTCCCCTCTCCCATTCACTACTCTCTCTCTGTCACACACACACCCATCCCCCATCTCTCTCCTCTCCTATCCCCTACTCTGTCTCTCACCCACTCTCCCTCTCCCACTCCCTCTCCCACCGCCTACTCTCTCACACTCTCACTCTCACTCTCACTCTCACTCTTACTCTCACTCTCTCTCTCTCACTCTCACTCTCTCCCTCTCTACTCTCTCTACCACCCCTACTCTCTCTACATTTTCACACTCTCTCCCATCTTGTACTCTCTCTCTCTCTCACACATACACACATTTCCATTCCCCCTCTCTTTCCCCCTCTCTCTCCCTCTCCCATTGCCTACTCTCTCTCCCATCCCCTACTCTCTCTCAAGCTACTCTCTCTCTTTCATACACATGCACTTCCATCCTCCTCTCTCTCACTCTCCCTCTCCCACTACATCTCCCACTGCCTACTCTCTCTCTCCCCCATTCCCTACTCTCAATCTCCCTATCCCATCCTATACTCTCTCTCTCTCCCCATCCCCTACCCTCAATCCCTCTCTCCCATCTTGTAGTCTCTCTCTGCTACCCCTACTATCTCTCACACTTCCTCTCTCTCACATCCCCTACTCTCTCTCTCTTACACACATTCCCATTCCCCAATCTCTCTCCCTCTCCTATATCCTACTCTCTCTCTTTCACACACACCACACACTCCCATCCCCCCCTTTCTCCTCTCTCATCCCATACTCTCTAGATTTCACACACACTCCCATCTCCCCCTCTTTGTCCATCTCCCACTCCCTCTTCCACTACCTACTATATCTCTCTCTCTCTCACTCTCTCCCTATCTACTCTCTCTCCCCTCCCATCCCCTACTTTCTCTCTCTGCCACCCCTACTCTCTCTCACACTCTCACACTCTCTCCCATGCCCTACTCTCTCTTAAATACACTCCCATCCTCCTCTCTCTCGCTCTCTTGCTCCCTCTCCCAATACCTACTCTCTCTCTCTACCATCCCCTACTCTCAATCTCTCTCTACCATCTTGTACTCTCTTTGCCACCCCTACTTACTCTCTCACACTTCCTCTCTCTCCCATCCCCTACTCTCAATCTCTCTCCCCTATCTTGTACTCTCTCTCACACTTCCTCTCTCTCCCATCCTATACTCTCTCTACCACCCCTACTCTCTCTCATTTCCTCTCTCTCCCATCACCTACTCTCTCTCTCCACTCTCCCATCCCCTACTTTCTCTCTATCTCTCTCACACACAAACACACATAGCCATGCCCCCCTCTCTTTCTCTTTGTTTGTGTCTCTTATTTTTTCTCTATGCAATATTTAGGTCACAATAGTGTGTCTGCACTATAGCGTGCATGCGCTATTGAGACCCAAATTAAAAATTCTTTAAATAGCATGCACACACTATAGGGTGTACATGCTATTCAAATCTTTGCATTAAACCAAGCCTAAGGCTTGGTTTTGCCTTGGAGATCTAACCCAAGGTTTGGAGTCTATAAACAAGTTTGAGACATGTTTTGCTACAAACATACAAAAAATGATTGATTTTTCTTGTGTGCTCTCCTTCAAGATTCCTTGTGGTTGGGCATCGATAAGATTAGGTTACATGACATTGTAGGTCTTTGTGTTAGCTATATAACCATACAATTTATTTTTAGTTTGAAATATTTTAAGTGTTTCATCTATAATTTCTTTTGAATGTATTTCCTTTTTTTTTCAAAAACCACCATGTACTAATTGGGCTATAGATTTTAGCTTATTCATCAAATTTTACAACTTAGATTTTAGAAACTAGACTCCATTCTACATACTTTGAAAAAAAGAAGTTTTGATTTTAGATTAGTTTTCAATCTTTTCTAGGGGGAGTACATAGATATTTCACATTTTTGGGATGTCTCTAGTTAAAATATTCATTTAAAAAAAATACACATTATAAAATTACCTAAAAAATCTAGGATAAACTACATAGTGTTAAGTAACTTTTGACTAGAGTGATTAAAGAATTTTTTTTTAAAAGTTAAAAACTTTAGTGGGGCCACACTTTGCACTATGTTATTTTTTTTGAAATAAATAGTACCACTTTCTATGGCCCCCTTTTTTGAGGACCTAAAACTAAACCATTTAAAAAAAAAAATAGTAGTTTAGAAACTAGATTCAAAGGACTACTACTTTAGTTTTTTTCATACCTTAAAATTTTGAGTGTAACTATCTTCAAATACTTGTTGAAGTTTAGAAATTACTTATTTCAGAAAAAAAGTGTCCACTTATACCCCCCTTTTAGCACCACAACTTGGTACACTTACCCACCTGTACCTTTAGTACCCCAAGTACCCCCGTCCCTAGGCAACCTTGTATATTATATGTTTTTTCATGTACGAAATTATTGGTTATCATAATATATATCTTTTTTTCATTGTTTACATTTTAATTACATTTCATGTATTTCATTTAAATGTAAATTCATCCAAAATGATGCAGAGTGCTCACAGGAAAAGCTTGTGGATTCCCAACAAGAACACTTTTAAGGAAAACTACATTTCCCACCTTCGTATTTGTCTTCAAAGACTCTTTCCAAATTGGTTAAAATATTGAACAAAATTCTACCCAACATCACAAAACTACTTGATAACTTTCCCTATTCAAGATTTGAGAAGCAATAAGGGAAGAATGAGAAAACATAATCAACTTCTTGCTTCAAACTAACATCTTAGCCACTTCAAGAAACACCTAATAACTACCACATAAACTTTAGTCTACCATCTATTCCATCCTTCCAAGAGATTCTTCAACATCCTATGACTGAATTTTCTTTGCAACAACATGTAATTTTTTGATTTTTAGACAACTCTTCACAAAGGGAAGTGGTTATGTTTCAAACCCATGAAATGACTATTAAGACAACCAAGAAGATCATTAACATCTTCCACTAACTCCATTCAATGATAAAATGTAGCTATATAAGGTGTAATGACTCTCAAAACACTTATTGAGTCAACTTATTAACAAAAACAACAAAAAAAGGAAAATCATTAGGACTAAGGCAATTTGGTTTTATAGGTGACCTCAAGTTCCTTAACCTTACAAACAAGGATTAACTTATTACCATAAAAAATAGCATGTTCAAAATGATGTGTATGATCACCCCTTTACCTGCTATCGTGAGTCACTGTTATTAGATGAGATGACATATATAGTTGTCGCAATCAAAGATCCTACTGTATGGAATTTAGTGACTCTTAGGGATGATTTAGTTTGGCATGCCTGAGAACATTCAAGCACTCAATGGGATGGGATGATCTTGGGGCTAGTATTTACCTAGCCACTTGGAGCTAACAGAATAGATAGTTCGGTCCCACGACAAAAGGTGAGAGAGAATTGGTAGTTAGAGTTTTGTATTGGCCAACACTACAAGTTTTAGAATCAGCTGAGATGGCATCATAAAATAAAAAAGAGTAAGATTTCCAAAAAGTGAGAGATGTTATTGTAGGTCTCCACAACATAGTCCTATAACACCTCGAATTGCATTAATACCTCACATGAGCTCCGAGATATGCCCATTCAAAGATTGTCACCTTATGGGATTTAGTGACTCTTAAGGAAATTTTGGTTTTGTAAGCCCAAGAATGTTCAAGCACTCAACAAGATGGGATGATCTTGGAACTAGGATTTACCTAGTTACCCAGAGCTAATAGAATAGGCAGTTCAATCCCATGATGAATGGTGAGGGATATTTGGTAGTTGGAAACTTTGTACTTGCCAACACTACGAGTTTCAGCATCACCCGAGATGGCATCAAAAAATAAAAATAGAATAAGATCTCCAAAAAGTGAGAGAGGTTATTGTAGCTCTTTGCAGCATAGTCCTAGAGCACCTTGAATCACATCCACACCTTACACGAGCTCTGAGATATGCCCCATCAAAGATCATTGCCCTATGGCATTTAGTGACTCTTAGGGACATTTTAGTTTGGCATTCCTAAGAATTTTCAAATGCTCAATGTGATAGGACAAGCTTGAGGCTAGGGTTTACTCAACTATCTAGAGCTAATAGAATAGACAGTTTGATCCACGATGAATAGTGAGGGAGATTTAGCAATTAGAAACTTTGTACTAGCCAACACTATGAGTTTTAGCATCACCTAAGATGGCATTGCAAAATCAAAATAGAGTAAGATCTCCAAAAAGTGAGAGAGTTTATTGTAGGTCTCTATAACAAAGTCCTATAACACTTGGAATTGTATGCATATCTCACATGAGCTCTAAGATATGTCCCATCATAGGTCGCTACCCTATGGCATTTAGTGACTCTTAGGAACATTTTAGTTTGGCATTCCCAAGAATGTTTGAATGGTCAATAGGATAGGATGAGCTTGGGGCTAGAGTTTACCTAGCCATCTGAATCTAATAGAATAGACAGTTTGATCCCACGATGAATGATGAAGGAGATTTGGCAATTGGCAACTTTGTACTGGCCAACACTAAAAGTTTTAGCATCACCTGAGATGGCATCGCAAAATCAAAATGGAGTAAGATCTCCAAAAAGTGAGAGAAGTCATTGTAGGTGTCTGCAACATGGTCCTATAGCACCTAAGATTGCATCGATACCTTGCACAAGCTCCAAGATATGCCCCATCAAAGATTGCTTCCCTATGGCATTTAGTGACCCTTAGGGACATTTCAGTTCAGCATGCCCGAGAATGTTTGAGTGCTCAACAGGATGGGACAACCTTGGGGCTAGGATTTACCTGACCTCTTGGATGTAAAAAAATAAATAATTTGATCCCATGATGAATGGTGTCAGAGATTTGGTAGTTGGCAACTTTGTACTAGCCAACACTATTAGTTTTAGTATCACCTGAGATGGCATCACAAAATCAAAATAGAGTAAGATCTCTAAAAAGTGAGAGAGGTTATTATATATCTTCACATCACTATCCTATAGCACCTAGAATTGCATCCATACCTCCCATGAGCTCTGAGATATTCCTTATCAAAGATCATTTCCCTATGGCATTTAGTGACCCTTAAAGACATTTTGATTTAGCATGCCTAAGAACGTTCGAGCACTCAACAGGACAAGATGAGCTTGGGGTTAGGGTTTATTCAACCACTCAGAGCTAATAGAATAGAAAGTTTGTTCCCATGATGAAAAATGAGGTAGATTTGGTAGTTGGAAACTTTGTACTGGCCAACACTATGAGTTTTATCGTCACCTGAGATGGCATCACAAAATTGATCTCCAAAAAGTGAGAGAGGTTATTGTAGGCCTCCTCAACATAGTCCTATAGCACCTAGAATTGCATCCATACCTCACACAAGCTCTGAGATATGCCCTATCAAAGATCACTACCCTATGGCATTTAGTGACCCTTAGGGATGTTTTGGTTTGGCATGCTCGAGAATGTTTGAGCACTCAATGGGATAGAAAGAGCTTGGGGCTAGGGTTTACCCAGCCACTTCGAGATAATGGAATAGACAGTTCAATCCCACGATGAATGGTGAGAGAGATATGAGCAAGAAATGTATGCCTAGGCCATTTTGTGCAAGATATGATCAAAAGTTGCTAATTAGGCCAAATTGGGTCTTTTTGAGTTTTTGGTCAAGATAGCCTAGGATTAGGTTTTTAGTTGTTTTTTAATAGTTTGGAACCTTTTCCAAGTCCTAGAAGTGAAATCTAGTGAACTTCGCATTAGTTGCACTTTTTGCGCAAAATTGCAAAAGTTGTTGCTTAAAAATGAAAATCTAATTGGAAACTTCTAACCTTCAAAAAAATGTTTTCCATGCTCATATACCTAAGCATGGGTAGTTACAACTTCCCAAACTTCCATTTGCAACTTTTTTGCAAAAGTTGCTCAAGCAACTTTTTGAGCAACATTGCAACTTTGCATTTACAAGACTTGGGAAGCCAAGGTACTCAAGTTGGGCATGATCCATCAAATTTTTCATCAAAATATATTAATGATATTAATAGAACAACAAAAAGCTATTGCCACCTTTAAATGGAGACTTCAGTTTAAATGGTGATTATCAGTTCCCAAACATGTCTCAGTCAAGTAGATGACTAGTTTACAAAGCAACTAGTAGGAAATAGGGTCATGGAAATGAAATCAATGCTCTAGAAGGTTTGGAAACACTAGAATAACTTATTTTTCAAATTCTTAGCCCTTTACCAATTCCCAAACTCCTGTCATTCACAAGTCAACACACTACAAGAAGTGTAATCCTTCATGGTACTTGACCTAGGGCTTGATTGGAAAAATAAAAAAACACATCGTCTAGTCTTGAAACCATGGAATCTTAAAAAGGACCCCACTAACTACCATTTCTCAAGTGGCCATGAAATTTCAACCAAGGAAATTGTAGTTAGATGCCCATTTTTGGTGTATGCACCAAAATGATGTACTAAAAACCTAGTTTCACTAAAAATGTAATAACTTGAGTTAGAAAACACATAGAATGATGAGACTAGAAGAAAAAGAAATCTAATTCAAAGCTCTATCTTAAAAATTCATCACACCTGGTCTAAAAGTCCATAAATTTTGTGCAACATGCAAACAACAATAAAAATGACTTGAAAAATGAATTTCCTTCTTTGCAACTTCTTCCAATTTGTATATTAATGTCCTCCAGACCTCACAAATGAGGTATATATATCTCCTATGTATATTTTAATGTTTAGAACCAATATTTTAATATTTGTAACCCTTTTCCCACTAAGTTTTATATTTGAGCAATTTTTACAACTTTCAACAATGTAACTTTGCACAAAAAGTGCAATTTTTACATTTTTCAGTTGATTCCACTTCTAGGACTTGGAAAAGGTTGCAATATACATAAAATAAAATAAAAAAAACTTAGTCCTAGGATTTCTTGACCAAAAATATTTAAAATCCCAAACTTTCCTAGTGAGCAACTTTTGCTTATAAATTGCATAAAGTGCCTTAAGCATACAAGATGATGTCTTTCTTTGACAACCATGGACTTCTCATCCAAGGGTTTTTTTATTCTAGCCTACATAGGTAACAAAAAACATGAAAACCAAAATATAAACGAAGTGCCTTGGTGGTTTGCACTAGGAACATACCCCCAAACATGAATGAAAAGAGAACAATGACCATGGACACAATGAGATTGGTGAAATGCAGCAATAAAACTCTTCATGTTTGCAAGTTTGCAATAAATGGAATCCAATATCCATACTACCACACCTAGGTCCAATGATTCTTATTATACTTACAAGGCTCACTTGGAGCATAACACAACAAAAATGAAAAGGTGAGGGCCCTATGATTGGTGCAGGAGCACCCCTCTTATTAAATCATGTAATCAAGTTGTTTGGGTCATTTATGACCTCTTTCTATTTTTCTTACCATGTTTTCAATAAGATCATAATTTTAGACTCCTAGATTTTCCATTAACCCTTTTGTGTGGTCCATTAACAATAGTGGGTGTTTTATAAGCCTGTTGCTCAATGAGGTCGCAAGGGCACATTTTTTGTATTTTGAATGCATATGATTGTCATCTAGGGTCTAATAGTTGTATTGAGTCAATTAGGACTCATTTACATAGTTAAAATGCCTTTTAGGCACAAAAATGCAAAAATGCAATAAAACTTGCAAAAGTTTCTATTCAACTTTGCAACTTTTTTGCATAACTAAGAAAATTTGTTTGTAATCATGTTAGTGGATATGCAAAGACTTGGCATGTAATTGAGTCTGAAAGAACCAATTGAAAGTGGATATGCAATGTTAGTATATAATTGGGTCTCACTAACACAATTACAAGAATGAATTATAGATAATATGTAGTGAAGTCTTCAAGACTTTTCCTACAAGTGTCTATAAAGAGGACATGTAATCATACCCTAAAGACTTGATTGCAAGTGTAGAAGAGATACAATATATAATTGGGTCCTAGAGCTACATTACAAATTGTAAGTTCAATACATGTTGATATTTAGTCAAGTTCCAAATACTTAGCTATGATTTTGTTAAGAGGGTGATATGCAATTAGGTCTTCAAGACTAGATTGTAGGGATGCAAGACTTAACCCGATGACATATGAAGATGCTTAAAGATATTGTAATCAATTCCTAGAGACTTGATTACAATACAGACCTATCATCATAGGAGGATGACTTATTGGTTGGGTCTTAAGGCCTATCAACCACTTAGGCATGAGAAAACTTGCAATCAAGTTTGTGAGACCCAATTCCATTTTGTTAATGCATGTTTATAACTTGTAATTGATGTCAAGGACCTTGACTACATACAAGAACTAAGACAAACTATTCACATGTTGAGATTCAAATATTGACCTATACACTAGTAACTATGAGGATAATGCAAGGGCATTCAAAGACATAAAAAAGGGGCCTAAGAGACATGAGCCATAATGCAAATGGATTTTTGTGTAGATTTATACTTAATTCTTACCAAGTAAAAATCAAAAGAAACATATTGAAAGGTTATGTTAAACAAAAATAATGTTGATGATGACCTTCAATCTACCTTTGAACCCTTTTAAAGAAAGTCACATCTCAATATACTTCATTATTTAAGATGAAACAATATGTGCATTGTTCAATTCACTTGCTTCATATATTCTTTAATCTTTTTTTCCCTCACCTATATAATTCAAACTTCTACTATTGGTATCATAAAAGGTGTTAAAAGATTGAAACTGTGTGAATTATTCTTCATAACTACTTGATCTATTTGTTCAATAGACTCATTTAGCCATAGTTAAAAATTTAGTTGGATCATAACTACTTTACCTATTTTTGTGGTTTCACTTACAGAAATGTAGGTAGAAGGGAGAAATATGATGCCCTAGGTGCATGTAGCATATATGCAAAAACTCACTATTTTGCTATACTCAACACTTGAGACCTTAAAACTCATTTACAAAGACTCAAACTTGGGATTTACATTATTCAAAACATTCCTCAACATGTTCATTTGGCTAAGGTTCTTTTGATGCATACACCTGAACCATCGTGCTCTCCCTTTCCATGACCAACCTTTGTAAAATTTCACATGTATTGAATTTTGCACAACCTGTGCATCTTGCTCAACCAATAGAACATCTATGCATTCTTGAATTGAGATGCATAATTGTCTAACCAAATAATGTACTGATGATATGATATGCCCCTATTAGCCTAATTTTCATAAAATAGGTGAAAAAAACCATGTATAAACTTCATAGAATGTGATCTATAATCATTGATATAAAAATGGTACTCACTCAAAATCTTCTTCTCATCCTCTATACTTGAAGGTGAATGCATGAATGTTATGTGAAAAAATATGGAAACCTGTTGAGAAGTATAATACTTTTCTTGCACTTCATTTTGTGGTTTTAGTGTGTAGTTCTTTGTGAAGTCTACAACCAAAACAATGGTATCTAGTAGAAATGTATCCTTGCACAACTTGAATTGCAAATCCAGTCATCGAGCTCTATGTGTATGCCTTGCATACTTTTAAATAATCTTTTCATGAAAAATCTTCATGTATTCATACAATGGAATTCTTTCAATGACTAAATCACATCTTTTACCCTATTTCCCATCTTTTAGAGCATATGTCACTATCTTATACTTTCACAATCTACTATTTTATTTTCAATTGCATCTGTACTATCCATATTTTCACAAGTTGATAAAAGTTGCAAAGAATCACAAAATAAGCATGTACCATCCAAGCATGATGTCTTGTAAAATTGTTGGCCATCCCCTATTTCACATAAAATTTTGGATATGAATTCTCTTGAAGATTTTGGTGGCTCATTCATGTCACAATCCTACAAAATAAACTTAGAATGTAAAAACACACATATATGCCTAAAAACATCAAAATGGTTAGAAAATTCAATATGTATCCTAGAACAAGAATTTGTGTGTGTATGCTTTATCTTCACATAAAAAGGTTTACCCATCTCAAAAAATCTAACTTATTTGAATTTGAGGATACATACCAATTATTTTATAAAAAAATTGTGTCTAAGTTGAGTCCAAAATATGTTTCACATGTGGGTCATGATTTTAGCTACCAATCCTCCTTCTTACAAAATCAATTTGATTAGGGGAAGCATGTGTGTTATTTTCCCAAAAATCTTTGATTAATGATTTCAAAGATTCACTAATTTCTTTATCCTTTCATGGTAGTCTAATACTAAATGTCTATAACTCATTTTTTGTTGGATCTTCCAATCTCTCATGCCTTAACATGGCTCTCCTTAGAGTACCTCTACCAATTTTCAATGTTTTGCTTGTCTTTCTCATGAGTCAAGATTTCTTCATTTGGGTACTTACTATTGTTGATATAAGTACTTGTCTTGTGATATTACTATATTTGGTGCATGATTTAGAACCCACTTTGTCATAAGCACTCATTAGATTCTTTACAATGCTTTTTTTATTTAAATTCTCCATCATTCTTAGCCCAAGAATCTTCATAACAGGCCTAAATTTCAAATTCCTCATCATTTCAAAAAATAATTGGCATTGACCTATAATATTTAATTCTTAAAAGAATAATCTGCACATATGATTAAATTTTCTTTGACAAGTATGCTTGCTAATCTTGTTAGGCATTGATTTCAAAATGTTAGTATCAATATCAATCAAATATTTTGGTCTTCTAAAACAAATTCTAGAATGTGTTATAATCTCTTCCATTCCCTCAACATTTTGAACATCAGCATAAGGTTGAGTGTTTTGTGTACCTTGAACCAAAGATGATGTTCCTTGGAAAAAAGATATAAAAGATGGAATATCACCTACTTGATATGTTGATGTTGTGCATTCAACATGAGATGATGGAGTGTGTACATCATCAGTCCTACAAATTAGCATCTCTTCAACATGAGAGGATGATATAACTCCAACATTGGAAGATGGTGTAGCTTCACAATTCAATTATCTTCTTGAGAATAACAGTCTCATTTGTTCTCTTTGTCTTTCTGATTCTTCCTCTTTGTTTCTTTGTATCGGTGGTTCTTGTTCCTCTTTGAAAGTCAATTCTTCATTATTGCTTTACAATTTTCTTTGTTCATATAGTATTTCCATTTTATCTCTTTTAATTGTTGAATCTCTCTTCCTCTCTTCATTTGTTTGAGTTTTTGGTTTCTTCCTTGCCATGATGATGTTTTCTATATGTCAAATTATTCAAACATCTGAATTACTTACAATTTGTAAATTACAAATCATTCAAATACATATAAAAATTACAATTATTTCAATGAATACACAATATACATTAAATTTTTTTCCAAATTTCTAACCATGTCCAAATCACAATTCATTCAAACATACAAATTTCAATGAATTCACAATATATTAAACAACATGTCAAATTATAATCAAAATTATCTCTATATAACAATAAAGAATATTTAAAAAGACTACACTAACCTTTTCTATAGAAAGAATATTCTAAAGCCTTCAAATAGTGTTTTCTAACTTCCAATAGCTTGAAACCCATGTTTTCTATTAGAACAATAGAATACACAATAGAAAAAAAGTAGAATATGCATTAGCAGGGACCCAAACTTGCTTTATGACCATTTTTTGGTGTTTTGATATAGTGCATACACACTATGTGAAAAATAATCTCTCCCTATCCCACCATCCTCCATCCCCTACTCTCTCTCTCTCCTTACTTTCTCTCTCCTCTCCCATCCCCTACTCTCTCTCTTGCTCTACCTCTCCTACTTCCTCTCCCACTGCCTACTCTCTCTCACTCTCTCTCCCATCCCCTACTCTCTTTCACTCTCTTTCCTCTCCCATCCCCTACTCTCTCTCACTCTCTCTCTCCTCTCCTATCCCCTACTCTCTCTTGCTCTCTCTCTCCTCTCCCATCCCCTACTCTCTCTCCTCTCCCATCCCCTTCTCTCTCTCCTCTCCCATCCCCTTCTCTCTCTCTCACTCTCCCTCTCCTACTCCCTCTCCCACTACCTAATCTCTCTCCCATCTGCTAATCTCTCTCACCCTCTCTCCTCTCCCATCCCCTACTCTCTCACACACACTCCCATCCCCCCTCTCTCTCCCTCTCCTACCACATACTCTCTCTCCCATCCCCTACTCTCTCTCTCTCTCCCTACACTCTCTCCCCTCTCCCATCCCCTACTCTCTCTCTCGCTTTCCCTCTCCTACCACCTACTCTCTCTCTCTCTCTCTCGCATCCCCTACTCTCTCTCACCCTCTCTCCTCTCCCATCCCCTACTCTCTCTCTCACACACTCCCATCCATCCTCTCTCTCTCCCTCTCTCACTACCTACTCTTTCTCTCTCATCCCCTACTCTCTCTCCTCTCTCCCATCCCCTACTCTCTCTCCCTACTCTCTCTCCTCTCACATCCCCTACTCTCTCTCACTCTCTCTCCTCTCCCATCCCCGACCCCCACTCTCTCCCTCTCCTACTCCCTCTCCCACCACCTAATCTCTCTTACTCTCTCTCTCCCATCCCCTACTCTCTCTCTCACTCTCTCTCCTCTTCAATCCCTTACTCTCTCTTGTTCTCTCTCCTCTCACATCCCCTACCCTCTCTCACTCTCTCTCCTCTCACATTCCCTACTCTCTCTGTCACTCTCCCTCTCCTACTCCCTCTCCCACTGCCTACTCTCTCTCCCATCCCCTAATTTCTCACCCTCTCTCTTCTCCCATCCCCTAGTCTCTCTCTTACACACACTCCCATCCCCCGTCTCTCTCCCTCCCTCTCCCACTGCCTACTCTCTTTCTTCCATCTCCTACTCTCTCTCACTCACACATTCTCATCCTCCTCTCTCTCTCTCTTGCTCTCCCTCTCCCACTCCCTCTTCCACCACCTACTCTCTCCCTCCCATCCCCTACTATCTCTCTCTCTCTCCCATCCCATTCTCTCTCTTTGCCACCCCCTACTCTCTCTCTCTCTCACACAATCTCACATTCTCTTCCATCCCCTACTCTCTTACACACACTCCCATCCCCCCTCTCTCTCTCTTCCACTCCTTCTGCCACCACCTACTCTCTCTCACAATCTCTCTCTCCCATCCACTACTCTCTCTCTCTCTCGGGCTACTCTCTCTCTCCTCTCTTCTACTCTCTCTCTTTCACACACACACACACATACTTCCATCCCCCCTTTCTCTCCTCTCCCATCCCCTACTCTCTAGATATCTCACACACACTCCCATCCCCCTCTCTCTCCCTCTCCCTCTCCCTCTCCCTCTCCCACCACCTACTATCTCTCTCTCTCACTCTCTCTCCCATCCCCTACTCTCTCTGCCACCCCTACTCTCTCTCTCTCTCTCACTCTCACACTCTCTCCCGTTCTCTACTTTCTCTCTCTTATACACACTCCCATCCCCTCTCTCTCTCCCCCTCTCTCTACCCCTCTCCCACTCCCTCTCCCACCACCTACTCTCTCTCTCCCATCCCCTACTCTCTCTTTCACACACACACACACACCCATCCCCCCTCTCTTTCTCTATCTCTCCCCTCTCCTCTCTCATCCCCTACTCTCTCTCACTCTCTCTCCCTCTCCCACCACCTACTCTCTCTCTCATTCTCTCTCTCACTCTCGCTCTCTCCCTCTCTACTTTCGCTACCACCCCTACTCTCTCTCACACTCTCACACTCTCCTATCCCCTACTCTCTCTCTCTCTCTCTCTCTCACACACACACACACACATTCCCATCCCCGCCCTCTCTCTCTCCCTCTCCCATCGCCTACTCTCTCTTTTAGGATACTCTCTCTCCCCCTATCCTATCCCCTACTCTCTCTCTTTCACACACATAAACACTCCCATCCCCCCCTCTTTCTCTCTCTCTCTTCTCCCATCCCCTACTCTCTCTCTCACTCACACACTCTCATCATCCTCTCTCTCACTCTCCCTCTCAAACTCCCTCTCCCACCACCTACTCTCTCTCTCTCCCATCCCCTACTCTCACTCTCTCTCCCATCCCCTACTCTCTCTCTGCCACCCCCTACTCTCTCTCTCTCTCACTCTCACTCTCACACTCTCTCCCATCCCCTACTCTCTCAACCACCCCCCCACTCTCTCTCTCCCATCCCATACTCTCTCTCTTACACAAACTCCCATCCCCCCCTCTCCTGCTCTCTCTCCCACCACCTTCTCTCTCTCTCACACTCTCCCTCCCATCCCCTACTCTCTCTCTCCCCTCTCCCATTCCCTACTCTCTCTTTCACACACACATACTCCCATCCCCCCGATCTCTCTCTCCTCTCCCATCCCCTACTCTTTAGATATCTCACACACACTCCCATCCCACCTTCTCTCTCTCTCTCTCGCACTCCCTCTCCCACCACCTACTCTCTTTCTCCCTCTCTTTCCCTCTCTACTCTCTCTCTCCCATCCCCTACTCTCTCTACCACCCCTACTCCCTCTCACACACTCTCTCATGCCCTACTCTCTCTCTCTAACAAATACTCCCATCCTGACTCTCTCTCCGTCTCCCACTGCCTACTCTCTCATGTTACTCTCTCTTCCCTCTCTCCCATCCCCTACTCTCTTTCTTTCACACACACACACACACACACACACACACACTCACACTCCCATCCCCCCTCTCTCTCTCCCCTCTCTCATCTCCTATCTCTCTCTCTCTCACACACACACACACTCCCATCCTCTCTTTCTCTCTCTCCCACTTCCTCTCCCATCAACTACTCTCTCTCTCTCTCCCTCCTCCTCCCATTCCCTACTCTTAATCTCTCTCTACCATCCCATACTCTCTCTTTGCCGCCCCTACTCTTTTTCTCACACTTTCTCTCTCTCCCATCCCCTACTCTCTCTCTCTCCCATCCCCTACTCTCAATCTCTCTCCCATCTTGTACTCTCTTTGGCACCCCTACTCTCTCTCTCTCTCTCTCTCTCTCTCACACACACACACACACACACACACTTTCTCTCTCTCCCATCCCCTAATCTCAATTTTTCTCTCCCATCCCATACTCTCTCTTTGCCACCCCTACTCTCTTCCATCCCCTACTCTCAATCTCTCTCCCCCATCTTGTACTCTCTCTATGCCATCCCTATTCTCTCTCACTTCCTCTCTCTCCCCTCTCCCATCCCCCCCCCCCCCCACTCTCTCTCTCTCTCTCTCTCTCTCTCTCTCTCTCTCTCTCTCTCTCTCACTCTACCTCTCTCCTTCCCTCTTTATGCACTATTTAGGTCTTAATACTACATGTGCACTAAAGCACATACACACTAAAGCATGTATGCAATATTAAGAATCAAATTTTAAAAAGCTTTGAATAGAGTGTGCGCTATTTAAAGCTTTGTATTCTACCAAGCCTAAGGCTTGGTTTTTCCCTGGGGATCCAACCTAAAGGTTTAGAGTCTATAAACTGGTTTGAGACATGTTTTACTACAAATATACAAATTTTTTTTTTTTTTGTGTGCTCTCCTTCAAGTTTCCTCATGGTTGAGCATCGATAAAATCAAGTTACATGGCATTGTAGGTCTCTGTGTTAGCTATACAACCATATAATTTTATTTTTTAATTTAAACTATTTCAAGCCTTTTAGCTATAATTTCTTTTGAATGTATGTCCATTTTTTGTCAAAAACCAACATGTACTAATTGGGCTATATATTTTAGCTTATTCATCAAATTTTACAATAACTAAGTTTTTAATAAACTAGACTCCATTCTACATACTTTGAAAAAAAGAAGTTTTGATTTTAGATTAGTTTTCAATCATTTCTAGTGGGAGCACATAGATATTTCACATTTTTGGAATGTGTCTAATTAAAAAATTAATTAAAAAAATACACATTATAAAATTATCCAAAAAATATAGGATAAACTACATAGTGTTAGGTAATTTTTTACTAGAGCAATTAAAGAATTTCAAAAAAAAAAGTTAAAATTTTAGGGGGGCCACACTTTGTACCACTTTTTTTTTTTGGAATAAATAGTACCACTTTCTATGGAACACTTTTTTGAGGACCTAAAACTGAACCACTTTGAACAAAAATTAGTAGTTTAGAAACTAGATTCAAAGGACTACTACTTTTGTTTTTGTCATATTTAAAATTTTGAGTGTAACTATCCTCAAATTCTTGTTGAAGTTCAGAAATTACTAATTTTAGAAAATAGGTTTCCACTTATATGCCCCTTTTTGCACCACAACTTGGTGCATTTACATGTATGTGAACTGAGATATCTTGGTGATATGGATCAGAGAAGTGGTCAAGCTAAGGACTTTTTTCAAACTATGAAGGAGATTCAAGAGCAAGTCAAGGAAACCACACAATCTAGCACTCAAAAGATCAAGGCCAAAGTGGATGAAAAGAGAAAGGATATTTATTTTGTTGTTGGGTACTATGTAATGGTCCATTTGAATAAAGAAAGGCTCCAAAAAGGTGTTCCTACCAAGCTCTAGATGAAGAGGGTAGGGCTCTACAAAATATTGGCCAAATATGAAGAAATTGCCTAAAAGATAGATTTACCATCAAATCTAAGTGTATCCCCTATTCTTAAAATTAAATACTTGGTGGAATTCAAAGGTACATTACTTTAGATGAGGCTAGATGTTCAAGCTAACATTGAACCTTCTGCAACACCTAATATTAGAAGGTTGGAAGAAATGAAGTTGTTAGATTCTAGGGTGAAGAAATATACAAGGAACAAGGTGTATATACAACATCACATCCAATGGAAGGGAAAGCCAATTTTAGAGGCTAGTTGGTTTTTGAGTTAGAGTTCAAGAAGGTCGGCATACCCCTAGACATGTTGCAATCAGGTGTGATATAGTTTTTTGATGGGGGGAGTATGGTGCAGGAGCACTTAGGTAGGATAAAGGGTTGACCTAGGTCATCTTCATGATTTTGGATTTTACTTATGCTAGCCAAATCACTATGTCAATAAGAGGACCAACTTGGTCCTAAGGTGAGGTTAGATAAGTTAGAAGAGTATGCAATATTGCTCTTGATTGCTCAAAATTGCTCATTTGGCTCAATAGAGCATTTTGTGTTCTAAGGACTAAATAGGGAAATTAAGTGTTTTAAGGTCCTTATTAGGTGTTTTGGATCCATCTTAGGCCTTTTGGAAAGTTTGATAGCAAGTGGAGAAAGTTTGAGTAGTCAATTTGCAAAATTGCAAAAATTGCTCATTTCTTGCAAAGTTGTCATTATCAACTTTTGGAACTTTTATGCAAAAAGAGAAACTTCTTTGTGGGAGCTCTTCAACTAGTTAAGGTAGTTGGAATCAGTCATGCCAAGCCTATATAAGGCTAGTCTCAACCTTTTCAAGGGGTTGGAGAACAAAGTTATTGCAATGTATGGGTTGTGCAAACAACATATTTATAATAGTTTTTTGTGTTTTTCAAGATCTTGGCATGTGTAAAGATTAGGTTTAGTGTTTTCTATATTGGAAATGCAAGTGGGTATTGTCTTTTAATTATATAAATAGTTTTTTTTTTTTTTTCTTTGGTTTTTTTTTTGTTTTTTGTTTTGTCTTAGAGAGTTTAGTGTGCTTAGATAAATTGTTTTGTAACTTAGTAGTCTATTGTTGTTAACAAAGCTACTTGGAGAAAATAGGGTCTTAGAGCCACTTCCCTATGCATGCATTATATGAAATCTTTGGATTTGGAACTAGAATCCATTTACTCCATATACCATAATGGAGAGTCCATGGAAAGAAAATCTATGGCTTGTGAGGTGATGCCCTAAGCAAGCAAACTATGTTTGGTTAGGGATCACAGATCAACAATTAAGCATTTCGAATGGATTAAGAGTATAGAGACATCAATCCTAGCATGTGATGACTAAGGAGATGGTGAGGGCTAACCCCAATCCTAAGGAGAAGTCTTGATAAGGACTTTTAAGATGGTTTTGAACCAAACAACACCAAAACCCTTGAAACCCCCAAATTAAGGCTAGAAATGTGCTTGTATTGTATAGACAAGTTGGGGGCTAAATAATTCCAAGAGCTTTAAGGACTCTAAAAAGGGTATCTAGAAAACTATTTTTTCTTTTCCACTATTAATTTTTTTTGCCAAATATCTCATTTTTAGTGTGTCTGGAGGGCTAATCCTTGTAGGCTTTTTCCAAGCATTTGAGTGCAAATTGACTTGTGGTTTACAAATTGATTAGGGTTGTGCCCTTGTTTTAGATTTGGAATCTTGATGAAAAACCTAGGGTATATTTAGGTTTTCCTTTCATCATTTGGGGAATCCAATCAGCATTGGGTTATTTGTGAAGTTATGAGCAAGCTTTTACTAACCAATTAATGTGCATCAGTTGAAGGAATATGATCTACTGGCTAAGATTCTTAGATGCAATAGGGTGTATAGAAGCTCTATTTGGTCAAGTGAATGACCTAGTGGAGACCTTGAAGAGCTTGGGGTTTGCTAGTAAGACTGGTTGTTACATCACTTAGCATTTAATGCTAGAGTTGTAAAAATAAGGTCATAATGATCATCATTATTAGTAAGATTTAAGGATAGGAATACAATGAAGCATCAAGTGTATGATCTTCTACCACTAAGGTACACTTAGGAGAAGGAAAAACATAGGTCATCCAAGCCTCATCTATAGAAATTATATCAAAAAAATGTATAGAAAGAAATTTATTATTAAGAGAAATAATACAATCATCAAAGTGTGTAAACTTTTCCTCATAAGGAGGAGAATAATCCATGCCCTTAGCTAACGGTTTACCCCCAATAGTAGAATTATTATCCAAAGGTTTATCTATAACATGTTTAAAAAGATGAGCCTCAATAAAAGAACATATTGAAGCATCATCATATGCATAAAATGGAATATTTTTAATATTATTTGGATAATTTAGAAAGATAACCCAATTAAAAGGAAATGAAATGAGAGAAAATGCAATCTAAGAATGATCTACATGCATTTTTTTTTCATATTTTAAAAATGGAAGTATATGAAATAAAATATATCTAAAAATAATGCAAATTAAAAAGGATATCTAAATATGACTAATTCAAACAAGTAGATGTAGATAGATGAAGATCTAACTCCAAAATGAAACAAAGGATGGAAAGAGCATGGATTCACCAAAAGAAGGTAAGCACCCAATGTTAAGAAGGAAATAAGTGAGATCAAGCAATATAACTCCAAAATCCACAAGAAGGGGAAAAAATGTTGGGTTTGCCAAATTTTTTAGTGAAGTTTAAAACACCATACAATGAAATGAAAATGAGTGACCCAACACCAAAAAAGAAAGAGCTAACATAGTTGAGTTCACCAAAATATTTAGTGGAAAAATGGAAGCTCTTTAATAGGATGAAGGCCTCCACTTTTCATATCTAAAGCATTCAAAATAAAAGAGAAAGAGGTGATTATAAAAATAACTTTCAATAAGACCTAGGTTTGATTAGAAAAACCAAAGTATAATAAAGGGTTGCTAATATGAAACCTATAGATTTGTCTATGAAGTAAATTAGAAAGTCCGCTTTCATGAAATATAGATCTAATTGAGGATGTGTAAATATACAAGCGTGATTTATTTTTTTGATTAAATGAGATGTGTAATGTAGGTCTAGGTCCTAAATATATGTAATCAGCCAAATTAAGATATGAAATTATGCTAAAATTGAAAATGAAAATAAATCCTAGAGAAATAACCTTAAAATATGATAAAAAAAGTTGTTGTTTTGCTCTTAAAAGTGCGGATTTGAGCTAAAACTTGAAATTATGTCAACTTATTCCTGAATAAAATAGAAAACTCATAAATAATTTTTTAATTGAGGAGTAAAGAATAGGTCAACTTAGTTATAAATCTTCTAAAATAGTCTCTCTAAGGTCACCCTATTCTTGGGGCATTGTAACAAACTCAACCCAAGTTATTTGGAAATCTCTCAAAATTTTATTTTTAGATCAACTATCACAATTTTGTTATCCTTATATTGCACATAGAAAGTAAACTATTTTGATATTTGGTGGATGAGGGCTTGCCTAGGTCAAGTCCTAGATTAGGGAATTAACCTTGAATTGAAATGTAATTTATAAAAGGAATCCTAACATATAGTAGGACTAAAAAATGCCAAATTAATGATACAATTACCTCCATAGATGTGATTGAATTTGGTATGTAATCAAGTATGTATATGTGATAGACTTGACTCAAAAAAACCAAAAGAAAATCAAAGAACCCAAAGCCTCATGAATATGAATGCATGTGACATTCCATTAATGAATATTAGAATAACTTGAAAGAATTGGATTGATATATCTACTCCATTGAAGACAAAATCCACTACCACCTTGAAGGAAGAAGCTTGATGTAAAGGAGAGAATGAATGCTTGAAGACACTTTCTTTCTTTCTTGCTATAACTTCTTGTCTTGATATCTTGTAGAATTCTTGTGAATGTATGCTTGTGAAAATAAATCCCTAAAGCATCCATATATACTTTTTTTTGGGCAAGAAAATAATATAGGTTGGTTGGGAAGTAGGGAATTAACAATTAAAACCTTGAGACAATTTGGGCTCAAGCCCTACAATCACTATAGAAAGGTTAACCTCTTATAAAATAGGTATAATTGGGATTGAAATATTCTATAATAGGTTGACCAATTCCTAGAAAATGGAAGAAATGGGCCTCAAAAAGCCTAGGAGAAAGTGCAAAAAAAGTTGTGAAATATAGAGCTAGTTAGAAGATATGACTAGAAAGGTTGTAATGCAACACTTAGAGGACCACATCAAAAGGTGAGAGATGATATAGAAGTGTGAGATAGAATAAGAGGATAAAGAGAGACAAAAATCAAGCTAACGAGGGGTAAAAGGTCTCAAAATGAAGTGCATCTACTTTAAGATGATAGATTTAGCTATTGCTTTAGCAAGAGTATGAGGAAAGTCATACTCTTAGTAAAGAGAAAAGAGAGAAAAGAAAGTGTCACAATGAGATAGAACATCACCAAGATGAAGGACATAAGCCCCTAAATCTATGATCATAACTCCATTCTCATGCATGTGAGCATAAAATCCAAGAAAAAGAAAACAAAAAGGAAAAAAAAGAGATAAAACAAAATCAAAAGGCACAAAGTAAAACCCAAATCAGCTAGTAAAAGAGGCCTTAGCTGAAAAATGTGTCACCAAATAATATCATATTTGGAAGGCTATTGTGAAGTATTAGAGATTAAATAGGAAATGAAATATCACCATAAAGGATAGTATCCCTCATGATTCTATGCCACCAATGTGTGTGTGCATGTGTAGAGAGAGAGAGAGAGAGAGAGAGAGAGAGAGAGAGAGAGAGAGAGAGAGAGAGAGAGAGAGAGAGAGAGAGAGAGAGTTTCCAAGTAAGGTTTGTATGCCTTACTATGAATCAATCAAAAGAAGGATTCAATGGTCTAGTAGGTTTTTATGCATTATACTTAACCCCAAAAACAAAAGGAAAACAACTAGGATCAAATTGTCTAGAGGGTTTGTGTGCCCAGTAGTCAATTACTTGTTGATTCAAACCCTTCACCACATTTGCAATAATTAGATAACAAAAAATAATAATTGAATATCTATCTCATACAACCAAATTTATTCATTAGGATTAAAAAATTCTCCCCAAACATCTCTTAGGTCCATCTCAAACACCTAAATATCAAAACCATTACCCTAAAATATTTTATCTATATGATATTTTATAGTGTTCCATTAACATGCTAGCCTAAATATAAAAAATTTCTTCAAATTCATTATACTTGTTCACCTCAACGTAAAATGCCAAATAATCAAGAAAATAGTCTTAGATCATACTAAGGAAACATTAAGCTCAAATAAACAATCAAATCTATAGCATACTTAAATAGATATTTTAGTTGTTTTCCCTCACTCAAGAACATTATCATTCTCTACTAAATACTTATAATGTCCTTTTGGATTATTCTAAATACACCCCCTTTGAATGGTAGATGAATTTATATTTCCTTTTTATTTTCCCAACTATACATATAAAGATTTCTCATATACTCTCATATCAACTCAAACTCTACAACTTTGTCACATTATCAAATGGTAAAATAACTAGGCTTTATTTGTGATGCCATAACTCAATAAAAACATCATATTAGCATGTGAGACTTCACATACCACATGTAGGAAACATTTAAATCATTCCACAAGGTTTAGAACTCCTCATATTAACATGCCTACATAAATCAATAAAGCATTCCTTTTTACTAGTGAAAAAATATAACATTCACACTATATAACACACACACCTATATGTGTGTGTGTGTGTCTATATATGTATGTATGTATGTATATACATATAAATACACACACATGACATATACATATGTATATATATATGTATATATACATATATACATATATATGTATATGTGTATATATATATATGTTTGTATATATATATATATATACACATGTATATATATACACATATATATGTGTGTATGTATATACATATATATACATACATATTTGTATATATATACATATATACATACCTACATACATACATACATACATACATACATACATACATATATATATATATATATATATATATATATATATATATATATATGTATATATATACATACACACACACACACACACACACACACACACACACACACACACACACATATACATATGTATACATGTCATGTGTGTGTGCATACATATATGTGGGTGAACCCACAATAGTGGGTTACACATTTTTGGAGGAAAAAATTCCTCCAAAATTGCACCAACCAATTTTTGATTTCATACTTTTGATAGAAAGTTTTGTAAAATTTTTGATAGAAACTATTTAGTTTCTATTGAAGCTATGGGTGCCATGTAGTTTTGATAGAGACTACCTAGATAGTTTCAATCAAAGCTATCTAGGTAGTTTCAATTGAAACTACCAAGCCCAAGATTGGGGTTAACATCAAAAACTTCCAAACTTGGATAGGACCCTGACATGGGCTTGATAGTTTTGATCAAAATTACTTAATTTAGCTTTGATTAAAACTATTTAAAAAAATTGGAAGCTTAAAAGAGTTCATCTTTGACCCCACATGTTATTTTCAATAGTGGAGTCTATAGTTTTGATTAAAAGTTCACAGGTAGAGGCATCCGACCCATCAAACTTCAAAAAGGGTATGATTTTTTGGTTTTTTAACCCATTTTATTTTATTTTAGTTAAATTTTATATGATCTTAGTTTCATTTTATATGGTTTTAGTTTAATTTTATATATTTTTTGTATGTATATATATCTTGTATTTATGTATATGTAAATGTATATGTATATGCACATGTGTATATGTATATATACATAAATATATGTGTTTGTTATATACATATATCATGTGTGTATATATGCATATATATATACACACACACACACACACATATATGTATATACACATACACACAGACACACACACACACACACAGACACACACACACATACTAGAAACATGTATGTACATTTTGTATGTTTAATGCAACGCAAATTCATTAAATATATGTTTTTAATACTCACACTTAACTTGTACATCAATGGAAAAATTGAAATTGAATGTACACAAATTTTTTTTAAGCACTTCACCAAAATTACACTTGACTTAAGCTAAAAACTTTGAATGATAAATTTGAATTAATCTAAAGTGAACCAAAAAAATTAAATATATAAAGTTCGCTAATTTATATAAATAACTTGCACATAACGTAAAACCCCTTTAAAAACTGTATTAGTAAACCATATTAATGAATAACATGAACCTAGGTCTAGTCTATTAGCCCTTTAAATGTAAGCATATATTTAAGAACTAGAGACCATAACACTTATTTATAATTTAGAAATTCATGTGATATAGGTATATAGAAATTTTGATATTCTAGACCACTAAGCCATAATTTTAAGATTGAAATTAAACTATATTTTTGATGTAGGAGCATCTTGCATTAGAAAATAGACAGAGAGAAAAAATTTGTGGAGGAGAGAGAAAGTGACAAAAAGTAGAGATTTAAAAATAAAAAATAGAAAAATAGAAAAATAAATAAAAATGGTTGTCATTCCACTTATTGAGGTGTGTAGGTGGAATTCTAGAAGTTTGTGGACATTTCCTTGTATCATGAATTTAATATTTGTTGGGTGACATGGTGATGCTTAGTTGTATTTGAGTGGAATTAAATATTTGTTGTAAGATAGTTGCATTTACCTTTTATTCCACACTAGTTGTGTTTGTAACATCTTGGATGGTAAGTGCCTATTTAACCAAGACATATGAGCATTTGTAATCAAGATTCAAGGGCGATCTCTTCTTAGTAGAAGCTTGGAGAGAAGGAGGAAGTAGACGCGTGAGCTTTCTTGAGTTTGTGGACAGAATGCCAAATGTGAGGTAATTTACAGTAGGATTATGGTGGAGTTGCAAGTTTGTGGGAAGAGCTAGTGGTTGCAGTTTATAAACAAGGAGATTTCTTGGTGGGCTTGCGAGAACAAGTTTAGATCTTCCTTGGAGGTTTCTACTAGAGTGTGTATCTAGAATAGCTAGTATTTGGGTTGGATCTTGAGGGATCTTGCAGAACTATTATTGTAATTAATATTGTATTTGGTCATAACTGGGAAGGCCTTATAGATCTAACATATTTCATATAGTTATTTAATGGATAAAGAGTTGTGATTTGGTATTAGATCTTGCATTATTATTGTGTTTCCATTGTGTGGTTATTTGTTGGGGTCTAGGACATCTCCTTTGGGGATTCTCCTACCTTGCACTATGTCAAGTGATATCAGAGTGGGAGTTCCTGAGTGTGTGGATAGATCATTGATCTTGAGGCAGTTTACAGTAGGACCTTGGGTTGGGTGAAGTTTGTCAAGAAGGAGTTCCTAATTGTGTAGACTGATCACTGATTGTGAGGTAGTTTTCATGAGGTTCTTGTGTTGCATGAAGTTTTTTTTATGAAGACTTGAGCATGGAGAAGAGAAATAAGAAGATGACCTTTGTTATTGGATGGATTTTAAGGATTCCTAGACTTCAGAAAATTAGAGCAAGAAATCAAGGGGCATTGTGAGTTGCATTCTTTGATTTACAAAAGTAACTGAATGAATTAGAAGTAAGATTGCAGAAGAGAAGAGGGCGTCACCAAAAAAGATATGTTGGTCCAATTCTTTGGATGTAGAAAGTAAAAAATATCCAATGGAGTATCACACATGTGATACAAAAGAAGAGCAAGAGGATGAAGATACTTATATTTGTGAACTTGAAGATGAAGAAGATGAAGAACATGAACATGAAAAGATTTGTGAGCCAGAAGTAGATGAAGATGGTTTGAAGACTACAAAAATAGAGAATGCATACAATTCCTTGGTTGGAAGTCAAACAAGTGAAGTGGTTACTTGCCTTGTTGAAGACATGGAAGAATAAATCAAAGATGAATATGTGAAAGAGGTAAATTTCTATGAATTATGAGATGTTAAATTTGAGATGAATTTGAAAGATAATGATGATGGTTTGCATGATGATCTTATTAGTGATGTGTGGTTATTTGTTGGGTGCTAGGACATCTTCTTTGTAGATTCTCTTACCTTGTACTATGTTAAGAAATCACAACCTTTTATGTATAGAAATTTCATATATGTGTATATATAGAAATTTTAATACATTAGTGATGCAGAGCCCTCCATTATCCCCTTAAGAAGACCAACTCAACTCGAGGAATCAACAAAAGATTGGAATCCACTAAAGGAGTTAACCTCACTCAAGAATTTAGTAGAGTTTTCTAATTTTGTAAGTCACTCCCACAACCATACTACTCAAGTTCACTTGTTTCCTTTTTTTAATGCCTTCTAGCACCAACTCCATCCAAGGTCACCTAGTGCCTCCACCATGCAAAAATTCCAACTAGACTTCATACCTTGATCCCAACACCACAGATCATCTCAATATGGTCTGTTTACCGTATTCCAACTTTCCATTCACTCCAATCCACTCAAGTTTCACCATTACTTTTATTTAGCCTTTAGGACTGGCTAGTAGCCCTTCACCCCCCAAAAATCAGCAAATCTCCCACAAAATATTGGAACAAAATAGCAAGGTTTTTACATTTTCTAATACCCTTTTCAAAGTTACTAAAATAATCTCAATTCTAACGTTCATCATTTGACTAGTGAAGACTTCCATCTCCCTCTAATTCTTGTCCTAGGCTTAATTAGCTCTCTCCTAACAAAACAATCCCTATATCCACTTGTCTCTAGGACTTTATGACCCTAAAAAGTCTTGGTAAAGGATCAAAGGACAAAAATTTTCAACTTGGTCTTTCCATACTCATCCTTCTACACTCTCATTCAACAAACCCACACCTTCTGGGCTAGAAACTAAGGGCTTTAGAGAAATCCCTCTTCTTTGTGACTCACCACCACACTATAGGTTCTAACACCTTCCCCTACATTCAAAACCATACATAATAAATCAATCTAAATAATCTCCCACAAATACATAGTTAACACAAGGGTGGGAGTACCCTTACATATTAAGTTGTTTCAACCTTTAACCACTAATTGTGCCTACAATACCAGTCACTATCCTTGAATACCACTCTAGTTCTTATCCTAATAACACTCTAAAAAATGAAATAATTACATAACCTTATAAAAGGTTTAATGACAACCTTTAAAACCAAACTAATCATATAACCCTTACTACTAACCCTATCCAAGCCTTTGTTTGGCTTATATTGCCAATACAGGCAATTTACATTTATTATTGCATTCTTAGTGCTTTTAACATCATTTAAAAGTTTTAAAGCCCTTATTACATCATTTTAGACCCTTATAGGTCATCTTCCTAATCCTCTAACCTAGGATAAATCTTTAATCCATTCCTAGTGACCCCTAGGTACATTTTAGGCTTAACAATGACTTTAAGGCTTACAATCAAGATTGGATTACAATATGATCAATACATGGTCCAAATAACATTCCTTGACCATGATTGGTCTTATTACTAGTATTAATGACCTTTGAATTCCATTTTTCTTCCACTCCTCCCAAGGATCCACTAGGGACCTTGGTGCACTCCATGGCCCCTTCCTTTGACCTTGGTGCTCCTACAACAATTAGATTATAGATCCTCTTAGCTCTAGGATTTATTTATGAACATATCCCAAACATAGACCCAATTTTAAGAAATTTTATAATAGGACCCCTTGATTTATTATTCAATCTAGTTCTATATTTAACCTAGTTAAGTGTTAGGTAGTCCACCAATGTGATCTAGACTGTATAGACCTATTCACCAATTTTATGAAGTTGTTGCATGCACACATGATAAATTAATGAAGAATTAAAATAATGGTTAGGATTTTAGAGTGAGTGTTTAGGTTAGGATTATAATAAAATTCAGACTACAATTAAGCATCAAACGTTAGGGTTTTGATTATACTTGTCATGGAATTTAGATTAGGATTTTATTAGGGTTCATATTAAGGTTTTACTTGGTAAATGTTAGGCTTAAATATTAGGGTTCATAAATGCACATGTACAAAATTCAAATTTGAAACTTTTAAGATGCAATTTAACACACATGTACATGTATGTTATGTTCATTTCATATTTACAAAATACTATGTACATGTGTATATTATGTTCATTTCATGTTTACACGTATTAAATGTTTAATTTCATGTTTTAATTTAGGAAGTAAAACAAACATGTAATATGTATGTTATGTTCATTTCATGTTTATATGTATTATATGTTTAATTTCATGTTTACGAAATTCTAGTTTCTTAAATTTCATTGTAATAAATTTTAAGTTTATTAAATATCATATTTCAATTTAAATTTTAGGTTTATACATTGCATATGTGTAGACTACATACATTGACCTCCACATGGTAGATCAGCAACCTCCTATTCCCATAAGCAGTAGCCTGTCCCCACCAAGAAATAGCCTCCTATCCCCCTTGAGCAACATACTCTCCCCCCCAAGTAGCAAAATCCTATCTACCCAAGTAGTAGCCTATTTCCCCCTAGCAGCCTATTCCCCCAAATCTGCAGCCTATCACACCTCATGTGCTCTATGATCATACTAACCAAGAGATTTAGAGACTTCATGAATCCCTGGTTAGTGGAACATGCTCTAGTGTATATAGTAGTACATGCTAGAGCATCTTACATAGCCTTACATATTAGAGTTGAGATTCATAGCGCTACTCAATATTTTGTACATACTATATGGGTTGTCCTTGACAGTGATAGATGAGAGTTCTCTTTACATCTTTCACTGTAGTAGGTACAGGGATTGGTGCCCAAAGATATTCTAAAGAAAGAATGTTTCCCACATGGTCATTATCCAAATAATGACCAAATTCTACTCTATTTTACATGATAGATTTATGTTGGGGTTCACTTATGTTGGGTGGTGAACTATACTAATTTACCATTGCATTTAAGATAGGGGCATGGTAGTCTAGTTGATAGGTTGTTGGGTCATCCACCATAGATATATAAGTTGATTATTAGAGAGAGGGCACCTACTATTTCTCCTATATTAGATCTATTAGTTGATGAGACCATGTGTAGCATCCAGTTGCAAGGGTGTTTTAGGGAGTTGGAGAGATTTCCACAGCTGTCAGATCTATTTTGAGTGATGAGGTTGGCCAGTATTTGATGTCTCATTAGTGTTCTAGATCATTTTTTGGTGCTTCATCTTTAGGAAAATTTTACAATGAAGCATGCATCCCTTCACTAACTTGCTTAGAGGGTCTCACTAGAGTGTTGACATTAGATACTATGACTAGTCTTGCTAAGAATCTATTATACTCATATAGATTCATATTAGATTATTCTGGCATACCCATATCAAATGTTCAACATCGTGTCCATGGTAGTATTGTGACACATCCTCAACCAAATTCCTCTCATCAATCATGTAGTGGTCATGGTGGTAGTACACATCATGATCCACCTATTGGCCACTCTTTTGCTACAAAGGGACATATACATACTAGTACAGACTCTACAACTAGTTTAGCACATGGTCATAGTTTAGATGTGGGCCTTGATGATGTTGACTTCAGGTTGTCAACCATTAGATGGATGGACTTGTTGACACATGATAATTCTAGTTCTATGCCATCTCATATAGTCAATCCACTTGGCTTGTCATTATTAGGAAATGTGCCAGTCACCAGTCATGCTAGCATAGATGTAGAGATGGAGCTAGATGAGGCCCAAAAAAATATGGATATATTGGTGGACATGATCGATGATAGGAAGTCTAATTATTATCAGATGCCATCATCTACACAAGTAAATCTATAGCTATTTTGTTCATGTTAAAATTTTAATTGTTTGAAACTAATAATTTATGCTTGTATACATCTCATGCCTTTGTAATTATACACTATTTTAATTTGATTTGTTGTACATGTACATGTATGTATTATAGGGGGCATGCCTCTTTTTACTGCATCTTTGATGCCAGATCATGTATGTCTTTGAGACTCATTTGATGATGTTAGTAGTGGATAGGTGAGTTTTAAATATTTTGAATTAGACACATGTACATATGTACATGTAAATTGCATTCAATTTGTAAATTTCAAAGAGATTTAATTTGATCACTTTCTCTTGAATATATCTAGGGGTCAAAACATCCTAGTGAGCATCCTAATTGTCAGTCTTCATACCACAATGTGAGGAGATATTATGATGATAGTCCTACACCTAACAATCTATAGTTTTTTTATATTATAGATTATTTAATCTAGACTTTCATCTAGAGAGACATTCATAGATTCTAGATAGATACTTGGATGTACACATGCATACTATTTGTATTTGATATTATCTTCTAATATCTATATTATACATATTTTTGTTATTGTTTGATGATTGATACATATATATTGTAAACTCAAGAATGATGTTTGACATATGTTTTTATGTTTAGATTTGTATACATGTTTGATGATTCACCTACATATATACATTCTCTAGACACTTCTTTTACATGTTAGATTATGTTGGATACTGTTCTAGTATATATTTGACAAAATTGATGTATACATATGTGGGTAATTTTTTTCTAAGAAAGTGATATTTAGATATTATTAAATTCCTAATTAGTTACATAATTCCTAATTTCTATAATTAGTTACAAATCATAATTTAATCTTGAAAAATTAAATGAAAGAGTAAAAGTATTGCAAGTGATATTTAGATATTATCAAAGTCTTAATTAGTTCCATATAACTTTCTTAGTTCTATAATTAGTTACAAATCACAATTTAAAGTTAAAAAGTTAAATGAAAGAGTAAAGTAATATATAATTAGTTACAAGTCCTAATTTCATCCCCTTAAGACAAGTGCTTGAATTTCTTCCCCTCTAGGAACATGTCCTAATTGTAAGAATTTGGTATAGCTCTAATACCATGTAAGAATTTTCCCTAGGGAAAAATTCACCCAAGATCAAGAAGCATAATAACTAGCACAAAAGACCAATAAAGTATGATCAGAATAATAATATGATATTTAATTCAATGTAATTGATTTGATTAATATGATATGTACACTAGAGGTGCCTATATGTAA
Organism: Cupressus sempervirens; assembly: GCA_028749045.1. Lineage (NCBI taxonomy): Eukaryota > Viridiplantae > Streptophyta > Pinopsida > Cupressales > Cupressaceae > Cupressus > Cupressus sempervirens. The sequence continues at coordinate 200,137,391 of CM053791.1, read as the reverse complement.
AGGCCTCTAAGATTAATCTAGAATGTCTAGGAGTTAGCCATACGATAAGGCTCACAACTAAGCACATGTCCACTAGGAATGAATTATCCTCCATTAAGCATAGGAGTTAGTGTGATGATGAGTGGATAAGCCTACATAGGTGTGTCATGTAAAATTATGTTGTAGACACCATGTGCTTAATTAAGAGTGTGAACAACTGTGTTGTCAACATGAAAACTTAGTTAATTATGCAAACTCCAGTGTTGTAGACACCATGTGCTAAATTGGAGTTTCTTACTCCTATGTTGTCAATAAGACAACGCATATGAGTATGCAAAATCCTAGGTGTCTAACCTAAGAAACAATAAAATAATGCATTTATCCTAAGTAAACTTAAGTAAAGTGTAAATAATAATTATTTACACTAACACCCCCCTTAAGTGCAACTTAAGGGAATGCACTTAAGCTCACAAAAGATATGATGAAATGCATAATGGGTCCTAGTTAGTAGGCCATGCTAGGTACCCAAGTACAAATGCAATGCTGAAATGCAATGAAATTATCTAGAAACAAAGAAAGAGGGAAAACCTCATGGGAAAAACCCTCCCCGAAAAAGAGAGATAAGTACAATAAAGAAAAATGCATGTACAGATGGAGTAATCAAGAACCCCCATTATGACATGCATCATGCATATAAAATATATAATCCCTTGATGAAGTCCCCCCCTTAGTGACGGATCTCATAATTATAAGTGTCTAAAGATAGAAGAAAATTCAATGTCAACAAATAACATTTCTCCCTTGAGAAAGAAGATACACCAAGTATAGGTGTAAGTATGCCTCCCACTATGGATAAGAAGATAGAAGAGGGATCCAGATGCAGTATGTTGTGGATGTTGCCTTTGAAGTTTGCTCATATTTTGACAATTCCTTGAAGAATGCAGATTCCATGAACCAATTTGGTGGATGCCCAAAACATGGGGGCATGCAAGGGAACATGTCCATGTATGAAGCTAAATCAACCTCCAAAGAAAATGAAGCATCCAGATAGGAAAATGTAGGAAAAGAAGTAATGTTTCTCCCCCAATGATGTAGGCACATCTATGAAAAAAACTCATTGATGACTAAAGAAGATGCACCATGAAAGCTAAATGATGGTCCTCCATATAGGAAGAAATGGTTCCATAGGTGTGGTAGAGAATGCTCCCCAACTGATAGGAAGAATCCTCAGAAAATATGATGTCTTAGGAAGTTGGAAGACAATCTCCAAAGATTGATATGTCTCCTTTGAAGTGAATGAGTCCTCCTCCAACTATTGTAAAGAAGCCACAATCATGTTAGAATGATCAAGTGGTTGAGGATCAAAGAGTGTCCTCACAATGAGTGAAGAAGTCTCCTCAATAAAGAGAAGATTGATGTTATCAATGATGTCTCCCACATCTTCAATGTGAGACTCCACGAATAGCCTTGAAATGTTTGGAAGTCATCCCATGAAATCAAAGTAGGAAGACATGGTAATACTTGTTGTACTAAATCAAGAGCATCTATGGCTAGAACTAGACCAGTAGAATCAACAGGAGCATCAAGAGGTGGGATCTCAACTAGAGTTGAAGGAACCATAATTGAAGTGACTAAAGATACAATGTCTTCTAGAAAGGGAGGAACTGTGGGATCTCCATATTCTTTCCAAAGAGCCATCCAAATATCATAAGGGTGAATGAGCTTTTTAATGACATGCCAACAATTAGAACTTATACTAAATATTATAATATCCAAAAGTATGTTAACAGGTGGCTATTGTTCAGTGGAAGAGATTAGTTCATTGGAACATATATAAGGAAATAGTTCCTTAAGCTCTCTTCTTAGATGATCAATGATTAAAGCACTCCATTTGTGATAGTCCCTTTTTGTCAATGGGGGTCTTACTTCACACCAACATGTGAAACAAAACTTCATGAGATTAATGTATGTATGCACCCCCAAAATGCGAAAATAATCAATCATCACCCCTAATGTATGATTTGGTGCTTAATAAGTAGTGTGATTACAATGAGCCACTTTGTCAATTTTGACCTTGGTGGACCTTTGATTTTTTTTTAAACAACCTCTTTATAGAGTACAAATCTAGAACTTTACAATGTACAACAAATTTGAAGCAATACAAAGAAAAAAAAGGACCTATTTCTAAAAGTGATATTTTTGTCCACACAAGCCTATAATTTGATTGTAGATCTAGAAAGTAGACAAAAAATAATGTGCTTTTAAAAAAAATGGAACTTGATTTCGAGTCTAGATGAGCCTATATGGAGTAATTTAAGTTGAAAAATGTAGGATTAGACAGGTACAGCCTCCAAAAATTGAAATTTTTGACAAATCTATGCACCAAAACCAAAAAAGAACTACACCGCTAAAAAGTTTAGGAAATTCTACCCAAAATCAAAAAAATTGCACCTAATTTGGAGCCCGGATGAATGAGATATGGCCTCCCAAAGTCAGACTATCAAATCAAAAATGAATCTAGAGAGGGGTCTGATAAAAAAAACATGAGGTTAAATTTGACATTCAAATGGTTGTCATAATAGTTCTATTTTTCCTTTGGATGATGGTTAGATGACCATCAAATTTAAGATAGTGGACTAATGACATTAGCAAAAGATTGCCTCCTTGGGATGATGTGGTAGCTAACTAGCCATACAGATGTATTGATATTATAAGGAAAATGACACATGGCCTATATAGCAGGTCTATGTGTCAATCCTCACTGTCTATCCTCCAACTAAGTTGGCAAATTTGGTGATGTGGTAGTTCATTGTTGTCTATAGAGGATCCTACGGATATGGAGGGGTCTAGGCATGACGTTGTCTTATGGTGTTGGTGCCAATGTGGAGAAGTCTTTGAATGTTGCATCATGGCTTATTGTAGGTGCCATGTGTGCACTAGAAGAACTATGAGCAGTGGTGCCAAGTTTCAAAAACATGGTGTCAAAATTTTGTGCAGCATCACCTAAGTAGGAATGAATGTAGGTAGTCTATAGTTGCCAAGAAAGGTGCTGCTAGGGGCCAGGTTTTAACTACCATTGGTGATAAGAGTAATTTGATGCTAGAGAAGGAATCAATGGGAGCTAGTTTTAATTTCTAACTAGGGGAAAATTAGTCCCACATTGCCAAAATGGAAGTGTTTGGTAGTGTTTAAAACATGAAATCTGTGGGTTATAAAACAATGTTAAAGCTCGCCAGTGTGTAAGCCATGAGTTGGAACAATCATCGGTTGTTGCATTCTCCAACAGATTTGGATACCCAAGCTTAGTTAGAAAATGTATATTTTGATGCCAAAATTTGAAGGGTAATTGACCAAAATTTGATTGATGTCGCCAGACTATGAGTTGAATATGTTAATGGAATATTTGATCGATCGAGGGAATATTCCTCCTACAAGGGCTAAGATTTGACTGCACGATTCTTGCAAAAAAATTCTCTGCAGGCCCTACTAGCCAAAAAAACTTTTCAAAAAATACAAAAATTTGAAAATAATTGCAAAGAAAAATTAATTATAGATCTAAAACAAATTAAATGCATAGATCTAATAAATCATACTAGATTTGCAAATTAGGACTTTAGGAGCTAGTTTGCAAAAAAAAAATTTCCTCAAAATTGACTTTGGCCCAACATACACAAATTTATAGTTGATTTTCACCAAATTGATGCTCTGAATGCAATGGTGAGGTCCGCTTTGGCTCTAGATGCTCCCAATATCTGTAGATACTCTAGATCTGAATTGAGGTGTCCTCAGAGAGGTGAAGCAAGATCAATCTCCAATGGCTATGAAATGACATCTCTATGGCTCTGATACATTGTAAGAATTTTCCTTAGGGTAAAATTCACCCAAGACCAAGAAGCATAATAACTAGCACAAAAGACCAACAGAGTATGATTAGAATAACAATATGATATTCAATTCAATGTAATTAATTTGATTGATATGATATGTACACTAGAGATGCCTGCATATAAAGACCTCTAAGATTCATCTAGAATGTCTAGAAGTTAGCCATATGATAAGACTCACAAATAAGAACATGTCCACCAGGAATGGATTATCCTCCATTGAGTACAGGAGTTAGTGCGATGATGAGAGGATAAGCCTACATAGGTGTGTCACGTAAAATTATGTTGTAGACACCATGTGCTTAATTAAGAGTGTGAACAACTATGTTGTCAATATGACAACTCAAATAATTATGCAAAACCAATGTTGTAGACAACATGTGCTAAATTGGAGTTACTTACTCCTATGTTGTCAACAAGACAACTCATATGAGTACGCAAAATCCTAGGTCGATCTCTAACCTAAGAAATATTAAAATAATGCATTTATCCTTAGTAAACTTAAGTAATGTGTAAATAATAATTATTTACACTAACACTAATTAGTTGCATATAAGTTCCTAATTTCTATAACTAGTTATAATCACATTTTAAACTTGACAAGCTAAATGAAAGAGTAAAAGTAATATAGAATTGGTTCAACCAAATTTCAAATCTCAAACATTTCAACCAAATTTCAAAATTTTCAAGTTGTTTCAAAATTACAAGTTGTTTCTATCTCATATTAAGTGGGTCAACTCATTGTTGGATAACATTTAATATTTTCCTATGATCATCAATATCAAGCCTTCACTTATGTCTTTTAGGTCTTGTAGCTGGATGAAGAGTTAGAGTAGTGGCAATAACATAGTTACTATACTAATATACCTTATTGGTAGGTTGATAATCAATAAAAAGAATCCCATTCTTAAGTACTCTTTTTCGCTTCAAATGTGTTCCCTGTACAACAATAGAACCTACATACACATTTAAAATATATCACATAGATTAATTAATTACTAAATATTTGTACACATATCCATATATATACGTCAATCAACTACGCCAATAAATTTGAATTCATAAAAAACATAGATGTACATACATGATTCAACTATATACTAACATGTGGGAAACATAACTCTATCCCTTATTTTAGTATTTTTTATCTTCTCTCTTAGTATGGTGTAACACAATAAATAATAGCTAACACCTTCTACATTTTTAGATTCTGCCATGACTACAATTATATTGCCTACATAAATTATATGTAAAAATTCCATATGTCATGTATATGAGTATATATATTAAATAAATTAACTAAAATTATGAAACAAATACACTTGTATATACATACATACCAACTCTAATCAACCCTAAAATATGGTCATAATCACTAGAAATCAATTGAATATCATCATAGTTTTCTTCCTCAAACTCATTCATATTGATAACATCTAGTGGAACCAAAGTCCATTCACCCACATATCTACATTCTTGATTAATGCAACCATCATATTTTTCATCAATGCAATTAGGAAAAAAACATGATTATTATCTTGTGTCCAATGACCACACATTACTATCTGTACTCATAACTAAATGCAAAGATTATGTCTTCTCTACCCTCTAGTATGCATGCATTGATCTTCTATCAAAACCTGAATGTAAGGTCCTTACATACATATAAAAAATGAGTTTTAAACATGTGTGTACATAATTTAGTTATCACCTAATATATTAAATATAAATTTGATTCAATGATATTATTCAAATTAACTAATACCTAATACCTTCCAAAACACTCTAAATGGTATGACTCGATCTGCTTGTGATGATGTGTTATCTATATTTGCTAGCACTGCAAAATGTGTTTTGCACCACTCAACCACATCATGAGAATTATTAATGTGATATCTATTATAGTCCATTTGGTACTTTCTTAAAGCACATTTGATACAAGTTCCCGTGCCATTATGCTCACTATTTCCATGTCCACTCTAAAAAAAACTCCAAATGTATGGTATATTAAGCTATTGATGATATCTACATAATGCATATAATGGTCTAGCTAATTTAAATTGTGTTGCACATCCATCTAACCATACAAAAAAAAAAAAAAAACATTTAAATGCCTTTATTTTTTAAATATTCAAAAAGTGTCTGAAAATAATATTTCACAAAATGTATGTCATGTTCTTTGTCATCACTAATGTAAAAGTGATACTCTTTTCTAATGACTTGTTCTTGATCTATATGTTTAGCACCATCCAAATAATTTTGTGCATGTTGATAAGACACTTGCACCATAATAGTAACCCCCTCTGTAAAGTAGTATTCTAGATTAACTTGTTTTTAGGAAATGGAGTAATTCTTTGAAAAGTCAACAATAGATAAAAAAAAAATTCTAAGTGGGAAAGTTTCTCTTAGTGTTTGAAACTATTATGCTTGCCACTTAGAAAAAAAAGCATAATGTATATATGGTTGAATCAATTTAGAAAAATGTGACATAAATTCTCTAGCAGGTATCTCATCCTCTACATATTCTAACCTTGTTGATTCTTTTCCAACTTTTATTTCTAACTTTATGTACATATATCTCTTAGATTTTAACATCCTCATGATTAGTATATTCATCTCTCAAAGAAAATTTATTTAGGTTACCATATGTTTCAGAAGTTCCTCTTATGCAATCTATTTCACCTATTGCATGATCATTTGGTTTGTCACATAAGATTGATATTATGAATTGGCTTGGTCAAATATGAAAAGAATTTTGAGAACCGCCAATTTCTTCTATCATCTTTCAGAACCCTTGATAGTAAAAATCAAATTCTACATGATATCAACAACATGTTTGAAAAGATTTATTTATCTTCACAAAATAAGGTTTCAATCTTTCAAACATTGTTTGTCCAATCTCTGTGTTAGGATTTAAATCACAAAATGAGAGATACAATTCATGTTTCATGACATCTAATAAATTTTGTGTGTATTGAAAATACTCCTTAGGCCCAATCCTCTACTTGATGATATCTCTTCTATTTGGTGAAGGATGAGTATTAACAATCCAAAATTGAATAACTAAGTTCTTAACTATTATCACAATCCTATCAGAATGAGGAGCTCTACACATTAGAACCCAATTTCCTTATAATATACAATCATCAAAATTATTTCTCCTTTTCAGATAATGTAACATCATCTGTCAACTATACCCAATATTAGATGATAGTGAAGAGACCTATCTTTTTTTCTATAATTTCTTATTTGAAACAAATGTTAGTATCACTCTTTGTGCAATGGATTTATCTATAGATTTAGTTTTTTTCCCAATGGGATGTAACCCTTCCATAACACTTTCAACAATACCTTTTTGTAGTATAGAAGTCTTCCTCTTTTAAATACTTGTATCTATACCCAATAGTTTCAATGACTCTTTTAATTCATCTTTAAGAATTGAAATTGATAATAGTTGAGTTTTCTCCACTGTATCAAGATTCTCAAATTGTGCAATTATTTCTTTAGACTTTTTATTCAATTTCCTCTTCCTAGTATGTGTAGTTTTACTAGCATGTTCTCTCAATATCTCCACATCCATTTCAATCAAATGATCTATGTTTCTATAATTAATTTGTCTCATCAATCTTTGAGTAGATTAACATTCTCATTTATTGTTTGATCTTGAGCTGGAAGAAAGATTAAAATAAAGACTTAAGATGCAACTTCTTTTTAGGGGACATATATTTGTATACACAAAACTTGTGAAATATTAAATACAATTTTATATAAACTTCAGATGATCCTTCCTTGATATCCATTGCTTCATCTTCAATTTCTCATGTCCAACATTTTCATCATCTACTACTACACATGTGTTGCGACTCAAAATTGAAGCCCTGATTTTGAGCACCATTATAAAAATCAAGCCCTATAAGAACATTTTAATGCATGTATACCTGATTGTCCATTTGAGGCCTAAGAGATGTTTAATATTTCTAGCACCCTAAATTCAACATATCCATGAATTTTATGAATATAAATTTCCATTCTAAGTCATTCTATGAAGTTCTATTTTTTAGCAATGTTCAAATCTTCATTTTTGCCAATTGTCAAACAATGGCATGAAGCCTAGTTTGCAATTGAATATCTCACACTTGGTAATGTTTCATGACCTTTTTCTTTATAAATTTTTAGTATGCATACCAAAAAACCTATGTTTCATATTTAAATTCATTTTGACATATTTTGACTAGGTTTTGAATCTCTCAAAGTTGGTTGTTTATTATTGTCATGTTGATGTAAATTGTTAAGAATTTTGGGAGGCTCTGTTTGACCTATTATAACTTTGATCTAGTTAACCAAAATGTGAAAATTCCTTTTTTGTTGCATTTTAGACATCAAAGACTTGCTATGTTTTAGATTTGAGCTTATGATGAATCTGTTTGATCAGATTTTGAATGCAATTTCTTAAGTTTTGTTGGTGTCATAAAATATAGATTGATCCTTACCCCTATTCGGGATGTTATAAATATGAATGCATGATAGGCGAGACAAAATGGATTTTTCCATTGTATTGCACTCTAAAAATAATTTAAGTGTGCCAATCTTTAAGTCTTGAAAAATCCATCTGCATACTTTCCCAAGTCCATTCCATTTGTAAAAATCACTTTTTGCCATTATTTTGAGTTCTGCAAATCCAAGTAGCCCATTTTGACCATTTGTTAAATTCACCTAGTTTTTTGTCATAAGCCCAAATAATAGAATTATACTCTCCTCATGATAGTAAACCAACATCCCAATTTTTATTCTCCCAACTATCAGTTTCACCTATTTCCAAAGCCAAAACCAAATGCAATTTATGGGTTTCTGACATGTTTTCTTGCAGGTAGTTCTAAGAAGACAACTTTGACGGTCAATAGCTTTTGAACCCAAATTCATCATGAGAAATGATTTGATAGGGTACAAGGGTATGGAATAAAGAACTAACATGTCAGGTCTTAAGGCTCAATTATCTGTTTTGGTCAATTTTTAAAGCCAATTAGAGGCCCCTTTGGCACGAAATTGATAATTTTTAAATAAGGTAGTAAAATGAGTTTTTAACTGTGAAATAAGATTTGAATTTGATTCTAATCACTTCCTAGTAATTAGTGAATCAATTTGAAACATCAGGTGTTTAAGTTGAAATTTTTTTTAGCCAGACCCACTTTGGAGCCTGGCTATTTCTATCAGACTAATAAGATGTTGGGGAATGGAGGTGTTTTAAAAGATGTTATACTAAATTTTTCCATGTTGATGTTTTTGCATATGAGCATAATCATAAACAAAAAATGGTCCATACTCAATAGGTGCAAAAAATATTGAAGATCAAGCATTACTTGAGCTCAAAGTGAGACTAAATCAATATATAGATTTACTTGGAGCTTGAGACCTAAGTTTAGAGGAACCCTACACTAATTGGTCTCACATCACCTACAGTGGAGGGCTTCTTATAGTTGCACACTTGGAATCTATGGGATTTTCATATACCTTATCCTTTGTATCGGTGATTTGGGATTCCTCAATATCCTAAGACTACAATATAAACAATTTACACTCATATGCTTAAACTCTCATTTCAAATTGAAGTGTCCTCAAATCAAAAGTTGGAATCTGATTGTAAGTATTGGAGGGACATATTTTGATTAAGTAAAGAGATTTCATTCCCATCCTTGAGAATTATGTAGTAGTTTCCAAATAGCCTTCCCCCCTTTCTCTCTTGTTTTCCTCTCATACATGGTGAATGGAATTTGATCTATTTTCATTGGGAAATTTGAGGCTTTGCAAAATGATCTCCATGATATTATAAAAGGAGGAGGGAAGTGCTCTAGTTGGGGATCTAGTGACTAGGAAAGTAGGTTGAGATTTGTTGGTTCAGTTCCATTTTGATGTTGTTATTGTTAAGATCAAATAGAGGGATAAAAGATGTTAGAATCTAATTTCTAGTGCTTTGTTCGCAATTGTCCCTTATTAGTCTCAAATTCAATCACAATCTAGAATAGGCATTAATGTATAACTTCTACTTGTACTAACCAACAAAGAGACAATGAGAAGTACAACCAATTAGTTGCATTTCTTGAGTACATGCCATCATTTTAATTTCAAAGCACTACAATCTCCCAACTCAGCTCACCTCCCATTTCTTCTTGCACCATTGTCATAAAAGGTGAGTTGACCATGGCAGGTGAGAGTCTTATAAAGAGCTATTTTTTCCCACTAGAATTACTTGAACATTTTCAAGTTATGATTGAAGATTTTTGGGTATATATTAATCTACTAATGGAGTCTCATAGAACTAATGATATTAATGAGAATTAGATGGACATAAATCATTATGAAAGTGCACCTAATAATGTAGACATATATGCACTTATCGTAGAATATATTGTGAAAGTAAGGATCCTAAGAAGTGTAGCTAGAAGTGGGAGGAACATTTTACAATTTTTACCAAGAGCATCGACCAATAATACATCCTATCTCTATATCCCACATGATGATTTGCTTTCTATATCTCCATTTATATTTCCTAAAGATGTCATTTTCATGGTGTGCTAAAATATTTCTCCTGATAAGTAATGTATTTGAGACCTACTTAGGACATCTATCCCTATGAAAGAATAGGACCTTTGGTGTGGTTTCAGATAATTTTCTAGTATGTGTGGTCTTTTGGGCCTCTCTTGTAGGCATTTTTGAAGGTAGGAAGAGGATTTTTATGTAGCACAATAGGCAGGATGGCAACCATTGAGTGGTGAAAGGCATTTGATGCAAAGTGTGATAGATGTTGATTTAAGAGTAAGCGGATTTAATCCCACATTGCTAAGATGAGGTCATTCTAAATCTTTTGAATATCTCACTACTAAGTTACTAAGTGTCTTCAAGACAAGAATTTTGAGCCACAAGGAACTCATGTGGGTTCTATGGCCAGTTAGAGTGGAAGGAAAATAAATTCTAAACAATGTGTACAGTTACTAGGATGATGGTGTGGAATTCTAACCAAGCAAGAGGTGACAAATGGCAACAATCATATGAGTTATAGAGTGAAACATCATAGAGGCTTCCATGATGGGCACAAAAATTAAGGTAGTGACATGTCAAGGTTGGATAGGTGTTGCAATGTTGCTATGTCACTAGTGATGTGGTGGACTCAAGATTTCATGGACATAAAGTGAGAAACTACCATGTCGCAAGGCCAGTGATGTGGCATAGATTATGAGGCTGATGACTAGATAGTGATGCAAACATAGATACCATGTGTCATGACATCACTATGTCATGATGACATGGCAACCATGCTGATGGGGACAACAACATGGCGACCCAATGAGAGGCTACTATGTGGCAGTGGGCCCAAAAAGACATGGTAGAATGAGGACCAATCTGGTGGTGCCACATGGTACCTGGGTGGTAGAAGTACTAAAAAACTAGATGGTAGGGTAGGAATCAATAGAATCAAAATGTGACACATATCATAGGAAAGTCAAACTAGTTTGACCTAAATGGAAATGGAGGGAAATTTGTAATTTCACAAAAAAATATTTATTATTATTATTCTAGTTTTCTAAATTTGGAGTGTCATTTAAATGAAAATGGTTTTTATTATATAGTTTTGACTTTTGAAAAATTTAGATACTTATAAACAAATGCATATCTTAAAGCCATGCTAGGGACTTGAAATTCAAACTCATCTTATGGGCATCTTTGATGTGCTAATATAGCCCTGTTATATACCTTTAGAACTAGGAGAGGATGAACTTTTCATTTTTGGAGTTTGTTTCTACATAGGATGCCATCTATTTGAGTTATTCAAGGTTTTGTCTTAGACATCGATTTTTCAATTTCAATTAGGTATAGTAACTCAGACTTGATGTATGATGAAATGATGAACTGGGTGAACACTAGAGGTAGTAAAAATGCAGTTAGGGACAATTTTCTCACCTCCAAATTGGTTTAGTAAAGATATTATTAGCATTTTAGATGCATTTTAGATATTTTGGCAAAACAAGGGTTTTCATCATTAAGGAAGAGATATTTCAAGTTTATTACACAACAATGATGAGAATTATATTAGATTTGAGTTGTAGAAAGATGAGAGATGCAACACAACAATAGGGAATGAAGATTCAAGTGGACACTTGTCACTTTCAGATTAGATCTGAGATTACATTCCATTCCTATGTCTCTCTCTTTCTCATTAATTGTAAGGGTTGGCAATTTTCACTATGAGACCAATTGGTCCTAGTTTTTTATATGTTCCAATTTTGGATATTTTTCACTACTATGATACCATTCTCTTTAGCATATTTTTCTTGTATAAACATTAGTAAATAAAGCTAATATAGATAGTTTTGATCTATTTAATGGTTTAAGGAGTTATTTGTATGCATCTTGAATGTATAGTTTCAAAGAAATCAATACAATGAGAAAAAATCTTCTTAGTTTCATTTTGATTCTCATCTCCTATCTCTATAATCTACAATGTTATGTGGTTTAGGGACAAATAACTTTGACCTATTTGCATCCCCTTAAGGTTGTATGTCTAATATGTTTTGTTGTTGAAACAAAGATCCAAGTAAATGCTTGATGTATTTGATAGGATTGCTAGTTATTTGAGAAGGATATTTCATGACAATGGGGTATTTATGAGCACTGATATCTGATTTACAAAGTGATAACATAGATCTGATATCTTGATGTATGGAATATGTCACTAGTACCATAGATGTGTGTGTCATTTGTGAAATTTCCCAATAGACAAGGCACCGATCAACTACAAGATCAACTTGTTATTAATGTTGCATATTTGGGGATTTGTTGAAATCAAACTCATAATCATCCATTTTGCTTTCTATTTAAGAGCGAAAAGGATTCCCTCACTTAGTTTATCAATTTTCTAGGTCATGTTATTAGCTATTTTGTGTCTATGATCTTTGCATAAGTACAGAAAATATAAGGGTTCTAATCTACTTTGTTTTAGATTTAATTTTATGCTTTTTGGAACACTAACTTACCATATAAAAATCTAATAGGTCCATCCACCTAGATTTTGTAGAGCTTGAAGTAGAAGAAGGGTCTAGCCTTATAGTTGGCCTAGTGTATAAAAGGATACATTACAGATGGGAAGTAGTTGCTCCTAGATGTATTATGTTCTCATCAGGGTAATTTGAAACCATGATGTTTCAAAACACCAAAAAAAATGGTGACTCTGTCAAGGAAATAAGATGGCAATAAGCCTGGTTAAAAGGACAAGAATATCTAGTGTAAATTGAATATCTTAGACCTAGATTTTAGTATGGTTTTTCCCATCTGAGTCACCAAAAAAATGGTGACTATGCTGGGGAGTCTATGAAGAAATTCATTGTTAAAAGTACTGGAATCTTTGTTATAAATTGCATTTTTAGAATCTGTATGATAGAAAAACCTTGAGAATTTGAAAAAGATTCAATACAGTAGGAAGAATTTTCTATAATAGCAAGGTTATGAAGTGTTTCCCATTTCTTTGTTGAAGATTCATGTCTCCCAATAATGTTTTATCCATTTACAGTAGTAGCTTTGAAGGTTGAGCGTACATTGTATTGTTAAGAGAGTCTATCTTCAATCAATTTAGTCAGATTTTGTTTTCAAAGTGTTGTAAAATTAGAGTCAAGAATGAACAAAAGCTTTTGTTCTCTTTTTCAAGTTTGTAAATCTGCAAGAGTGGTTTGATGATTTGCATTTCTCCTACATTTGAAGGTTTGGTTTAGATTTGTCAGTGAAAAATTATATTTTATTTCTCACATGCATGAGTGGGGACTCTAAATCTCTATACCAATTTGTTCCTAGTTGATTTTATTGTAATAATTTGAAGGACTTTCAAGTGTATGGGAAGATTTGAAGCTTTTGATAGTCTCTTAAAAAGAAAGCATATGTTCTTGATAAGTTTTAAAGTGTTGTTTGCAATCTACTATTATAAGAAATAGAAGTATTAAATTTTAAATCATAACAATGATTTCTTTATCCACTTTCAAGGAGGTGGTAGCTCTACATGGTTTTGGTCAGTGGGGTGAAGGATTTTTAGTATGCACCCCTGCCAATTTAGTAGATCAAAGTTTAACATTAACACTTGAGATATTTTTTATTTTCACATTTCTCTTTCATGGAATGCCAATTGTGAGAAATGGTTGGCACATTTCATTGATTTTAAACACTAGAAGGAAGAGGTAGAAAATTTATTTTAAGATGAAGTCAGATCTTAGATCTGAGATTAGTTTGCCAAGTTCTGAAAGTTTGGAGATTGTGGTTAACAACATTGTTATGTTGAATAAATAGATCTACAATAAGATTGCCAATATCATAAGAACTTCAAAGTAGGAATTACTCAAGGTCTAAATGCCAAAAAATGTTATCTAAATCTTAAATTAGTAATCAACAAAATGCCTTTTCATTCTAGACCTAAGGAATCTTCCCTGCCTAGTATTTTCCTTGATGTTTAAGTGCTTGATTCAATTAATTGGCTAGAATCTATAAGATTACAAGAGTTTTTGCAAGTTGAAAGATTCATTAAGGAGATGGAAATTGATAATTATAGAGTTCAAGTTGTATCTTCTAATTATAATAATGGATGTGCTAAAAGTCAAGGTAGAAATGAATATTATGACTCTGTATATAGTGATAATCTATCTTCCAAGTGTGAAATATGGATTCAAATGCTAATGAATCATATGATTGTAGTCAACATGAGGAAGATGGATATGAAAGTGAAAATGAACCTTGTTATAGTGAATATGAAGTTGAGAAATTATATAATAGCAGTGGAGGTAGTTCTTTCCATGATGATAATGAATGTTGTAATGATTCTAGTGTTTTAGATTGTTATACTAATGTTTATGTTGTTATGAGTCCTTCATGTCATCTGGATAATAACCACAACAAAGAGGAGAATATTTGTGAGGGACCCTTCTTGAGCCCTAATGAAATTTCAGCTGTATTGGCTCGTGACTTTGAAAAGCATGTAAGTGTTTCTAATGATGCTCATATTTTCCCCTATAACATTTTTTCATTCATTCAAGTTACTTCCCCAATTTTTGATGTGGAAAGAGATATAGAATCCAAACAATCTTTGTTAGATTTTGGAGGTGTATATGACAATACCTTAAATGTCTTTGCACATGACAACTTGTTAGATGCAGAAAATGTTAGTGAAGGGAAATTTCACATTGTTTCATATTTTTCTACGTTGGTGATAGTGTTGCAATCCATTTTGATGTTTTATGTGATTAAGAGGAAAATAGTGAAATTTTTCAGCCCGACGATGGATTTTCTTTATGTGCTTATAAGTCTTATAGTAATAAGTTCAAGGTTCATTCTGATAGTTTGTTAGATGAAGAAAATAATTGTGATCAGCGTAGTTTAGATTAGCACTTTTAGGATAAGTTTTTGTACTTGGTGACTAATCAATTATTTGAGTGTCAAGAGGTTTTAGTGAAAGATAAACCTAATTTGATGATCAACATGACTACAAGTAGGTAGTGATTAGATTTCACATACTCCTCACACCCAGATACAAAAGGTGAGTTGCAAACTTTTGACATATGCAACTTTTTGAACAAATTAGAATATGAATCCTTTGTGTTTTTGATTGATAGCATGCAATAGCCATATGTAGATGATGGTTTTCAGATTGATTCTAGTTTGCATGAGCATGATGATCTATATTTTCATAGTGAGCATGATGTAGAAGTTAATGCCAATTTGTACATGCACAATGAGAATGAAGATGTAGATTATGTTTTTTCCATGGATTTCATTCAAGATGCTAATTTGGTTGGTGAAACTAATAGAAGAGATGTTTACAACTTACCCCTTGAAAGTGCAGATTAAAATAAGATATATGATAGAGGTAAGAAGTTTTGTTGAAGTTTTGGTGGCCCAGGGCCATAATTTGTATTATTTAGGCATAGTTGTTTCCTTTCTTTCAATAAGCTATTCGACAGAAGTTTTTGCTGTCAAGTGTGTCGTCTACTTCTTTTGGTGATTTTGAATCCTTTCCATGCCCATAGGGAATATGCATCTATAGATAGAGCCACTATTAGGACTCAAAATTGAAGCCTTGATTTTGAGTATCATTATAAAAATCAAGCCCTATAAGCGCATTTTTATGCATGTGTACTTGGTTGTCCCTTTGAGGCCTAAGAGGTGTTTAATGTTTCTAACACCTTGCATTCATCATATCCTTGTGCTCCATAAAGATAAATTGCCATTCTAAGTCATTTTATGAAGTTCCATTTTTAGCAATGTCCAGATCTACATTTTCGCCCTAGTGTCAAATAATGCCATGATGCCTAGTTTGCAATTGAATATCTTGCACCTAATAATGTTTCATGACTCACCACTTTGGGAATGTTTAGTAAACATACTAGAGAACCTATATTTCATATTTCAATTAATTTTGACATATTTTGACTAGGTTTTGAATCCCTCAAAATCAGTTTTCATTGTTGTCATGTTGATGTAAATTGTTCAGAATTTTGGGAGGCCCTATTTGACCTATTATAACTTTTACCTAGTTGACCAAAATTTGAAAATTAATTTTGCATTGTATTCTATAGGTTAGATAATTTTTATGGTTTAGATTAGAGCTTATGATGAATCCATTTGATCATATTTTAAATGCAATTGCAAATGCAATTTCTAAATTTTTACTGGTGTCATAAAATGCAGATTGATTAGTACCCCTATTTGATATGTCATAACTCCGAACCCATGATAGGTGAGACCAAATGGATTGCACCACTATATTCCACTATGAAAATACTTTAAGTGTGCCAATTTTCAAGTCTTGACAAATCCATCTGCATACTTTCCCAAGTCCATTACATTTGCAAAAATCACTTTTCTACTATTGGTTCTAGTTCTACAAATCCAAGTAGCCCACTTTGACCATTTGTTGAATTTGTCCAGTTATCTGTCATGAGCCCAAATCATAGAATTATACTCTCCTTGTGACAATAAACCAACACACCAATTTTCATTCCCCAAAGTGTCAGTTTCACCTATTTCCAAAGCCAAAACTTAATGCAATTTATGGTTTTCTAACATGTTTGCTTGTAGGCAGTTCTGAGAAGGCAACTTTGACGGTCTGTATATTTTGACCCCAAAGTTATCATGAGATGAGGTCTTATAGGGTACAAAAGTATGGAACAAGGAACCAACATGTTAGGTCTTAAGGCTCATTTATTTGTTTTGGTTAGTTTTTAAAGCTAGTCAGAGGCCCCTTTGGCACAAAATTGATAAGTTGCAAAAAGGTAGTAAATTGAGTTTTTAAAGGTGAAATAAAAGTTGAATTTGATTCTAATAAATTCTTGGTAATCAGTGAATCAATTTGAAACATCGGGTGTTTAAATTCAATATTTTTTTAGTCATACCCAATTTGGTGCCTGACTATTTCTATTAGACTAATAAGATGTTGGGGAATGAATTTATTTTAAAAGATTCTATAGTGGTTCCTTTCATGTTGATTTTTTGGCGTATGAGAATAATCACAAACAAAAAATGGTCCATACTCAATAGGTGCAACAAATATTGAAGGTCAAGCATTACTTGAACTTAAAGTGGGACTAAATCAATCTATAAATTTACTTGGAGCTTGAGACCCAAATTTAGTGGAACCCTGCACTGGTTGGTCTCACATCACCTAAATTTGAGGGTGTCTTATAGTTGCGCACTTGGAATCTATGGGATTTTTAGATACCTTATCACCTGTATTGGTGATCTGGGAATCCTCAATATCCTAAGACTACATGATAAAAAATCAACACTCATATGCTTCTACTCTCTTTAAAAATTGAAGTGTCTTCAAATCAAAAGTTAGAATTTGACTCTAAGTATTGGAGGGATGTATTTTGATTAAGTAATGGGATTGCATTCCCATCTTTGAGAATTTCACAATAGTCACTAAATAACCTTCCCCCCTTTCATGTTTTTCTCTCATACATGGTCTATGGAATCTAATCTATTTCCATTTATAAATTCGAGGCTTTAAAAAATGAGCTCCACAAAATTATAAAAGGAGAAGGATGGAGGCAACCTAGTCAGGGATGTAGTGACCAAGATAGTAGGTTGAGAGTTGTTGGTTCAGTTCAACCCTAATGAAGTTATCATTAGGATCAAACATAGGGATAAAAGAAATCATAATCCAATTTCTACTCTGTTCACAATTGTACCTTATTAGTCTCAAACTCAGTCACAATCTAGAATAGCCATTAATGTATAACTTCTACATCTACTTACCAATAAGGATATGATGATACTATGACCAATCAGTTCCATTTCTTGAGCACATACTATCATTTTTAATTCAAAGTACTACAATTTCCCAACTCAGCTCACCTCCCAATTCTCCTTGCACCATGTCATAAAAGGTGAGTTGACCATGGTAGGTGAGAGTCTTATGAAGACCTTTGTTTTCCTACTAGAATTACTTGATCATTCTCAAGTTATGATTGAAGACTTTTGGGTACATATTAATCTGCTAATGGAGTCTCACAGAGCTAATGATCTTAATGAGAACTGGCTAGACACAACCCATTATGAAAGTGTACCTAACAATGTAGACATGTATACACTTATCATAGAATATATTGTGTAAGTAAGGATCCTGAGAGGTGTAGCCTAGTGCAAGAGGAACATTTTATAGTTTCCACGATGAGCATTGACCAAGAACACATCCTATCTCTATATTGCACATGATGATTTTCTAATTGAATCTCCATCTACATTTCATAAAGATTTCATTTTTGTAGCTTGCCAAAAGATTTCTCCTCAAGAAGTCATGTGTTTGAGACCTAATAAGCCTAACTATCCTTGCAAAAGAATAGGACTTTTGGTGTGGTTTCAAAGAATTTTCTAGTATGTGTGATCTTTTAGGCCTTTCTTGCAGGTGTGTGTGTAGGTAGGGAGAGGATTTCTATATAGCATGACAGATAGGATGACAATTATTGAGTGGTGGAAGGCATTTGATGTAGAGTGTGGTAGATGACAATTTAAGAGCAACGGGATTTAATCCCACATTGTTAATATGAGGTTATTCTAACTCTTTTAAATACCTCACTACTAAGTTACTAAATGTCTTCAAGACATAAGGCTTTTGAGCCACAAGCAACTCATGTGGGGCCTATGACTAGTTAGAGGGGAAGACAAATAAATTTTGAACAATGTGCACAGTGACAAGGATGATGACATGGAATTCTGACCAACTAGGAGGTGACAAATGGAAACATTCAGATGAGTTATAGAATGATACATGGTAGAGGCTTCCACAATGGGCACAAAAATTGAGGCACTGACATGGCAAGGTTTGACAAGTGTTACAACATTGCTATGTAGCTAGTGACATGGTGGACTCAAGATTTTATGGTGAAAAAGTGATAAACTACCACATGGTAGGGTTGGTGATGTGGCATGGATTATGGGTAGTTGACTAGATGGTAACATAGACAGAGATGCCACATGTAGCGCTATTGTTATGTAATGATGACATGGTGACCATGGTGATGGAAATAGTGACATGGCAACCCAATCAGAGGTCACCACATGGAAGTAGGCCCAAAAAGATGTGGCAAGATAAGGACCAATCTAGTGGTGCCATGTGGCAAAAGTATTGATAAATCTAATGATAGGGAAGGAATCAGGTGAATCAAAATGTGACATGTGTCATAAGAAAATCAAAATAGTTTGACCCAAATAGAAATGGAGGGAAATTTCTAAGTTCATGAAAAAATATTTTTTATTATTATTCTAGTTTTTTGAATTTAGAGGGTCATTTAAATAAAGATAGTTTTTATTATATACTTTTGACTTTTGAAAAATTTAAATATTTGCAAACAAATGTCGACCTTAGAGTTGTGCTAGGGACCTAAAATTCAAACTCATCTTCTAAACATCTTCAATCTACTAATATAGCACTATTATAGACCATTGGAACTGGGAGAGAATGAACTTTCCATTTTTGGAGTTTTCTTTTGTACAAGAAGTCATCTATTCAAGTTATTTAAGGTTTTGTCCTAGGTATCCATTTTTCAGTTTCATTCAAATCTAGAAGCTCAAACTTGATATATTATGAAATGATGAACTAGGTGAATGCTAGAGGTAGTAAAAATGTAGTTAGGAAAAATTTTCTCACTTCCAAGTTGGTTTAGTAAAGATATTATCAACATTTTAGATATTTTGGCAAAACGAGGGTTTTCATCATTAAGGAAGAGATATTTCAAGTTTGTTACACAACAATGATGAGAAACATATCTGATTTCAATTATAGAATTATGAGAGATGCATTGCAACATTAGGGAATGAAGATTTAAGTGGACACTTGTCACTTCTAGATTAGATTCAAGATTACATTCATTTCCTATATCTCTCTCTTTCTCATCCATTATAAGGCTTGGTAGTTTTCATTGTGAGCCTAGCTGGTTCTAGTTTTGGACATTTTTCACTACTATGATAGCGTTCTCTTCAACATATTTCTCTTGTATGAATAACAATAAATAAAGCTAATATAGATAATTCTAATCTATTTAGTGGTTTCAAGAGTTATTTGTGTGTATCTTGAATGTATAGTTTCAAAGAAATGAATACAATGAGCAAGAATCTTCTTAGTTTCATTCTAATTCTCATCTCCTATCTTTGTAATCTATAATGTCATGTGGTTTAGGGAAAAAGAACTTAGACCCATTTTCATCCCCTTAAGGTTGTATGTCTAGTATATTTTGTTGTTGGAACAAAGAGCCAAGTAAATGCTTGATTTATTTGATAGGGCTGCTAGTTATTTGAGTAGAATATTTCATGAGAATGGGGTCTTTATGAGCATCGATGTTTGAATCACAAAGTGATAAGATAGATCTAATATCTTGATGTATGGAATATGTCACTAGTATCATAGATGTATGTGTGTGATTCCTAGAATTGCCCAATAGATAAGGCACTAATCAGCTATAGGAGATTCAACTTGTTCTTACTATTGCATATTTGGAGATTTTTGAA
>CM053791.1:200051497-200111497 GCA_028749045.1 Cupressus sempervirens | reverse complement strand
TACTCTCATGAAATCAATTCCCCATACAAAACCCACCCACCATACCCTAATCCAAATTTTTGAATTAGATGTGGGTTTTGGCTGAAATTTTATAGGTAGTTGCATGAGGAGGAGTTTTTTGGATTGTTAATGGAGCTACGTTTGATAGGTGGCAATTTTAACACTTTTCTAGGAGCCTGAAATTTTGTCTTAACCTTTGAAATTGGTTTTTTGTGTTTTTTTCCAGTTTTTTAGAAAGTTGTTTTTTGTAGTAAATCCAAAATCATATTCTTGATTTAGTGGATTAGTTGGCAATTCATCATGCCTAGTTGGGGGCTTTTCTTGGAAAAAATTGGGATTCATAGGATGGGTTTTGGAAATTACCAAAAATGGAATTTTTTTTTTCTTCTAAAAATTTGCCAAATATGGTAACTTTTAGAATTGTAATAAGTAGGCATTTTCTTTCATTATAAGGTAGAGTAGAGCTGGAGAAGTTTAATAAAGAATCTAGTATTCTAAAAATCTATGTTGTGTTAATATTTTTGAAGTATTATTTTTGATAGGGTTTGGGCTACATCATTTGGTATCAAAGCAGGAAGATGGTGGGAGAGGAAGAGGAAGAGAAATAGAAGGTGTCACTCCAATGCAAAGATTTATGTTGAATATGTAGAGGTAGATTGAATGGCTCAATAAGAGATTGGATAGTCAAGGAATAGTAGTAGCACAAGGAGAGGATGAATCAACTAAAGATGGAAATCAAAGAGGTGTTAATCAAAATGAAAAAAATGAAGAACCCTTGGAAGAGTTGAGCTATGAAGATAGAGTACTTTAGGGTTTAGAAGAAAAAATGAAGAGATGAAGATCAAAGTCTTAGACTATGCTAGTAGTATTAAACTAGAAGAATTGATAGACTAGCTAAATGAGATGGGTAAATTTTTTGAATGGAAGTCTATGGTAGAGGGAAAGAAGATGAAGTTTTCCTGCACAAAATTAAAGGGACATGCAATGATCTAGTAGGATCACCTCCAAAAGGAACAAACTAGAAAATAAAAGGAAAAGATCAAAACATGGAGCAAGATGGAGAAAAAGATTTGAGAAAAGTTCTTATCTTTAGATTACTCACAAACCCTATTTCGTAAGTTCTATAATTTGAAGAAATTTTTTTCTTATGTACAAGAGTACACAAATGAGTTCTATAAGTTATCCGTGAGAATAAAGCATCGAGAAGATGATGAGCAAGTGGTTGCTAGATATATGAATGGCCTTAAATTCTCTATCCAAGATGAATTGAGCATGCATCATGTTAATAGTATGGAGGAAGCCTACCAATTAGCTCTAAAGGCTGAAGAAAAGAAGAATCAAAATACAATTAGAGGAATAGATGAGGAAGAAGGGGCCCCTCAACACCATTTTGAGGAGGTTCTAACTACAACAAAGGAGAAACCTCCCAAGATTTCAATAGAAATACAGATTCTAGACAAGATCCTACAAAATAGGAGAGAGGAAGGGGATTTTAGTTAGGACAAGGTTATGGTAGCATAAGATGATGGGAAAACCAAAGGAGGCCCTTTACCTATTCTAGATCTGGAGAAGAAGGATATCAAGCCCTTGAATGCTCAAATTATAACATGCTAGAAATAAATCAAGGAAGATAGCCTAGAGTGAACCTGGCTTAGCTAGAAGAAGAGGAGCAAAAAGTTTCACTAGATGTGGGAGAAATCCTCATGATGAGGGGATCAATGATCATCCCAAAAAAAGATGAAGTTCTTGTAAAGAACTTTGACAATTCATGGCTCTAGACCAACATTTCTAGAACTAGATGTAGTTCTGGTGGAACGGTAAGTCAAGTTATTATTGATGGGGGTAGTTGTGAGAATACGGTATCTAGAGAAATGGTAGAGAAATTAAATTTGCAATGTGAGAAGCACCCTGTCCATTTTCATATTGCATGGTTTAAGAAAGGGAATGAAGCAATAGCTGATAAAAGATGTTTAGTCAGATTTACCATAGGAAAATTTAATAAGGATGAGATATGGTGTGGTGTTATCCCTATAGATGTTTGTCATATGTTGTTGGGAAGACCATAGCAGCATGATAGGAAGTTCATCCATGATGGGGAGAAAAATACTTACACATGTTTGAAGGATGGCTCTAAAGTGGTTTTGTTTCCACTTAAGGATGCAAAGAAGAAAAAAACCATGTTGTCTGCAAGAGAATTTGTCAAAGAAATGAAAGTAACACTTTGTTGTTATGCACTAGTACTAAAAAGAGGAGAAGAACAAGAAAACTTGGTGCCACCCAAGGTAATGAAGGTGTTGGAGGAGTTTCCTAATGTTGATCCTAAGGGACTAGCTAATGGTCTTCCATCCAAAAGAGATATTCAACATCATCTTGATCTTATTCCTAGAGAAACTTTACCTAATCAAGCAACCTATCAATTGAATCCAACACAACATGAAGAGTTGAATAAACAAGTGACCAAGAACTAATGCAAAAGGGTCTAGTTAGGGAAATCCTGAGTCCATGTGTAGTACCAACATTTTTTACTCCAAAGAAGGATGGCACATGGACAATGTGCATTGATAGAAAACCAATCAATTTCCTATTCCTTGGATAAAGGACATGATGGATTAATTATTGGGGGCTAAGTAATTCAACAAGATTGATCTCCAAAGTGGCTATCACCAAATCTGCATTCGAGAGGGAGATGAATGGAAGACAAAATTTAAGACAAGAGACAATTTGTACGAATGGATGGTTATGCCTTTTGGGCTTTTGAACACACCTAGCACATTTATGTGGTTGATGAATATAGTGTTGTGACCTTATATTGGTAAGTTTGTTATAGTTTATTTTGATGATATTTTTAACTATAGTAGAAGCAAGGAAGAACACTTACAACACTTGAGAATCATCTTGAGTGTCTTAAGGAAGGAGAAGCTCTTTGCGAACTTGAAGAAGTGTAGGTTCATGCAAACTTGTTTGATCTTTCTAGGCTTTGTCATTTTGCAAGCTGGTGTTCAAATGGATCCAGAAAAGATAAGAGAAATCCTAAAATGGCCCAGTCCTTCTAGTATAATAAGAGTATAAAGTTTTCATGGATTGGAAACTTTGTAGTAAAAGCTTATCCAAAATTTTAGTAGTATTGTAGCACCCATAATAGACTATACTAGAGTAAGGGAGTTCACATGGACACTGGATGTTGAAGAGAGTTTTAAATTCTTGAAAAAAATGATAATTGAAGCTCCTATATTGACACTTCCAAATTTTGACAACTTTTTTGAAGTAGAGTGTGATGCTTCAGATATTGGGATAGGTGTTGTTCTTAGTCAAGTAGGTAAGTCTGTGGCCTTCTTTAGTGATAAATTGAATGAAGTAAGAAAGAATTATTCCACCTATGATCTAGAGTTTTATGCAATTGTTCAAGCATCAAGACATTGGAGGCACTATCTGGTCCCACATAAGTTTGTGTTGTTTATTGATCATATTGCTCTGAAATATCTCAATACACAAAAGAAGTTGAATATTTGACATGCCAAGTGGGTATCTTTCTTATAGGGATATAGTTTTGTCCTAAAATATAAGTTTGGAAAACAAAATTAGGTTGTTGATACCTTGAGCAGGCACGCTACACTATTAATCACAATGAAAATTGAGGTCACTAGTTTTGATGCTATTAAGGCCTTGTATGAAACTGATGATGATTTCTAGGAAATTGTAGAATAGCTAAAGGCTTCATCTTCTTGTAAGTTGGATCATGTGAAAGGTGACTATTTTATGTAGGATGGTTACCTCTTTAAGGGTAAACAACTATGTGTACAAGGCAGATCTATGCAAGAAAATATTATCATGGAATTTCATAATGGTTGACTAGCTGGACACTTTGGAAAGGAAAAACCAAAAAACTTGGTTGAAGATAAGTATTACTGGCCCAAGATAAAGAGGGACATCACTAAATATGTGGCAAGGTGTAGAATCTATCAAGTGGCTAAAGGACACTCATAGAATATAGGATTATACATGCCTTTACCAGTACCCATTGAAACATGGACTAATGTGAGTATGGATTTTGTATTGGGTCTCCCACACAGTTAGTGAGGTAATAATTCTATGTTTTCTAGTTGTTGATCACTTTATAAAAATGGTCCACTTTATTGCTTGCAAAAAGACCAATGATGCAACTAGAGTATAGCAGAACTATTCTTCTCAAAAGTTGTTTGTTTACATGGCCTTCCAAAGACCATTACCTCTAATAGAGACACTAAGTTATTGAGCCATTTTTAGAGGACTCTTTGGAGGAAATTACAAACACAATTATAGTTTAGTAGTGCTTATCATCCTCAAATAGATGGACAAACATAGGTAGTCAATCGAAGTTTCAGAAATTTGTTATGTTGCATTATGGGGGAGAAGCCTAAATAGTGGGACTTGGCATTGTCATGAGTAGAATTTTCCTATAATAGTTCTGTTAATAGATCCACCAAAAAATCTCCATGTCAAATTGTCTATGGTAGAAACCCTCAAGGTATTCTAGATCATGTGTCACTTCCCTTGGGAGATAGTATTAGTGATGATGGAGTTGTCTTCGCTGAATACATTCACCAGCTCCAACAAGATGTTAAATAGAAGTTGTAGGATAGTAATGTGGATTAAAATATTACTACAGATGCTCCTCGAAGACAACAAATATTTTCTATTAGTGACTTGTTGATGGTTTACTTGACGTGTGAACAATTTTCTACAGGCAACTATCATAAATTGAAGTATAAAAAGATTGGGCCTTACAAAATCATCAAAAAAATTAATAATAATGCTTATGAGGTCAGCTTACTAGAAAATCTTGACATTTCC
Organism: Cupressus sempervirens; assembly: GCA_028749045.1. Taxonomy (NCBI): domain Eukaryota; kingdom Viridiplantae; phylum Streptophyta; class Pinopsida; order Cupressales; family Cupressaceae; genus Cupressus; species Cupressus sempervirens. Next base: position 200,106,667 of record CM053791.1, on the reverse strand, counting down.
CCTATTTTTAATGTTTCTAATTTATACACATTCCATAGAGATATTCCCAATGTAGATGATAGCTAGGGAGTGGATTGGAAACATCACCTCCCCAATAAGAAGAAGGAAAAGATTGCCAAAATTCTTGACAAGCAGACTACCTTCACAAGGCATGGCCATCATAACATATACCTGATATAGTGGGATGGTTTACCTAAAACAAAGAGTACATGGTTATCTAAATGGGCAATAATGTAGTTGGATCCAATAAAATTGTAGAAATTCATAGACAACCACTTGCAAGAGTTGTGTTTCTTTCAAGAAGGGGAGAATGATGTATTAACTTCTAGGAGTCATAACTTTTGACTTGGATGTGGGTTCTGGCTGAATTTTACATGCAGTTGCATGAGGAGGAGTTATTTGGATTGTTGATTGAGCTAAGCTTGATAGCTAGTTGTTTTGACATTTTTTGAAGAGCCTAAAATTTTATCTTGACCTCCAAAATTGGGTTTTCGTGTTTTTTTCTAGTTTTTTAGGAAGTTGGTTTTTTGTAATAAATCAAAAATCATATTCTTGATTTTGTGGATTAGTTGACAATTCATCTTGCCTAGTTGGGGGATTTTCTTGGGAAAAATTAGAATTCATACGATGGGTTTTTGAAATTACCAAAAATAGAAAATTCTATTTTTTCCAAAAATCTACCAAATATGGTAATATTTAGAATTGTAATAAGTGGGCATTTTCTTTCATTGTAAGGTATAGTAGAGTTGGAGAAGTTTAATGAAGAATCTGGTATTCTAAAAATTTGTGTTATGTTAATATTTTCTGAGTATTATTTTGACAGGGTTTGGACTACATCAATATATGTGTGTGTGTGTGTGTGTGTGTGTGTGTGTGTGTGTGTGTGTGTGTGTGTGTGTGTGTGTGCGTGCGCGCGCGTGCGTGTGCGTGTGCGCACAACTAGGAAACCTCAAACAAAGTTAAAAATTATCCTCTATTATGCAATTAAAATAGATCTAGATCCGATGTATTCTAAAGAGTTCCTAATGATGTAATCTACCTCATATACATATATGTATACATAGATGCACAAATATACAAATACATACACACACACATATGAAAGCATGTATAATCTATTACAATGTACTACTTACCCCATACTTGCATGTGTACAATGTGCATGTCTATCTTACATTTCTATTTGACATGTCTGATGTGGTTGAGGTCCAAAGAGTTGTAGTCATCTATGAGTCAAGATCTACACAATGTACTTCCTATCATTGTCTATGATATAGATATATATTTACATACATTCTTGTCTATTATACAGATTTATAAGTACCAGGCATCAAGTTCCTTGAATTGATAGGATGAGTGTGCTCTATCACAATATCTCAATGGTAAGAGAGGAGATAATATACAAACTCAAATCCTATCATAAACCATCATTGTCCTAAAATATGGAAATGTATTTGACTATCTACCTATCTGAACTTGTCAAGGTAAGATAAATTCATGAACCAAACCTTGAACATGATAGTCTTCTATTACATGATTATGTCATGTGAGTTTTATCACATGTTTACTTGGCAAAATAAATTTATTAAGATTAATTATAACTTAGGAATAATTAAATCTTATGACTACAAGACATTTCAGCATAAATGATTCATTAAATATCTTTATTTATTTTAAAATACTTTAAAATAAAAAATTTAATTATAAATTAAAAATATTTAGTTAATTATTAAATAAAAATTCCAAATTTAGTCATAATGATTTTTAAAATCAAGTTGCGTATTATATGTGGCTAGATTTTTTAATTATAATTATTCAATAATATTTAAAAATATTAATTCTAAATTAAGTTATAATTATATTGTTTAAATTCGTATTAATTAAATCAAAATTAATAATTAAAATTTCAAGTTAATACTTTGATTTAAGTGGTTATATTAAGTTTCATATTATAAAGTCATTAAAAATAAATAATGCAACTTAAATGATATTTATTATAAAATTTGAACTTAATATTTTCAAAATAAAGTTGAGATAACTTACTTAACTTAAGAATTAGATCATTAAAACATTATTTGTGTCATTTGAAGGTTGAATTCCATTTTTAGAAAACCTAATGAGATTTTTCTTTAAATTAGATAAGATTTTCATGTGAAAGGTAACCCAGTTCCAAGCTAAGATTATTTTTGAGATTTTCCTAGGAAAAAGAAAAAGGTAACATAGTTCTAAGCTAAGATTATTTTAGTTGAATATTTCTTCTCTCTTCCTTTCTAATTGTTTCATGGTTTAGTTAGGTTTTTTTCTTTCAAAGTTGATTTCTAATTTTTTTTTTTTTATGTATTACTTTTGAGATTTGTCTATGTGATTGTAGAAATAATTATTTTATTTTATTTAAAAAATTTGAAATTTCTATTTTCTTTTGAAAAAAAGATTGTCATGTGAAGGGTAACCTAGTTCCACGCTAAGATTATTTTTGAGATTTTCCTAGGAAAATAAAAAAAGGTAACACAGTTCTAAGCTAAGATTTTTTGTTGTTGAATATTTCTTCTCTCTTCTTTTTTAATTGCTTCATGGTTTAGTTAGTTTATTTTTTTTCAAAGTTGATTTCTAAGGTTTTTTTTGTTTTCTTAGCTTCTTCCTTTCTAATTGCTTCATGGTTTAGCTAATTTCTTTTTTTTTCAAAGTTGATTTCTAAGGATTTTTTTAGTTTTTTAAAACTTAAATAATTGTCTTCTTTGTGCCAAAATGAATTTTTATGTATTACTTTTAAGATTTGTACTTTTGAGATTTGTCTATGTGATTGTAGAAATAATTATTTTATTTTATTTAGGGTTTGTATATTATTTTAAGAAATATTTTATTTTATTTTTAAAATAGAAATTTCTATTTTCTTTTGAAAGAATTTATTTTTAGTGATTCTATTTTTAGAAAAACTATTTTTTAGAAGTTTCTATTTTTAGAAATTTTTTATTATAAAAAATTCTATTTTTAATAACTCTATTTTTTAGAAAAAATATATATATAAATAATGGGAATAATTGTATTTGAAGTTAGCAAGAGCCTACACCACAATGGTAAACTATGTGTTTCTTATTTGGGAGGCCTTAGGTTTGAGTCTACTCTAGCATAATAAATAATAAAAATAATTAATCACAACAATCTTGAACTAATTTGAACTTGTGAGAATTGTGGTTTTAAGACCCATATATATGAGAATTATAGTTGTAAGGATGGGAATGGCTTACAATAAGTGTTGGGGTCCACAAGTGGTTGGGATCACTTATTGGATCTAAATCAATAAAGTGGTAATATGATACAATGAATAAGGGGTTTTAAAATGAATTAACATGATATAAACTCCTCATCTATGTTTAAGTACTTAATTGAGGTCTTGACTAGGATGGTAGTGATAGAAGATACTTTATTGAGGTCTTGCATGGTTAGTAGCCTTGTTTGTATGAGAGGTTTATTGATGTTTTATATGGTCACTTGAGTGTTGTTGTCTAGATAAGATGAAATGTAAGGATTAGATGAAACTCAAGGATTAGCTTCCATCCATGTATTGTTCATTCTAGTTTAGTGTGTGTTGCCTATACATTTAAGTATTGATCTTGAGATTAGATAGACTAATAGGATCTCATCCTTTGATTTGTGAGATTGGTTTTGTGGTTGATATCTATATGGAGTCTATTTTTATCTCCTCAACACAAAGAGAGTGATCCTACTTTCGATTCTATGAGGTAGGGTGGATGGTAATGTAGCCTTTACTATTGAGATATATTTTGACGTCATGTACCAATACTAGATTATTCTGTAGTATTTACATTATCATGACTCATCTTTGGACTTTTTTTAATCTTCTTATCTTATTATCATGTGTTATTTTTACTTATTGATCATGACACTTTCATGAGATTTATATGTACTTTAATTTGTGTATAATACCCTACAACATGTGCAAGTGGATGTAGAGTTTTTTGTATTAATTTGGATATTGTATTGGTGAGATTTTTTAATCTCATATGTGATAATGTTCTTAGTCATTCATCTAAATTATATGAGATGTGTTTATTAATTATACTCAATGGAATTTAATTTATATCCTTGATTCTACATTTTGGAACCCTTACAAATTTGTAATCGATATTTTGAGTTGCATTTTATGCATGTATTATCTTGTCGTTACTTGCTTTGGCCTTGTCAATGAACTATATTATTTTTACATTATTATTAGTAAACTCTAAAAAAAAACTATTCAGTAAACTTAGTTGCATTATTTAGATTAATCTATGTTGGGTTCCCTAGTGGGACATTATATCATGTGGACTTCACTATGTGAACTTGAATCATAGCATGTGCATTCATGGCATATTAAAATATCCTTCAATTTTCAAAAAATATTGCCTCTAACTCCTTTTTTCTCACCCCCTCCCATATTTAGGCAATATATTGCCCCCATTTTAAACCCCCTAATATAAACCCGCACCATGTTGTATTGCCCCTTTAGTGAAGACTTTGTAGATTTTCAATTACCAATCCCATAAGATGTTGACACCAAATACTTATGAATAAGTGGTTAAGTTATTGTAACTTTATTACATGTCACATACATGGAAATGGTTAAATTTAAATAAATATTATTGGGACAAATTGGCTTCAAACCACCTTGACTTTTGATCAATTGTTTGTTAAAAATAAAAATTATATTTCACAAATTTCTTAATCTATTTTTTGTTGTGCTCTAATAGTTTGTCTTGCTTTATTTCTAATAGTTTCCCTCTCTTATTTTGTTGAACTTAATTGTTTTATCAATTTGTAACTTTGTCCTTATTATCCTACAAATTTCTTACCCCTTTCAAAATCTTTCTTTATTTTAATAAAAAATATATAATTTAATTTTTTTATCTACTTGTAAAATTTAAATATAAAAATAACTAAAATAGATTAAAAAATTACAATCTAATCTTTTAGAAAATCTAATTATTCAATAACTATTTCCATTTTTTTTAACTGTCTCATTATTTTTCATGAACTTGAAACTTTATATATATGAAGAGTAAGTGCGTCGGAATTTTATATCTAGGATCTTGTCTCTATATTATTGCATTATCTCTCATATTTAATCAACAAATTGTCTTAAAATACAAGGAGAAAAAATGGAATAAACTAATTGAGTTTTGCTGTTAGAAAATCTAATTATTCAATAACTATTTCCATTTTTTTTTAACTGTCATGTTATTTTTCATGAACTTGAAACTTCATATATACGAAGAGTAAGTGCTCAGGAATTTTATATTTATTTTATATCTAGGATCTTGTCTCTATATTATTGCATTATCTCTCATATTTAATCAATAAATTGTCTTAATATACAAGGAGAAAAGATGGAATAAACTAATTGAATTTTGCCGTTATAATCAAATAGCGATTGATGAAACCTAACCTTTTTAACACTTTCTGTTTATTCGTATTAATATGGCCATACGCATAAGTATTTCCTTGATAACAAGAAATTTGCCGTATGCATTTATCATCGTGGAGAACAAGGATTCTTGTCGTATACATTTTCAATTGCTTACAGAAATTTCCTTCGCCATTTCTATGCATTGTGAAGACCGTCTATAACGCTGCATTTCATCTTTGAACAAAATACTAAGCGGAGTTATCAAGATTGCATCAGAGTTCATCATGCTATTTATATAGGGAGTTTTATGTAGTGGTAATCATTACACTTACAATGGCCACCTTTTACATAAGCTATCTTCAGCTCTCCATGCTTTTCTTTCTGATAATAACTTATGCCCAAATGTTATGCTCTGCAGGGCAAGATGTAAAGGTATAAATTTGGAGTTTGTGATTATCTTATTTTATAATATTAGATTTATGTTTCTTATTGAAATTGTGAAAAAATTGTTTTATAATCAATATTTCAAATCACATTATATAAATAATTAGAAATTATATTCTTTATCAATTATATTTTACAAAATATGTAATACTTGTAACAATTCAGCTTTATGTGGTCTACATGGGCAGCACTCCCGCACAAGAAAATGGAGAGCCTTACACGGCAGGAGTTTCATTGCACCTTGAAATGCTTCATACTGTGCATGGAAGGTTATATTATATCTTATCTATTCTTATATGGAATTGTGATTTAAATTATACTTTTTTTTGTGTGTGGAAAGTTGTGATCTGTTAAGCTCAAACAAAACGGGGCTTCGAACCAGCCAGAAAAAACATCAAGTCATTAAAACAGTTGAAAAAAAATTGGATTTGTTATTATTATTGTATTATGACATTTAACATTCTTGATTATTTGTAGTTGTAATTGATTGTTTTATTCACCTCTTTGTGTAAGGTTTTTCGCCTCTGATTTATAACTTTGATAAAAAAATGTTTTCCATGATTAAAAAGATATTCTAAGATAATTTTATATAATTGTAATGCTGTTATTAAAGTCGGGAGGCAGCAGAGAAATCTTCGAAGCATAGTTATGGAAAGAATTTCGGTGGATTTGCTGCCGTGCTTTCTTCATCTCAGGCCAACCAGATCTCAAGTAAAAGAAACTATTAATTTATTTCAATGGCTATTTTTCTTACTATTTTGGAAAATATATACAGCCCTTTAATTAATCTACATATTTGGTGTACAGATATGGATGGCGTGGTCTCAGTGTTTGAAAGCAAGAAGCTGAAAACCTTCACAACAAGATCATGGGATTTTGTTGGCTTTCCTGCATCTGCTCAGAGCAATAATTTAGATTATCAGAATGATATCATCATTGGTGTTTTGGACACAGGTGAAATTAGCAACACAAGGAAAGATTTCTGGTTGATAGAACTTTTTATGAACATTTCAACATCCATTTTAACTAAAATTTGAATTACAAAGACTACTTTTATCATTGAAAAGACTAGTTTTAAAAAATGTTGTATTGTAGGAATATGGCCAGAATCAGAAAGTTTCAGTGATGCTGGATTTAGCCCAGCACCATCTAAATGGAAGGGTGGATATCACACAACATCAGACTTTCCTTCCTGCAACAAGTTAGACTCATTCATGCTCTCTTCTCTTTTGTTATTATAAACAGTATTAGTAATTCATTAATTTACTTATAGAATTAATGTATAATTTCTTTACATATATTGTGAATGTACATTAATATACATGTATGATTTTGGTCTTAGTTTCTACTTCAATAATAACCTCTCCTAAGTCTATATATCTCCTACTTATCAAATCTATATATATTTTTACCAACAAAAACTATACACCTTTTTAGTGCAATTTAAATTGGTTTATTACATTATTTTTCCTATGCTAAATTAAGTTTATATTATTTGTTTAAGGATTTTTTTAAAAACTATTACACAAATAATGTTTTTAATACAGAAGTCAATAAAATTCTACTGATGTAGCTGAAAATGAGACCAATTTATTAGGAAACTTGTGGGGGCAAAGTATTACCATAGTTTCTCAGATGATCCACCACCTGAAGGAGATTATTTGTCTCCAAGAGATGGAGATGGCCATGGCACACACACCTCCTCTACTGCTGCTGGAAATCATATAAACAATGCAAGTCTCTTTGGCATTGCTCAAGGAGATGCACGAGGTGGGATCCCTGGTGCAAGAATTGCAATGTACAAGGTTTGCTGGCTGGATGATTGTACTGAAGCAGACTTTCTTGCAGCATTTGATGATGCCATATATGATGGCGTAGACATTATTTCTGTCTCACTTGGCACATGAGATTTTCCTCTTGACTACTTTGAAGATGGCATTGCAATTGGATCATTTCATGCAATGAAGAGGGAAATTTTGGTATCAAATTCAGCTGGAAATTCAGGACCTTATAGGTCTACTGTTGCGAATTACTCTCCATGGTCTCTAACTGTGGCTGCAAGTACCGTGGATCGCAAAATGGATGCTAAGCTTCTTTTAGGAAACAACTTGTTTATACAAGTAAATATCTCTCTTCTATGAAAATTTCTCCTTGTCTTTGTTTTTTTAAATGGTTCTTAATGCTTAATTTCAATTGCGTTTAATCTATAGGGAATTTCTGTAAACACATATACTATGGATCAACCATGGTATCCTTTACCATATGGAGAAGACGTTGCTAATGTATCTGGAGGCTTTAGTTCTGGCGACTCTAGGTAATAAAAAAAATTTAAGTATACAAATTTTGAACGGTAAATTAAATTAAAGAATAGTATATTAATATTTTTTTTTCTCATCAATGAAAGGAAACTTTTTATTATAAATAATTTATATTTTGATAAGGAATTTATAAATATTGTTTTTGTATTTTTTAATTTTCAGCACTTGTGCATTAAGTTCTCTAGATAGCATCAAAGTGGTGTTGAAATATTAATTGTGGTTGGTCGTTTCTCCCTAGAGCCAAACGCCTACCTACCTCCCTAATAGCTTCCAGAATGATCAAATGAATTTATTGCATGGTAGGTGAAAATTTTAAAATCTGAAAAGAGGGGAAAAAATATGACAAAAGGAATGATTTGATTCATTCGACCAGACAAGAGCGAGAAGAAGAGCAGATCAGAAGTTGTAGAGAAGGAAGAAGAGAGAAGTGATTAGCAGATCCAAGCATCAGAGTGCGGAGAGAAAAGGAAGTTCATTTCGTGCCTGTAGTTGCATGTGTTTCTTCTCTGATCATTTTGTAAGTTGAATTTTTTATTGTTTCATTCATCCTGTTGAAGCAATGATTGCTCCAGGTGTTATTGTATACAACCGTTAGAGCTGCAAGTTTGAAGTTTAAAGTTTGAAGTTTTATCAATTTAAAGTTTAGGGTTATTTTAGGGTTTTCTGGTTGAAGCCGAATGTTCTCATATTTTGTAATAGTTTGAATCCAAGTTGAATAGAAAGCAAGCAGGCATACTTGAATCCATTTGTCTTCCTCTATTCATTGCATTTGAAAAGTTTTATTTGGAAGCTTCAAATACTGGCTCTCTGGTTCTAATGGTGGAAGTTGTTCACGTTATAAATCATCACTCGCTGAAGTCTTGTTAAAGTCTTTATTTTTCACAATGGTCACCGAGTTCACTCGATGCTTCCTTCTACCGAGCTCCACCCTGTAGTGGTTATCGAGCTCACTCGGTATCTTTTGGCCACCGAGTTATTGTTCTTTGGTTACCGAGTTCTCTCGGTAAGGTCTTCTGTCATTCGATTCCTTTGGTTATCGAGCAAGAAAAATTGTCACTCGGTAATAGTGTTTACCGAGTTGTTTCTTCATCTACCAAGTTGCTCTTCATTTACCGAACTAACTCGGTAAGCTCTCCTGTCACTCGGTTTCTTAAGTGCCAAGCAACTTTTTGGCACTCGGTAATAGTTGTTGCCAAGCAATTTTTTTAAGTTTAGGGTTGTGAGTTTTGAAGTTGTATTAATATTTCTCACATAGTATCAGAGCTTTGAGGGCCCACATCCAAAGTGAGTTAGGGCATTTATTTTCTTGGGATATTTATCATGGCAGGAGATGCAGGAAAGATATGGCAGCGGCCACCACCTTTCAATGGAAAAAATTATGATACATGGGCAAAGAAGATGAAGATCATTATGGTTGCTAATGATTTGTGGGAGTTTATAGTTAATGGATTCAATGATGTGACTGACCCAGTTTAGTATGTTGTCCTCACAAATGCACAAAAGACTCATTTAAAAGAGTTAAGGAGGAAGGATGCTAAGGCATTAAGTTTGATTGAAGCAGCAATGACAGAAACTATTTTTCTCAAGATTGCAACAGCAAATTATGCAAAGGAAGCTTGGGATATCCTTGAGATGAACTTCAAGGGGACTGATAAAGTTCGTACAGTAAAGCTGCAGAACATAAGGAGGGAGTTTGAGAACCTTCAGATGAAGGAAAATGAATCAATTGCAGACTTCAATTCAAGGACCTCTAATGTGATTAACCAGCTGAAGTCAAATGGAGAAGACTATCAAGAGCAGAGGATAGTGGAGAAGATATTGAAGATTTTATCTCATAAATATGAAAATTTGGTCATGACCATAGAAGAGGCAAAAGACCTCACTGTTTTGAAAATGGATGAGTAAATGGGTACACTTCAAACCCATGAGCATAGGATCAATAGATCTACTTCTTCATCTTCTCAAGAGAAAGCATTCAAGGCTCAATCAAATCCAAGAGGAAGGGGGAGAGGAGGAAATGGCTCAGGCAGAAACTCCAGAGGTAGAGGCAGAGTTAATGGAGGACAAATAAATGATGCAGCAGAAAGCTCAGGAAGAGCAAATGGAGCAAGTAGCTCACAAAATACTTCAAGAGGAGGCAAGAAAAATTACAACTCAAATAAAAGTAATGTAGAATATTACTACTGTTATAAATATGAGCATTATGCAAGTGAATGTTGGAAGAAGTAAAATAATTAGTTAGGACAAGCAAATGTGGCTGATGTGAATATGGGAAGTGGACCCAATGCTGCTACCTTCATCATGTGTAATGTTGGTGAAGAAGGAAGCCCTGAGGTTAGGTACCTCGACAGTGGATATAATAACCACATGAGTGGTAATGAAACCTTGTTTTCATTCATTAACAAGAGTTTCAAATCAAAAATTAAGATGGGTAACAATGGAACCCTACCAGTTGTGGGCAAAGGATCTATTATGGTCCACACCAAGAAAGATGAGAAGAAAGAAATACAAAATGTGGATTTCGCCCTTGGTATGAAGCACAATTTGATGAGCATTGGTCAGCTCATTCAAAATGGATACAAAGTGTCGATGGAGAATGACACGTGTGTCATTCAAGAAAATGGTAGGAGCAAGAACTTACTTGCAGTAGTTCAAATGACAAAAAATAGAATGTTTCCCTTGAGGATAGAGACATGTTTCTCATTTCAAGTTGGTGCTGCACCTCCCACACAATCAGCTCTAAGGAGAGTGATTGAAGACCCCTTATGGCTATGGCACCTCAAGTATGGTCATCTTGGCTATGCTAGTTTAAATTTATTGTCAAAGAAAAGAATAGTAGAAGGTTTGCCACGCATAAAAAATTCATGTGACAAGTGTGAGGCTTATATTTTGGGTAAGCAACATAGGCTTCCCTTTAATTCTGAAAATTTTAAGAGAGCTAGATATCCACTAGAGTTAGTGCATATTGACCTAGTCGATCTTATGCAAGTTACTTCCATTGGGGGGAGTACTTATTTTATGACATTCATAGATGATTTCAGTCGTAGGACATGGGTGTAGCTTTTAAAGAACAAATCTGAAGCATTTGATAAATTTGTAAAATTTAAAGGCTAGGCTGGAAGAGAATGTGGACATTATATAAAGGTCCATAGATCAGATAGAGGAGGGGAGTATACCTTCAATTCTTTTGTAAATTTTTGCAGGAAACATGGAATAAAGAAAGAGCTCACAGCCAGCTATACACCACAACAGAATGGAGTGGCTGAAAGAAAGAACAGGACCATTGTTGAAATGGCAAGGAGCATGATGAAAGAGAAATGTCTCCCAACTGAATTTTGGGGAGAGGCTATGGCAACAATAGTTTACCAAATTAATAGGTGTCCTACAAAGGCAATTCATGATAGAATTCCAATGGAAGTATGGTCATGAAGAAGATGGACAGTTGAACACCTAAGGGTGTTTGGATGTGTTGCATATGCATATGTGTCTAAAGAGCAAAGGCAGAACTTTGATGACAAAGGTGTAAAATGCATTTTCACATGGTACAGCCCAGAATCAAAGGCATACAAATTGTATGACCCATTGAACAAGAAGATGATGCTTTCAAGAGATGTGGAATTTCTTGAAAATAAGTTTTGGTATGGTCCAATTGATGAGTCACTGAGCACCTCAAGTAAAGTGCCACTTATGAGTGAAGAGGATGCTGATGAACAACAAGAAGAAGGAGTAGATAGAAGAAAAGGCAAGCAGCCTCAGTCATTACTGAGCTTCTTTAGGCATGACCAAGTGTCAATGCCAAGCAGTAGTAGTGAAGATTCTGATCCCACACTCTCCTCCCTATTACTAAGAAAGACCAAGAGTCTTAGGGAGATATACCAAGATGAAAGGTATGAAGATTATGATGAGAGTGTTAATTTTGCATTATTTTCTCATAGTGATCCAATTTATTTTGAAGAAGCTATTAAGGAGAAGGGATGGTGTGAGGCCATGGATGAGGAGATAGATGCCATAGAAAGGAATGAGACATGGGAGCTAACTGAATTGCCTCCCAAGAAGCAAGTGATTGGAGTTAAATGGGTCTATAAGACCAAATGCAATGTTGAAGGAAAAATTGATAGGTATAAGGCAATGCTAGTAGTCAAGGGCTACAAACAGCAATATATTAGCAACTATGATGAGACCTATACCCCGGTTGCAAGAATGGAAACCGTGCGCACTGTAATAGCAATTGTAGCTCAGCACAAGTAGAAGGTATTCCACATGGATGTGAAGTCCACCTTCCTTAATGGTGTATTGAAAGAAGAAGTGTATGTGGAGCATCCACCTATTTATGAAGTTGCAGGTGAAGAGAATAAAGTATATAGATTGAAGAGAGCTCTTTATGGGCTCAAGCAAGCTCCACGAGCATGGTATAGTAGGATTGACTCATATTTGATGAGCAATGGCTTTAGCAAAAGCAATGGTGAGCCTACTCTCTACATCAAAGCAAAAAATGGAAATGTGTTGATTATTTTCTTGTATGTAGATGATTTAATTTTTTCTGGTAATGACAAGGCTCTAATTGGTGAGTTCAAAGAGGCCATGAAAAGTTAATTTGAAATGACAGACCTAGGTCTCTTGAAGTACTTTCTAAGCATAGAAGTAAAACAAATGCATGATGGCATCTTCATCTCTCAAGAAAAGTATGCAAGGCAGATCTTGGAGAGATTTAAAATGTAGAATAGTAAGGCGGCCTCCACACCAACAGCAGTAGGTCTAATGTTGAGCAAGGAAGACTCTAGCAAGAGAGTGGATCCAAAACTATACAAGAGTATGGTTGGAAGTTTAATGTATTTGACTGCAACTCAGCTAGACCTAATGTATACAGTAAGTCTAATTTTAAAATTTATGGAAACTCTAAAGGATTTCCATTGGCAAGCGGGAAAGAGGATCCTAAAGTATGTGAAAGGTACCAAGGGATTTCAAATTTTGTATACTGCGAATAAAAATTTCAAGTTGGTTGGTTACATTGATAGTGATTGGGCTGGAAGTATAGATGATAGAAAGAGCACTTTCGGATGCATGTTTCATATGAGATCGGGTGCAATTTTATGGGCATCCAAGAAGCAACCTATTGTTGCTCAATCTATAGTAGAAGCTGAATATATAGCAGCAAATGCAGCAGCATGTCAGGCTATTTGGTTAAAGAGGATCTTGACAGATTTGAATGAAAGGAAAGAGGATGGAACCATAATTTATTGTGACAACATCTCACATATTGCATTGTCCAAGAATCCAGTTTTCCATGGGAGAAGCAAACATATAGAAATCAAATATCACTTCATCAGGGAGTTGGTGGAGAATGGGGATATCAAAATAGAATTTTGTAAGTCTGAGAAGCAGCTAACAGACATATTTACTAAGCCATTAAGCATTGGGACTTTTTTACACCTAAGAGAGTGTCTTGGTATAGTTGATTTGGATCAGTAGTGATCCTTATTTTTTGGCTCGGGATAAAGGGAGAGTGTTGGAATATTAATTGTGGCTGGTCATTTCTCCTTGGAGCCAAACGCTCACCTACCTCCCTGACAGCTTGCAAAATGATCAAATGAATTTATTGCATGGTAGGTGAAAATTTTAAAATCTGAAAAGAGGGAGAAAAGTATGACAAAAGGAATGATTTGATTCATTCGACCAGACAAGAGTGAGAAGAAGAGCAGATCAGAAGTTGCAAAGAAGGAAGAAGAGAGAAGTGATCAGCAGATCTAGACGTCAGAGTGCAGAGAAAAGGAAGTTCATTTCGTGCTCGCAGTTGCACGTGTTTCATCTCTGATCATTCTGTAAATTGAATTTTTTATTGTTTCATTCATCCTATTGAAGTAGTGATTTCTCCAGGTGTTATTGTATGTAGCCATTAGAGCTGCAAGTTTGAAGTTTAAAGTTTGAAGTTTTATTAGTTTAAAGCTTAGGGTTATTTTAGGGTTTTTTGGTTGAAGCCGAATGCTCCCAAATTTTGTAATAGTTTGAATCCAACCTGAATAGAAAGCAAGTAGGCATACTTGAATCCATTTGTCTTCCTCTATTCATTGCATTTGAAATTTTTTATTTGGAAGCTTCAAATACTGGCTCTCTGGTTTTAATGGTGGAAGTTGTTCACGTTATAAATCATCACTCAGTAAAGTCTTGGTAAAGTCTTTATTTTTTGCAGTGCTTCCTTCTACCAAGCTCCACCTTGCAGTGGTTATCGAGCTCACTCGATATCTTTTGGTCACTGAGTTGTTGTTCTTTGGTTACCCAGTTCTCTTGGTAAGGTCTTCTGTCATTGGGTTCCTTTGGTTACCAAGCAAGCAAAATTATCACTCGATAATAGTGTTTATTGAGTTGTTTCTTCATCTACCGAGTTGCTCTTCATTTATCGAGCTAACTTGGTAAGGTCTCCTGTCACTCAGTTTCTTAAGTGGCGAGAAATTTTTTGGCACTCGGTAATAGTTGTTGCCAAGCAGATTTTTTTAAGTTTAGGGTTGTGAGTTTTGAAGTTGTATTAATATTTCTCACAAGTGGAGGGAAAGATTGTGCTTTGCAACTACACTAGTGATCCACCAGACTATTCAGTTTTTATTGCTAGTGGAATTGGTACCATTATTGTCTTAGATGATTTTAATGACACGGCTTTTGTTTGGTTAAACCTTGCTACTGTGATAAACAATAAACAAGAAGAACATGTATTGTCTTACATCAACTCTACAAGGTAACTATTTCAAATGGATACTTTATATCTAATCAAATAGATATGTTGGTAACCAATGTGTTTAATAAATTATTTTGTCGTTGATTAGCTCTCCTATTGCAAGAATTCAAAAAACTACAACTCCCAAATCATTGGCACCCATTGTAGCTTCTTTCTCATCCCGCGACTTCAATCCAATTACTTTTGACATTCTCAAGGTAATTTTTTTCCATCATACTAGATTGAGTTTCAAATTTCACATTTTAGTAAAAAATTCAAATGTAAATTATAAAAATGAGATATAATTTATAGTTAATATAAATATTTTTGTCCTTGAGAGAGCTCTGCTAGGGTTTTCTTACTACATGCAAAATTTTAATTTTTTTTGCGTATAGGCCCTTCGCTTGCACTCCCCTTCTGTCGGCACTTGTCATACCGCATTTACTAAGGGAGCTTTAGGTGAAGATATAATGGCTCCGGCTAGCAGTGAACAAGATGTTTCTAGTGTTCACGCTGCTGCTTCGGACTGCTATGGTGCCGCCACCGAACAAATGCTCGCGCAAGTTTGTCCCGAAGGTTTTCCATGAGGTAATCCTGATATTATCCTTCTTTTGCAAAAATTTGATGTTGTATGTGACTGGTTAGAGAAACATACCTTGATAGGGTATTTTATTGGTAGGACTCCTCTTGAAGCTATGCTCAGAGAATGGGTCAAAAAATGCTAGACTCCTCATGGAGTTTGCCTTGATGCTGTGCAAGACCTTACCAAAGGTTTTTTTTTATTTCTCTTTGCTAACTCTTCGCAAGAAGATGTGCTCTTTAACAATGGCCTTTGGTCTGTGCATTCCTCTCTGCTTGTTTTTCAGAAATAGTCTCGAGACTTCACTATCTCAGATGATAAAAAGCTTAGGGTTCCTATATGGGTCGAATTTCTAGGTCTACCCTTGCCCTGTTGGCCTTTCATTGATTCTATTGCCCAAGCCCTTGGAAAAGTTGTTACCAAGGAGCCTAAGAAACTTTTTAATGCTCGCCCTCAACGGTGTGTTTGCGTTAAAGTTGATCTTTTCAAAGATCTCAAGGATTCTATGGAAATCTAGATTGGAACTCAAACCTTCTCACGGAAGGTGCTTTACTTGAACCTACCTAACACCTGTTATAGGTGCTAGTCTGTGAAACACAAGATCAAGGATTGCCCTTTGGCTATGCCTAGGGTCAAACTCCAGCCTAAAGCGGTGCCTACTAAATAGGCCAAAGGAAAAAAGGAAGAATGGGTTACTGTTGGGTGCAAGGGCAAGCCTGCCTTGAATCCCTTGGCCCCTAAGCCATCCTATGCGGCGATTACCGCAATTCCCCCTACTTCCAAAGAAGTGTCAATGCCTGCTAGCATGGAGATGCCAGCGGTGTAATGCCCCACCAAGGGATCCAAAAATTTTTACTAAGTTTGCCAAACAATTTTTTTTTTTACATGAAAGATAAAACCATTCATAACATTTGCGAAAGCAATAGCAACAATTCAAATGAAAATAAACATAACATATATACATAACAAGCTACATTCTTTAAAGATCTTTTAATGTTGTATCACATCTAAATTAACTATTCATCTAACATCCCATACTTATGAAATAACAATGATACATCCAATGTACTTAAACAATATACAAGTGTTCTTTTGTAATTATATTTTAGTTTAGCTCAATCATCCACTGTACATATCACAGGGTATGAAAGCTTAAAAGAATAAACATTCAAGTAAATAAAATACATCATCATCATCTAATATTAATCTATGATGCAATAACATAAATGAAACCACATATCATACATGATGTACATCATCACAAAAGATATAAACATCCATCACAAAAGATAACCATATATCACAAACAAAAATAACTAAGTGCACGGTTCCTCCCAACCGTAAATAGTATCATTAGACCATCGTGGATCCTAGCCATCCCTCTGTGCGTAACGTTCCAAAGCACCGAAGAGATCATTGGTATTAACATAGTAGGAATGTCACTCCTAAAACATCCTACTAACATGTAAAGTAAAGCATAATAAATCAACTAACATATCCAAAGTAAAGAAAATCATCAATATAAGAAACATACCAGTAAATACATCCATCATAAGGTATATTATCTATCATAATGCTCCAAGAACATAATGAAGAATAAATAGCAACCAAGGATACTCCAGTCACGGTGTCTCAGACGGATCTCAAATGATAAGAGTGAAAATACACTACCACCCAACCGCCGTGGAACCTAAGTGGTCCACTCCCACCATGCTGAGGAGATAATCTCAAGTCTCAAACAGGATAACAATTCACGAAGCACAAATCTCTATAAGTCCAAGAATCCTAAAAGTATACTAACTCAAAGGTTTCATCACACAAAATCGACATCTAATTCCTAGAGGCACACAAAGACATGTAGGAAACTTACTCTGCAAGCAAAAAAGTGTCATCGCATTTATCACATACAAGTTACCCTGGTAGTTAGCTAAACTCCATGGGTCCATACTGATCTCATGCGACCACTAGTATCCTCTCATACTGACAAGGCATACTACAGAATGCACAGTCGCAACCATGCGTTCTCACTAATCCCATCCTAGCCTGTACAAGCACTCAAGGCATGTGCGAGAACATCAAAACAATTATCTTTTTAAGTTCATTTAATCCTCATTTAGTGTATAAATGTTATCACTTATTAACCAAACTTATAATGAGTTACCCTGGCAGCCACTTAGGGCCCCGGCCCCCATTGCAAGCCACTTCCCAACACTACAAGTAGATTACCTACCCTAAGCTCATGGAATCATAAATCTCAAAATCATAAAAGATAATCCATAATAAAATCATCAAATATGCATAAAAGCATCAAATATCCATAATAAGAATCATCAAATCTTCAAGATAAGAATCATCAAATCTCCATGAGCATTTGAAAAAGCATCCATAGAAAATCATGACCACAATAGTTCTCTATTGGCAACTAAAAGCATCACTGATAATCATAAGTATCAATTGGTTCTCAATAACCAAAATATATCTCAAGATAAATGGTTCTCAACAAGCAACCAAGAATATCTCAAAATCATACTGATCGAAGACTCCAAAATGGTTGAGTCAAACATGTCACAACATGACATCATCAAGAAATAAATCCACATTTCAGTCCTATCATGGCGACTAGAAAATAATCCAAGGATAACTGATCGATGACTCAAAAATTATTAGCTCAAGTGTCTCATACACATACCTCTCAACTTCACACATGAAGACTGATGAACAATAACAATCAGTAAATACAAACATTTCATAGAGCATACGATCACATTACCATGGTTGGGCTTATAAAGATCGAGACCAAATAAGATCAACATGCTATCATATCTCATAACCCTCGAGCCTCTGGTAACATCCTAGGACTGGTCAACACTAGATAACCCAAAACCCAAAACAAGAAGCATATAGAATACACGATGCAAACACATGTTTTGGTTTACTAAATTCACATAGTTGAATAATGTGTAGAGTTTTCAGTTTTCTATTTGCAAGTATACTTCAAGTGTTTTAAGTTTCATCATTTGACCTACAAGTCAACCCAATTGTTCCCTGATAGCATTACCCTTCCATTATTAAGAATTACATTCTAAGAATAACTTAAGGATAAATATTTACTCATTAAATCATTTGCTTTATTCGCTAAGATCCATAGTACTAATTGATCAACTCTTCCTTAATGTTACTTCTACATTTCAACATAATCAAAGGATCATTATTCATTCATAAAAGAACTAATTATCAATCTTCGATTAAGAAGATTATAACTTAATTAAAATGATCAATTTAATTTACCAATTAACATAGGTCCATATTATAATAGTCTTCAATTAAATATTACTAACTCTTCACCAGCAAATATCTAAAGTCATCATTCAAGTCATAAGAATAAGACCTATCAACTTGATATCAATATTTCTACAATCTTATTAAAAGAATTATATCAATTAAATTTTCATTACTTAACTTAATTGTTAATTAAATCTAATTAACTCTTATTGATTGATTTAATTAATAATTACATAATCATAGCAACGTTCCAATTAATATCAGTTGACTAATAACTAACTATAATTTTGTAAGTTAAAAGTCATCTATAATTTAGTACACAAATATTCATATTCCTAGTTCAATAATAATAACTTGTTAATATTTAATAACAAGCTATATTGGAAATCTTATTAATAAATCTATAATGACTACATTCGTCATTTTTTCAAAGAATACCAGCATTCCCTTAACAAATTTGTATTATCATTAATCTTTTCAAATAATACTCTATCGCACAACTTAATTATTAATATCATAGTTATAATATCAACTCAATGAATATCAATTGATTAAAAAAATCAATTATAATCCAACTCCAAAAATTATTATTTTTTACCAAACTTCAATCAATAAATAATCTCCACTAGATTAACTCTAATCAAATTTGTTGATATCTATTTAAACCATTATTTATTAATAGTTTGCTAGTCCTTACAAATATTAATAAGTAATAAACTCCTCAAACTATACATACTCGATCTATAGAATCCTTCCATAAACTCATTAGTTAATATTTGGCTAACTCTTAACTCCATTAAGGTATTCAAACGTATTAACCAATAACATAATAATTTAGTCTTAATCCAATATCATTCAGAATTTTTAAATTTAAATCAACATAATATAAATTATCATCTTACAATTATTTAATCAATATTAAAATCAACCATTAAACTCCATTTTCTAATTGTTCTAATAATATTTTGTCTATATAAATGTTGTTTGAAAGAGATCCCTATCACAAACCAATAAGACTCATTGTAGATTTTAACATGAATAATCTCCTAATTCTTAACATTATCATCTTCATTAAACAACTCTAAAATTGTTTAATATATATTAAATAGCATTCAATATACATTATAAAAAGTCCACTATATAAACTATATTAAAATCTCTTTTTTTTTAAATTTTCTCTCATCCATTTACTTAGATTGACTAATAATTAATTACACTTCTTCTATTATTAATTAATCTTAATTAAATTTGATTTAATTAGATTAGATAATAAACCATATAAAATTAATGCATATTAATAAGATTCTAATAAGTGAAGATTTCAATAATATCTTTAATTCATTCCATGCTTTGATATATATTATTTTTGTGAAGTTTAAGCATAAAGAACTCTTGGTTATGGGAAATGGAGAAATATCTGTCTTTGAATAAAATAGTTTCAGTACGAAGGCCATATCTTCCTAATGAACCGTTGGATCGAGCTAAAATTGAAATATGTTGGAGAGGGCCAAGTTGCGCTAATTCTGACTAGAGCGATCGAATAAATTCGATCACGATAAAAAAGTTATGAATAACTGAGTTCGGGTCTATCCAAGGGGCAGCGACAAGATAATTAAAAATTTCTTCTTAAAAGGTAATTGTTCTCTAAATTTATCTAATAATTTCACTAATGGATTTGGCCATAAATCTTGAAACCATTTTCAAATCTATTTCAATTTGATTCTAATTCGAACCCAAACCCGTTTTCTCTTTTTTTTTAAATCCATGCATATAAAATTTCCAAATAAATTTAATTGCCCAAATTGAAAATGCATACAATAAAAATATGAAATTCCTCAGAAGACATATGGAAGACACGAAGAAGAAAGGAATGCATGATGAGGAAATAGCATAAAAAAATCATAAGAATCTACTCGAATTCTGATGCTAATTCGCTCTTTCTCAAAAAAATTCACAAAGCAAGCTCCCTTCTTCAGAGTTCTTGAATCCTCCAATGCTCCAATTGCTCTCCACCCCCCATTCCTAAGCTTCTATGAATACCTGAATATAAAGAGCTCTCAAGAAACCTTTGGATTGCTTCTTGAAACTGTTGAAAGGTGTCACCAATTAAGCATAGGTCTTTTCCAACATTTTTGATGAGTCATAGAGTTGTAGACACCTTGTGCTTAATTGATGCACTAACCTTCGTGTTGTTGACACATGTTAATTCCCATGCAAGCTTATAACTCCAATTTACTTTTTAAATAATCTCTATTTAAATTTTATAACTTTCATTTTAATTTTTATAACTTTTATTATTATTATTTTATTTATTACTTTATTATTATTTTATAATTATTATTAATTTTAATTTCTAGTTTTCTTTTATTTAATTCCTTTTCTCCAATAATTCACATTTAATTAATTACAATCAAAATATCAAAGATCATAATATTTTATTAATTTTCTCAAATAAATAATTTATTAATTAAATCTATTTATTAAGACTTAATTAATGGAAAATTCACCATAGACTTCCAAGATAAAATATGAAAACCCATCATAGAACAAATCATACAAAATAAATCTAAAGGATTAAAAATCACGAAATATGTCATCCGACATATTCGGTGGGTATTCAACTCAGATACTTGTCCTAATTTTCCAATTAGGAAAAATGGCTCAAAGGGTTGGGATTTGGACTTGAGAATTTATCTCCCCTCTCTTATCATTGAGATAATGTGATAGGGTACGCTCATCCTGGCAATTCAGGCAAGTCGATACCTGGTACCTGCAACTTGCATAAAAACTATGCATGTACAAACATAATATATACTAAACTAAACAGACAATGGTAGGAAGTGGTGCATCGTGTAGATCCCGACTAATAGGTGACTACGACTCCCTTCTTTAACCACATCAGACACGCCATACAAAAGCAAACACGCAAGGCAAACACGCACACCATACACATGCAAGTATGGGGTAAGTATCCATAAGAAGGCACATATGATAATAAATCATCTTACTAATCATCATTAATAACTGAAAGCAATGTAATAATCATCATCAATAATTGTGAACACTAAAAATAATCATCATACATACATGAAATGTAGAGTTTAAGTAATCTCATCACATAATAAACTGAATCCATAGCACAATATCTAATAATCTCAAAAGAATGTTGCTAAACAACAACATAAAACTAGTTCTAAAAGAGTTCAGCAACGATAACAAAATGTGAACCAGGGGCAGGCACTACAAGCGGCTTCCATTGTACTTGTTCTGGGGGTTTCGTAGGTTTCAAACCCTGCTGGTTCGCAAGGGATCAAGGCGGTCGCCAGGGCCTCACCCTTGGCTGGGGCTCGTACTCCTCTTGTAATTTTTTCCATAGTACCACCAGCAACAAGGCATTCTCACAGTCCTCCTGGACGTGCAGAGATATCAGGGGTAAAATGGTAGGCTGTAAGTCTAGAAGATTTCCCATCTGACTTCCACCCAGTTTCTACCTTTTTGCAGAATAGCTACTCCTCTCTGGAGGATGAGGATGATATGGAAGAGTTCTAATGAACTTCCTCTCATGGAATGTTTGAGGTCTTACAGACCTCCCCAGAAAGTTCTATGTCCGGGATACCCATCATAGATTTGGGAATTTAGATTTTTTTTGCCTGCAAGAAGTTAAGATTTCTGGTTTCATGCTTTCTGCTGCATGCCACGTCATTTGGTAGGATATCATTATGTTTTCTGCTCAGCATGAAGCTAGCTGAGGTGGTGTAGTTACTCTCCTATCATCTCGTCTTCATTCTGCTATTATCTCGCATAGTTTTGACCCCACACACCGTATTATTTAGCTTTTGCTTTCCTTTAACAATCATTCTTTCAGAGTCATTAATGTTTATGCCTCCAATGATGTTGTGGAAAGGGCACAAATGTGGGTTTGGCTTGCTGACAACTTGCCCCTAGCTACTTGGGTCCTGTGTGGGGACTTCAATATGGTTGAAGTGGCCTCTGACAAACATGGCATTCTGCCTTTCTGTTGGACAGCTGGGGAAAGAGAAGCCTGGTTTTACATGCAAAATAAATTGGGCCTTTTTGATCCCAATACAAACCGTCACCATGGTAGTGGGGCCTGGCACACTTGGTCCAATTTTTGAGCCGGTCTTGACCACATTTTGAAACGTCTTGATCGTGCTATGATCTCGACGCAATATTTTTTCTCCTTTTCTAAAAATCGTGATTTACCTGTCATTCCCTTGACAGATGTGATGTTGTCCGACCACTATCCCATTTATTTTGGCATTTCTTGGCAAACAGCTATCCCCAAGGTGGCCAAGTCTAAATTCTTCCTCAACACGTTTGTGCTGTTGCATGCTTCCACCATCTCCCACATCCAACATGTCTGAAATTTGGAGCCACGTCCACATTCTCATCAAGGTTGGATTCAATGGTGGAATGATGCCATTACCAGAACTGCTCGATTTTTGCACATCTATGGGTGTTAGCTGGCAATCTTCAAAAAATGATCTTATGAAGCCAACACCCTTGCCCTCAAAAAAGCCTCTAAAGCTCTCACCTTCAACCCCTTTGATGTGGATTTACAAATTCAGCTTGCCAAGCTTCACCATGATAAGAAAATTGATGATAACTATGTTGCCCGAGGAGCTCAAATCAAAGCCCATCTCCACTGGTTGGAGGTTGGTGACAAAGCCTCGAAGGAGTTCTTCCAAGCTCTCTGAGCCCATCATACCAATGTTGGGATTAAAAAGATAAAACAGGGAACTGATGTTCTTTCTAGTCTGCTCGACATCCTGCAAGCATTTGTTCTTCACTATGAGAACGTCTTTGCTTCATAGGGCAATTCAGTTGCTTCGGAGGAGGCTCTCAGAAAGTGTATCGTTGTTACTCCAAACTGCTTCACGGTTGAGCAACACACTTTCTGTGAGTAACTTCTTTCCCTCCGAGACCTTAAAAAGAAAGTTTACTCCATGGAGGATGAAAAATCTCCTTGATGTGATGGATTTCCTTGTGAATTTTACAAACATCTTTGAAAGCAAATTGGTCTTGATCTGCACAAAGTCTATCTTGAAGCATATCATTCTAAAAGCTTAGGAGTGATCATAAATAAAGAAAATATTAAATTTATACATAAAGCTTGTGATCCTAAGGACATCTGTAATTGGAGGCCCATCACACTCACGAATGTGTCTTATAAGATCATTGCCAAGGCCCTCTCTCTCAAAATCTGCCATATGCTACCTTTAATTATGTAGCCTGAACAAACTGGCTTCATCAAATCCAGATATATTCTTGACAACATCATTGCTATTTGGGAAGGTATGGAATGGGCCCGTAAGTCCAAGCAGTAGGCTATCTTTTTAAAGATAGATTTTGCTAAAGCCTATGATCGCATTTGAATGGCCCTTCATTTTGGCTATGCTTCAGGCTCTAGGTTTTGGCCCCAATTTCCTTCAGTCCGTGGAGATGCTCTTTGGTGATGCTAATACTTGCATCACCATCAATAATTCACAATCTGAGGCTTTTGGACTTTTTCACTCCATCAAGCAAGGTTGTCCACTAGCTCCAGCAATTTATGTCCTTGCTGCTGAAGGTTTTGGTTATATACTTGCTCACTCTGTGTCTTCAGCACTGATCCGTGGCATTTCCTTGCCTGATTTTTCCTGCTAGTTAGTCAATGGTCATTTTGCTGATGATTCTTTTCTTACTCTTCTTGAAGATGAAGAAAACATAAAAAATGCTTTAAATTGTCTGGACACTTTTTGTCAAGCCTCTGGCTTTGCCATTCAATAGCATAAAACGCTCTGTTACCACTAGTCTTTCTTGCCAACTCCACCTTGGCTCAGCCAGTTTCAATGGAAATGGGTTACTCATAGAAAAATCTTCTGCTTTCTTGGCATTCCCTTTGCTTTCCAGGCTTCTCCTGTGGAACTTTGGAATGTTGTGCTTGCAAAGATTAGCAAAAAGCTTGATTATTGGATCACTAAGCCGCTTTCTCTTGCTAGTAAATTCCAGATTTGTTCTAAGATTTTGGTTGCCACCCATGTGTACTATTCTTCCTGTTGGGCTCCCTCCAAAGCTTCCTATCTCAAACTAGAATGTTTGCTCAGAGATTTTCTTTGGGCCTCTAGTTCTAACTATCATGGTTTTCACAGAGTTGCTTGAGATTTCTGTTGTCTCCCAAGGGAATTTGGGGGTCTCGGCCTGCTTTCCACTCAAAAGCAAGGCCTTGCCCTCTGTGCTAGATGGATTATCAGAGCTATTTCTGGAGATGAAACCTAAGAGATACTAGTAAGGCATTGCATTTCTTCCAGCTTTCCTATTAATAGACCGGCATGGAAGGGGATTGGTTTTCAGACCCTTCTCACTATGCGTGAACTAGTGGTCATACAGGGCTCTTTTGTTATAAAAAGCATCTGAAAAGCCTAGGAAGCTGTTAAACCTTGGCTTCGTTGGGCTGGTGATGAGTTTCGTAATGGGCTATCCTTAAATCAACAAAACATTTGGTGGTCTCCCCTGTTTGCCATCCAGGGTACTCCTCTTGCCAAGACTCAAGGTGCCAGTGCTCTGTGTTTCTTTAAACGTGGCATCCGCAATACCAAGGATATTTTTTCAAGAGTCACCATGAATTTTAGGTCATGGGAGGATATTCAAGTTTAGTACCACCTTGTTAGTTTCGATCGCCAGACTTATGACCTTCTGTTGTCTTCCATCCCTATGCACTTAGTTCATAAAGTGGGGATTCAGTCTGTTCGTCCTTGGTGGCATGAGTGGAAGTGTTATCCTACACTCCATTTACCAATTATAAGTCCAATATGGGGTACAGATGGCTTTCACCCCACCTTCCAATGGTGGACATGCTTAATCAATGGTGGCATTTGTAATCTTCACTTTCTCAATGGAGAAAATGTTTCGACACCATTACAGAACCTAAGATTGCCCACTTTGTTTGGTGCCTTGCCTTGCAAGGTCTTCCCCTGGGGCCTCTGCTCAAGCACATTGGGGCTCCTAATACCAGATGTCGTTTCTGTGGTCAACCTGAGTCCTTGTTGCATATTTTTTTGGTTTTGCAAGCGTGCTCAGAATTATTGGCACTGGATTCATGATTTTTTCAAGCCGTTCAGGCTCAAACCTTTTCCATGGCACATGATCCTGCTAGGTGATTCCCCCAGAATTCCTTGGAAGTTCTCTCAGATTTGGCATACTTTCAAGATGGAAATTTTTTTTTCTCTATAGAAAGATAGGAATGCAATTTTATTCACTCATAGTTTTTTGGATGTTAACATTGCAATATACACTAAGGCATGCATTTGTAATAATGTCATTATGCAGATACAGCTGCAAGCTAATAAAGTTGCCCTAGAAGTTGCACACTTATAGAAATTGTTAAATCATTGGGGCAATGCTCCATGCACCATTGCTAGAGTGCTTTCGGATGCCTTGGTCGATGCCTCTTTGTCTCACGGTCGCCATTCTCGACACCAGTCCTTTGGCTGCCATTCACACACGCCGCGCTCCCAAGGTCCCCGCCACTGCGCTCCCAGTGGTGGACATGGCAGTTGGAGGCGTCGCTCCACTTCCCCACTGTGTGGTGGTTTTGGCTGGTCCCCAGCTCCTCCCCCTGGGCAGGCTTCTGGCTGGTCCCCAGCTCCTCCCCCTGGACAGGCGCACTCTGGCAAGTTTTCTCGGCTGGCCTTGGCAATTTCTCCTCTGCAGCTAGACAAGAAGGATGCAGAGACTGCGACTACCTCAAATCCTGTTGATGCTGCTAATGGCTGGACTGTTCCCAGTCCGCCCCACAATCCCATTGATGCGTGGGGATTTCCTAATAAAGACAATCCTCCCTCTGCTGGTACTGCCTTGGCAGCCTGAGGTTGTTAAATTTTTTTTGATGAATAGTGAATAGTTTCTGGCTAAGGCCATGTTGTTTTTTCCGGCTTCGGCCGTGTGAACTCATTCGCAGGGTGATCTTGTATCCCCCAGCCCCTTTTTTGTGAATTGTAAACTTAGTAAATTTTATTAATTGAAAAGGACTATTCATCAAAAAAAAAAAAAAATTTTGAATCAAAGAACATAATATGATGATCTGTTTCTTATAATATAGAATTAAATTACCATCCATAATCTTTAGTGTTTGGTAGAGATCAAAAATTGTGTATTAGCATTATGGTTCATAATTTTAATAGAAGAATATAATAGTCTCAAATATTAAAAAATTTATATAATATCTAATTATCACATATCAATTTAAATTGGATCTACAAACATAATCTAATGTATAAATTGTTGAAAAATAATTCGAGTTATATAACTTATTATATTTGTCTATGGTTAGACTGATATTACAGCACCAGGAGTGGACATTCTTGCATCATGGGCTAGAAATTCTTCACTTACTGAAAATGGAGGAGATACAAGGATCTCTGACTTCAATATAATATCTGGAACCTCCATGTCATGTCCACATGCAGCAGGAGCTGCAGGATTTGTTAAGTCATATCATCAAGATCGGTCTGCCGCTGCTATTAAATCAGCTCTAATGACTACAGGTAATATACATTGTTCACCTCTTATTATACATCTTCATTGTTCATAAGATATTAATTTTTTAAATTTTTTTTTAAAAAAATTTCCTCAAAATCAGAACTAAATCTATCTTTAACAATACGTATTATCATCGCTAGAGATCTTTGACAATAAATAGAAAAAGAAAATTACAGAAATTTTAAATAGTAAATCAAAATACTAATACATATACCTTTTTTTTAACTTGTAATGCAGCATTTGTAATGGATCCAACCGGAGATGCAGAATTTGGGTACGGGGCCGGGCAAATAAATCCAATGAAGGCCATCAATCCAGGGCTTATCTATGATGCAGGAGTAGATGATTATATCAATTTCCTTTGCAAGGAAGGTTACAATGATACCACTTTACGTTTGATTACTGGAGATTTCAGTACTTGTGACTCTATAGAACCATCTACAAATGGAGCAAGAGAACTAAACTACCCTTCAATAATGGTAGCTACTAGTCCAGGGAAAGCTTTCAAAGCTGAAATACCTAGAACTGTTACCAACGTAGGAGATACCGTAAGTACATACAAGGTCATTGTATCCGCACCCTCTGGAATAACTGTAACAGTTGTACCAGATACACTTTCATTTTCACTCCTAAGTAATAAGTTGTCATATAATGTCACAATTGAAGGTGGATCTATGCCTGCTGACACATAAGTAATAAGTTGTCATATAATGTCACAATTGAAGGTGGATCTATGCCTGCTGACACATTAGTTTCAGGTGCCCTAACTTGGAGTTATGGGAATTACACCGTCAGAAGCCCAATCTCTGTCTATGCTCTTCCCGATGACATAAGTAAATAGGTCAGCATGCTATTTTGTTCGTCAGGCAAAAATAGATTACCTATATTCGACATCCCTATTGGTCGAAATTGATTTATGTGCTCTTGCATTAATTATTTGCATTTCGAATATTATTTTCAAGAGTTGAATTGACAACTCTGTGCATTTAATGTATGGTAAAAAAAAAATTCTTCTACAAGTTTGAATAATCTGGAAAGATCGCATTATAAACTTTGTTCTATTGAATTTGTTGATGCATTTTTAAAAGTATAAAACTAAAACTTACATCTTTGAAGAATGCAATGGTTATATTGATAGTTTTACACATATGAAATGTTTGTCACTTACTACTGTTAAAGAAAGTTTGTTCATAATATTTTATGTGCACATTAAAACATTAGTAAGATTATTTTTATTTTTATTATTTTCCCTTCATACTCATGGAATCCTTATCCCTTCTCTACACGTTTCACAACTATCATTGCATTCCTTTTTATCCATAATGAACTTTATAAACTTTTCTTTCGAATGGCTTGTGCTTATCCACCAAAAAAAGGGGTACTACAGGAGCATTGACATTGTTAGTAAAGAATTATAAACTATTGTAGTGGTTTCTGTCATGATATGAGACATGGAGTGTTGGAGTATCTGAGCTGTCAAAATTGTAGACTTGGGATACCTTGCCCTTACATTGATGCACATGAATGTTAGTTTGAGACACATGAAGGTTATATAAATTTCATAGTGGTCTTGTCAAGTTCCATCTTCTACCATTTTTTTCATAGTATTTGTCAAAATTTATGTCATGTTTCCAAGAAAAGAAAGGATTCCATAATGTGCTCCACTACCATATTATGATAGACTTGGTCACCTTCAAGTTAATATGCAGGTCTCTAAAAAACAATTTCCATTTGATAGCATTTCCACCATTCTCATTTCTAATCCATTCTATTGAGCCTTAATTTCTTCTTGGCTCTCCTCCTCATTTTCTACATCATCCAACATGATGTTTATTTGAGATTTCTTGTCTTCTTCTTTGATGGACCTTTTTTATTAAGGAGGAGATGGATTGGTAAAAGAGTTCTTTAGCATATAATTCTCATAGATAATGAGATGTATAATTCAAACTAACATATAAACCACAAGAATGTAATGTTATGTTCAACTATCCTACAATGGTCTTAACCTCTGCATAAATTATCAAATTAGTTCATGTGTAATCCAAGAAAATATGAGGACAATCAATTGCTAGAAGTGAATGGGAGAGTCAAAGCCAATGCTAATACATATTTGATATATTTTTACTTGCAGTACTAAAATATACAATCTACAAGCTTCATCATGTTCACGTACATGTTCTGTTAAACAAGGTATTGCCACATTCATTATCCTTGTCACTAATTTTAATTAATTAAAATCAAAAGAATTTATAGTATAGGTGCTGAAGATATTCACATATAAAAATAATGTTATCAATAATTAATTGCATTTTATTTTAAATTCAATATAGATTCATGGACTCAAAATATTCTAATATGAAGAATAAAAATATAAAATATTATATAATTATTACAACACATTTTATAATCTGAAAAAAATAGAATTCAAAATTTGTAAGAAAACAACTTCATCAATAATCTAATAAAGATGGAATGACTTTCGGCGCCATCAGCTTTAGGTTTTTAGAGCAGAGCGAAAACAGGCTATAATTCTCTTTTCTTCTATTACAAACTTGATAAGGAATGTAAAATTTCTAGGAGACATTTCAGCTGCTCTCAGAACAATCGGTGAAGGGCCAAGTAGAGGCTTCCGAACTTAAATTCTTTTCCAGGAGAATACGATACGCTAACCCTCCTATGGTTTTAGGGCTAAAAATGTAGCTCACGCGATAGAGTCTGAGACCAAATTCCAGAATGATTTTCTAAGCCAGCTGGTAATCCTGAGTTGCTCTTTCTTTTTTATTTCCATTCTGATTCAAAATTTGGGTTAATTAAATGTAGAATTAAAGTTATTGATCTGCTTACACAACTGAAATAGAACAATTTAGTTGTATACTCCCTACTTGCTGCAACTGCAACCATTTAGGGCTCCCGCGCGGAAGAATTTCATTTGCTTAGTGTATTGGTGCAAAATTATGAAAAAGGTCGTTTATTTTAGTAAACGTTGACGATATCACGCGGCAGATCCCTTATAAAGCAGACCACATCAATTTAAAATTTAAAATCAATAGTTGTAGTATACGTCACTTTTGCCAATTAGCGCTGAAGGGAAAAAAATGGAATGCAGAGCAGTTTTAAGTTTTGGGAAACCTTTAAACTTGGGAAATAATGACATACACCATGATTTTATTAAAGGCCATGACAAGAATCCAAGGTTTTTGAGGAGATCTCAAAATCCTAAATATGTTTCCCGTTGCAAGCAGCAGGGAAAATATCTTTTTCCTTTGCCATGGAGAACTAGAGGAGAAACCAACAAGTTTGGGAAACTTTGTATTGGCAACCCTCCTGCAAAGTTGAGATATGCAGTGACGATTTTCCCCCATTTAGTAAATTTTTCTGCTAGGAAAGGATTTAAACCTAATATCATATTTTCTGGAGGCGCCTATTTTCATTTAATCCCAAGGTTATTTTAATCACAGTTGGGATTTATGAAAATGAAAATAGGCGCCTCGAGAACGATTACTCTCGGCGTAATATATATAGAGGTATATATAAGCTAGTGGCAATCGCAGTGCAATAGGAAAAGTATTTTTAATTTTTTTAAATTTTTTTTAAGTTAAGTGCTGAATTATTTATTTCTTTTTAAATACAATTGTATAAACTTACTATAAAAATGTTAGGATTAAAGTTAGGGTTAGGGTTAGAGTCTAGTTATGGTAGAGTTAGATTTAAGGTTAGAGTTAGGGATAGAGTTATGTTTATGGTTAAGTTTAGGGTTAGAGTTATGCTCATGGTTAAGGTTAGGGTTAGACTTATGGTTATGGTTAGGGTTATAGTAGGTCTAGGGTTAGGGTTAGGGTTAGGGCTTGAGTAAGGGTTAAGGTTCTAGAGTTATGGTTAGGGAAAATTTTTGAGCCAAGATTAAAGTTAGGGTTAGGGTTATGGTTAGAGTCCAATTATGGTAGAGTTAGATTTAGGGTTAGAGTTAAGGACAAATTAATGTTTATGGTTAAGGTTAGTGTTACAGTTAGGGTTATGGTTAGTCTTAGAGTTAAGGTTAGGGTTAAGGTTAGAATTAAGGTTAGGGTTAGTGTTAAGGTTAGGGTTAGGGTTAGAGTTAAAGTTAGGGTTAGCATTAGGATGAAAATTAGGGTAAGGGATAGGGTTTGAATTAGAATTAGGTTTCTTGTTAGGGTTAGAGTTACAGTTAGGGTTAGAGTTAGTGTTAGGGTTAGGGTTAGGTTTAAAATTAGAGTTAGAGTTGGGATTAGGGTTAGGGTTAGAATTAGGGTTAGAAATATAGTTAAGATTAGAGATAGAATTAGGGTTAGGGTAAGGGTAAAAATTAGGGTGAGGGTTAGAATTAGGGTTACAAATATTTTTAGGGTTAGTGTTAGGGTTAGAATAAGAGTTAGGGTTAAGGTTAGAGATAGAGTTAGAATTAGAGTTCGAATAAGGGTTGGAGTTAGAGTTAGAGTTAGAGTTAGGGTTATATTTAGGGTTAGAATTAAGGTTAGGATTAGAATTAGTGTTAGAGTTAGGGTTACAGTTAGTATTAGGGTTATAGTTAGGGTTAGCATTAGGGTTAGGGTTAGGGTTAGTGTTAGAGTTATGGTTAGGATTAGCATTAGGGTTAGGATTACAATTAGAGTTAGATTTAAAATTAGAGGTAGTGTTAGTGTTAGTGTTCATATAAGAGTTAGAGTTAGAATTAGAGTTAGAGTTAGGGTACAAGTTAGAGTTAGAGTTAAAGTTAGAGATAGAGTTGTGATCAGGGTTAGATTAGGGTTAAGGTTAAAGTTACTTGATTAGATTTAGGGTTAGGGTAAGAGTTAGGGCTAGGATTAGGATTAGAATTAGGGTTAGGGTTAGAATTAGCATTAGATTTAGGATTGTAAAGGGTTAAGGTTAGGGTTAGGGGGAGAATTAAGTTAGAGATAGAGTTAGAGGTAGAGTTAGGGTTAGGGTTAGGGTTAAAATTAGAATTATCTAGTTAGAGTTAGAGTTAGAGTTAGGGTTTGTGTTATTATTGTTGTTAATATAATTTTTGGGTTACTAATCATATTATAGCTGATAAAATTATAATTAATAAATATTATTACTCTAAATTTTAATTATAATTTAGAGTTAGGGTTAGGGTTAGGGTTAATTGTAATCACACTCTCTCTCACATGTCCCATTCTATAATTACCCCCCCCCCCCCAAATAATGTATACACTCCCCACTCCCCCTACATTGTTCTCTTTGTCCATCTCTTTCTCTACATATATACATCTCTCCCTCCATAATTATTGTCATTGTCTATCACTATCTGTCATACTCTTCCTCTCCTTCCTCTCCCCATCATTGTCTACATCTCTTTTGGGCCTTATATATTATTTTTCTTATTTAGCTCATCTCTCCCTACCCCCCTTCTATATATCTACATCTCCTGCTCCCTCTAATCATCTCTCTCTCTCTCTCTCTCTCTCTCTCTCTCTCTCTCTCTCTCTCTCTCTCTCTCTCTCTCTCTCTCTCTCTCTCTCCCTCTCCTTGCCCCTGCCCCCCCTCCCGCCCCCCGCCCCCGCCCCACTCTTTCTCCCTCCTTATTTTTCACTACATCTATCTATGTCTACCTCATGTCTCTCACTCTCTCCCCCTTGTCTCACTCTTTCTCTCTACCACATCACCTCATGTGATCTCTCTCTCTCTCTCTCTCTCTCACACACACACACACACACACCATCTTCATGTTTATATATCTCTAAAATTCTCTATGTATGTCTACCTCATTTCTCTCACCCTCTTCCCCTTCTCTCTCTCTCTCATGGCCTCTCTCTCTCCACCATCTCCATCTTCATCTATATTGGACCCTTCTTATGCTTTTTCTCTCCATGGATCATCTCTCTCCCTCTCCCCTTTTCCTTCTACCCCCTCTAAGGTTATCCTCTCTCTCTCTCTCTCTCTCTCTCTCTCTCACACACACACACACACACACACACACACACACACACATCACCTCATGTTATTTGTCTCTCTTTAAATTTCACTTCATTTCTAAAGTTTGTCCCAATTTATAATTTTTGTTTGTATTTTTATAATATAAAATCAAGTACATTTAATAGAACTTAATTATCTTTAATAGTTTTTTATACAATTAATAAATTTAGGCAAAATTTTATAATTTTAATATTTGATTTAAGTAACAATTTTATTATCTTTTCTTTCTTTAATATAAATATTATGTTAAAATTCATTTGTAAAATCTAAAATAATTTCTAAACTTCAATATTTTACAACCTCCAAAATCTTATTATTTTAATAATAAAATAAAATTACATATATAAAAATATTTATTTTTAAGATTTGAAAAAATAATAAACTTTCATATAAAATGAAAATTGCAAGCGAAACAGTAACCAAAAAAGATTTACAGAAAGTTTTTCCTTTCTACTTTACAATTCATTACCAAAATAATAGCAGATTTTCAAAAGAAAGAGAATATTTGTGAAAATAAAAACTTTCTGCAGTTATCTCAAACTGTTATTACTAAGTTTTTCTAGATTTAGTACTATTCTCTGGATGAACTCAGAGATATTAATAATCAATATTTGTAATAATAAAATTTAAAACAACATCAAGACTAACAATAATTATAAAAAAATAAAAAATAGCAGAAAAAATAATAAAAAGAAAAGAGTAATTTCTTTCAGTGTTTTGTCTCTTCCATGCACCGTTTAATCTAATAGTCATGCACCAATTCACCGAATAAGGAAGAGAATGTAACATGTAGTTTGAACTTTGAGTTTTTAGAATCATGAATTTACACATGAAATAGGGAGAATCAAGTAGTTATAAATTATTAATCACAAGTTGTACAGCTATCTATGTTTGTTATAACAACAGTTACATAGGAATCTTGGGCCAGTCTCATTCGATAAAATTAGATTAAGTACAAAGTTAGTCTTGATTGTAGTGTAGTTAAATAAGAATGTGAAAGTCCATATGAGGCATTTCTCAATATAAAATATGGCAATTGTAATCTATTTTAAGCAGATGAATTAATACAAAAATTGAATTTTTTTTCTCCATTCTCATTTTTCTGTAGCAATTGTGTTTTTGATATTTTTGATAAGTGATGTAGCATGTTATATTTAACATTAAATTAATATTTATTATTATATTTAATAATAATTTCAAACATTATTAAAAAGACTCTAAATACAACCAAATCACATAATCTAAGAACTAAAACATAAGTACCCATCACAGGAATAGTTATAATGCCCAAAATTGCTAAAATAATTGCACCTGCAACTGCCGTTACAGAAGCAATTTTGTTCCTCCAATCTGTTATCTTTCTTAGACTAAAGGAGCACAAGAAAAAGTGAGATTGATATTATGAGTTACAAAAGAAATTTGAATGTATTTATAAGCATTTTTGCTCAGAGATTTCCTATAACATTGTGTTAATACCAGATTTCCCTTTTTTTTCAATTGTATTGCTAAGAAAATCACCATGACTGCACTCTATATCCAGAGAAATTATCACATTGGACAATTCATTCAGCATTGACATAATTATCCACAACATTTTCCAATGAAGAATCCCATCAGAATGCCACATGCTAGACATCGTGACAAAATTACAAACCGGTGGGAATCAGCCAGAACCTCTCAATCAGCACTTAACCAAATTAAACCACTGAAAGAATAGGTAGCAGGAAGGAACCTATAAATTGGAGCCACAACAGAGCCAATTCCAAATGCATATCCAGATCTAGAGTCATTCGTTTACCTTTAATCCATTCCCATTCTGTCCCAGCAACGCGCTAATAGCATCAGGAAGCTCCATGCATGAATCAAAAGAAAATGTATAGATCTGGTTATGAAAGTACATATTGGACCAAAATATTTTAGAAATAAAAAAGAAGACACCCCTAAAACACTCCCATCAAGCACAATTAACAATGAAAAGTATTATAAAATATATAAATCAAATAGATTTTGAATACAAATCTAAATCTAAATCAAACATGCAAGACTAAACTATTAAATGCAAGCCTAAATAGTTATGAATAGAATTCAAAATCTAAATGAAATTAATTAAAATTGAAATCTAAATCAACATAGAATATTATAACTAATTTTGAATTTCAATTTACATCTACATCTAAATCTAAATGAAAATGTAAATAAAAAATAGAAATCTCATCTACAAAAATGTTACTCCAAAACTTCAATCTACTTCTATTCAAAAACTCCAATCTAATCCTCCAATAACCTCCACCTCTTCCTTCTTGCAAAAACATAAAATGAAAATGAAATGAGGAGCCTTGGTTTTGTAACTTCTAAGAGGCTTCTCATATCCCCCAATAGATGTCTCTTCACATTCCATGAATTTGTTTCAAATTCCCCCACTCCCCGCAAAAAAAAAAGCATGAATGTGCATGCAAAATTATATTTAACAAAAAAAAAATCATATTGAAATTATTTCGCCCCTATTTTTTCGGCCCTATTTTTTCGGGTCCTACTTTTTTGGGCCCTACTTTTTCAGGCCCTATTATTTCAGGCCTATTATTTCGGCCTCCATTTGGCTTCCTATTATTTCGGCCAGCTATTATTTTGGGAATTCTTTTTTAATATTTAATTTGGAAGTTTGTAACCGTTCCCAATTCTTTTTTATTGACAAAGAATCTTGGCATATTCCCATGCTGTGATTGTATAGAACGCCTCTCAGCATAATAAGCATGTGAAAGTCCATATGAGGCATTTCTCAATATAAAATATGGAAATTGTAATCTATTTTAAGCAGATGAATTAATACAAAAATTGATTTTTTATCTCCATTCTTGTTTTGCTGTAGCAATTGTGTTTTTAATATTTTTGATAAGTGTTGTAGCATGTTATATTTAACATTAAATTAATCTTTATTATTATATTTAATAGTACTTTCAAACATTATTAAAAAGACTCTAAATACAACCAAATCACATAATCTAAGAACTAAAACATAAGTACCTATCACAGGAATAGTTAGAATGCCCAAAATTGCTAAAATAATTGCACCTGCAACTGTCGTTACAGAAGCAATTTTGTTCCTCCAATTTGTTATCTTTCTTAGACTAAAGGAGCACAATAAAAAGTGAGATTGATATTATGAGTTACAAAAGAAATTTGAATGTATTTATAAGCATTTCTGCTCAGAGATTTCCTATAACATTGTGTTAATACCATATTTCCCTTTTTTTTCAATTGTATTGCTAAGAAAATCACCATGACCACACTCTATATCTAGAGCAATTATCACATTGGACAAGTCATTTAGCATTGACATAATTATCCGCACCATTTTTCAATGAAGAATCCCATCAGAATTCCACACGCTAGACATCGTGACAAAATTACAAACCAGTGGGAATGAGCCAAAACCTCTCAATCAGCACTTAACCAAATTAAACCACCAAAAGAATAGGTAGCAGGAAGGAACCTATAAATTGGAGCTGCAACAGAGCCAATTCCAAATGCATATCTAGATCCAGAGTCAGTCGTTTACCTTTAATCCATTCCCATTCTATCCTAGCAACGTGCTAATAGCATCAAGAAGCTCCATGCATGAATCAAAAGAAAATGGATAGATCTGGTTATGAAAGTACATATTGGACCAAAATATTTCAGAAATAGAAAAGAAGACACCCGTAAAACACTCCCATCAAGCACCATTAACAATGAAAAGTATTATAAAATATATAAATCAAATAGATTTTGAATACAAATCTAAATCTAAATCAAACATGCAAGACTAAACTATTAAATGCAAGCCTAAATAGTTATGAACAGAATTCAAAATCTAAATGAAATTAATTAAAATTGAAATATAAATCAAAGTAGAATATTATAACTAATTTTGAATTTCAATTTACATCTACATATAAATCTAAATTAAAATGTAAATAAAAAATAGAAATCTCACCTGCAAAAATGTTACTCCAAAACTTCAATCTACTCCTATTCAAAAACTCCAATCTAATCCTCCAATAACCTCCACCTCTTCCTTCCTGCAAAAACATAAAATGAAAATGAAATGAGGAGCCTTGGTTTTATAACTTCTAAGAGGCTTCTCATATCCCCCAGCAAACGTCTCTTCACATTCCATGAATTTGTTTCAAATTCCCCCACTCCCCGCAAAAAATAAGCATGAATGTGCATGCAAAATTATATTTAACAAAAAAAAAATCATATTGAAATTATTTCGCCCCTATTTTTTCGGGTCCTATTTTTTCGGGTCCTACTTTTTCAGGCCCTACGTTTTTGGGCCCTATTATTTTGGGCCTATTATTTCAGCCTCCATTTGGCTTCCTATTATTTCGGCCAGCTATTATTTCGGAAATTCTTTTTTAATATTTAATTTGGAAGTTTGTAACCGCTCCCAATTCTTTTTTATTGACAAAAAAT
Source organism: Cupressus sempervirens (assembly GCA_028749045.1). Taxonomy (NCBI): domain Eukaryota; kingdom Viridiplantae; phylum Streptophyta; class Pinopsida; order Cupressales; family Cupressaceae; genus Cupressus; species Cupressus sempervirens. The sequence goes on along the minus strand of CM053791.1, from coordinate 200,068,979 downwards.
CTTGACATATTCCCGTGCTGTGATTATATAGAACGCCTCTTGGCGTAATGAAGCACATTTCTATAAGTTTGATATCTCAATTTGCAACCTATCAAATAATCCCCCTGACACATATATCCCCCCTCACAAAAGAATTTTTTTTTTGCAAATCTCCTTAGCAACCCTGCTCTCATCCCTAAACAGCTCCTCACTTCAATATTGATATAATGAAGGAAAAGGTCCCAATTAGACATCAAAGATTGTTGGCAAGATTGCCATAATGTTGGTGTATTTGCATTTTGGAATGGGCCAAAAGATGAATTGATCAATCTCGTTAAATGGTAAGGATTTCTACCAAAATTAGGTAAGTATCTCTCACCATTTGAATAGACTAGTTTACATTCACGATGAATATTTCAAAAAAGATTTGCTTTTTGTTTGTGTATGCTATTTTAAAGGTTATGCTATTAAATTCTTAGAATGGACCCCAGATTGTAAGGAAGAAAGGCTAAATTTCTCCATCCCATTCTAGATCTCAATTCAATCCATTCCTTTAGAACTTATGCATGTAGAGATTCTCAAGAATATAGGTGCATCAATTGGTAATCTAATAGGAATAGACGATTCATATAAATATTGTAATAATATTAAATTTCTTATCAACCTATAGACTAATTATCTAGAAATCCAACCTACTAAGGTAATAACAAACAAATCTATCTATAACTTAAATTTTGATAGATTTGAAGGAAAAATTTTGAAAATAATCAGATTAGATGATGAAATACTTTCAAAACTTTTCAACCAACTTTGAACCTTAAAAAATACCTTCCCTATGATGAATATAAGAAACGAAAAATAATTCTAGGGGAAGTGCATTTGTGTTATAGCAAGAAAATAAATTTCAAATTTAGAAGAATGTGAAATAATAAATGGAAAACCAGTAGTCATATCTCTAATTTTAGAAACCAGATATAGTTCTGTTTATATCCTCAAAGATCAGAAGAAAGTGTCAAAGCTATTACAAGCGATCAAAGAAAAAGAATCTCATAGCATAGAAAAAGGAAAATCTTCAAAACATGAGAATACTAAAGAAATTATTGATCAATTAGATAGGAAGAAAATAAAGGCACTAGATCATAGTTGAAATTTGAACCTACATGCGAAGCTCAAAATTCTGATGATATCAATATAAAAGAAGGAACAAAAACAAATCTTTATTCAACCAACACTAGGATACAAAAGACAACAAATAGTTGTAGGAGGCTAAAAGGAAACCAAAAAAAGCATAAGCTAAGGCTACAATAGAAATGAGTGGGAGAGAAAATGAGTTAGAAAAGGATTCTAAATCCTAGGACAAAAATATCATGGTTGATACTAATAGTTCTCTTGCAGAAATTGAAAACAAATGTCTCTTCTCTGTTACATCTCCTAAACAAAGAAAGACTAAATACACATATGAATTAATGGAAACTCTATTGCAATAGAAAGAAGAATCAGTAAAGAAGACAATAAACTCCAATAAAGAGATAGTCAAGATGTCCACCAAATTTTGGCAAACACCAAATACCTCACAAGAATCCCCTATGCATAACCTCAGTGGGCACAATTTTTGGGAGAAGGAACAAAGTAAGAATAAGGGAACATTAACACAAGATTTTTAGGACTTCATAAATAATGATATGTCAAAGATTGATGATATGGAAAGGTTATCTTCAAATGAGGCTAGGAAAGAAAATTTTGAATTACTAACAAATGAACTAATCCAAGTTTTTGACCTCGACAATATTGACAAAAGTAGTGACTTACAGAAATAGGAACTAATGTTGCAAGTTCTAAAACTAGGAGGAGATAGCTACACCTTTGAAGATTTAAGAAAAGATTTGCTAATCATTGAGGATGGAGATAAGAGAAGTAAGGCTTTACAAATAGTCAAAGATAAAATATGTACATGACAAGGTGAGGCTAGTAATTGGGACATAACATGGAGTATTCTAGATGCAATAGGTAATATTAACACAAATGTTTAGATAACCCTTAATGTCCGATAATGAAAGAACTAGAAATTGAAGAAAAAGATGTGAATGAAGGCCAGCAATTGGAAAGTTCTTTAAATGCATAGGAGAACATAGAACAACTGGGTATTCTAATGAATCAAGAACGATTAACTACTCCCAAATATGGCATATAGAAAGCTAAGAGAGGAAGCAAGTCTCTTAAAGAACTCAGAGAAAAAGATGGGTAGGCAAAAGAACAGAAAAAGATAAGCCAATTACTTAATCTTGGGAAGGGAAATATCCTTCCCAAAGTAGCATGAAGATGACTCCCTAGAATGCTAGGGGCTTAAATGCATCTAGCAAGAAATGTTTACTAAAACATAATTTATAGCAATTTGTATCTAAAGTTATTATATTGCAAGAAAAAAAATTAAATAAGGAAGAAGGAATTAACTAGAAAGGAAACTAGGTAGTTGGAACATTAATTTACATTAATTTACATGAATTTGGAATCCTAAGAAAGTAAATTTAAAGATATTTAATTCGAACAATTCATAGATGATTAATAGAATTAATAGAATAAAGACTAATTTACTACTAATTCTAATAAACATCTATGGACCGGCGCATAACTAGATAAAAAAATGTTATGGGAAGACATAAGTCTTTTTATTAAAAACCATAGCAATGAACTCATTCTAATAGGTGGTGATTTTAATACTATTACGAGTATAGATGAAAAATTTAGAGGTATCCAACAAATTTCCCAAGCATCTTTAGAATTTAAAAAATGGATAGACCTTAACAAACTATTTGATATTCCTATTAATAATGGTAAGTTCACATGGAATAATAGAAGGAAGGAATTTTCATTTAATGCTAAGAAATTGTATAGGTTCTTTCTCGAAGGAGAACTAAGTGGATTAGATATAGATATTCAAGCTTCAATTATACCTATGGCAGGATCATAGGAAAATTTAAAGGGTCCAAAATGTTTATACTTGTCTCTAAGGTAAAAAAGATTAAAGAAAATATACTTAAGAGGGATAAAGAACATTTCAACAATATATTTAAAGAAAAAATAGACAATGAAGAAAGCTTTAAAAACTTAAACATAGTAGTAATTAAAGAAGGTATAATAATGAGAACTTCCTTCAAGAAAAAGAACTACTCACCAAGGAGGAATTCATCCTAGCAAAGGAAGCAAATTTTTTGGAGGAAAAATGAAGAGAAAAATGGCTAGAAGAGGGAGATCATAATACACAATTTTTTTCATAATAGCACTCTTTATAACAGAGCTAAAAGAAAAATTATTAAAATTAAAGATGCCTAAGGCTCCATCCCTAAGAACCCTAACAGTATAGCAAAGACTTTTGTAAGCCATTTTAATAACTTATTAAATAATTTTGATAGCTTGAATTTAATTGCATAAAGAAAAAATGCTTGAAGCCATACTAAATGTGGTTTCCAAAGAAGATAATAAAGCATTAAACTCACTTATATCTCTGGAAGAAGTCAAATTTGTGGCATTCAACATGATGCCTGATAGCTCTCTAGGTCTAGATGGATTCCAAGCTTTCTTCTACCAAAAATATTGGGATATTATCATAATTGATCTTTGGAAAGCCATTGAAGCATCAAGAAATGGAGGGTCCTATATAGCTCTTGGCAACACCATATATAAAATCATATCCAAAATTTTAGCTAATCAAATGAAACTATGTCTTCCTAAGCTTATATCAGAAGAATAGACTGGTTTTGTACCAGGAAGATCAATTCTAGATGGGATACTCATTATACAAGAAATATTACACTCATCTAATAAGAATAAAATGGCAAGCGTGTTCATGAAATTGGACATTCAAAAAGCATACAATGTGGTTGACTAGAGGTTTTTATGTAAAACTTTAGAAGCATTCAGATTCTCTCACTAATGGATTAATTTTATATATCAATGCATTTTAACAACTAAAATTCTAGTTCTTATTTATGAGTCCCCTAAAGGCTTCTTTGACTAATCAAGTGGTATAAGACAAGGAGATACTCTATCTCCTTTCCTATACATTATCATGGTAGAAACCTTTAGGAGAGCAATTACCAAAGCTCACAATGATGGCAAAATAAGTGGAATTATTGTAACTGAAAATGTCCCCAATATTACCCACCAATAATATACAAATGAGACCATTTTTCCAAGTGAAAGAACAAAAAAAGAGGCCCTAAACATCAATTCTATCATTAAATAGTATATGGAAGCCTCTAGTCAAAGAGTGAATGCTAAAAAAAAAGAAATCTTTTTCATTTACACTAAACCTGAAATTGAAAAATAGATATGTAATATTATGGGATATAAAAGAGGTACATTCCCATGTAAATACATAGGAATAGAGTTACAAAAAGGAAGTAAAACTAAAAAGGGTTGGCATTGTATTCTTAATAGAATGGATGCTAGGATAGGAGGTTGGAAAGATAAATGACTTACAAAAGCTAGTTAAGTTACCAAGATCAAAGCAGTGTTGTCCACTCTTACAACATACGCTCTATCTTGCCTACCTTTATCTAAACATATCAATAAGAAGCTTGAGGCAAAAATTAGAAGCTTCCTTTGGAATGACTTTGATGATAAGAAAAAACTAGCTCTCATAAAATGGGATAATGTATGTAAACCAAAGGAATTAGGAGGCCTAGGTATCAAAAACTTAAGCTAGCAAAATGAAGCTCTAGGGGCCAAATTGACATGGCGACTTTTTCTAGAAAGAGAACAAAAATGGGAAAAAATTATGTATAACAAATATCTAAATATTGTTAATCCTTACTCCTTGTTTAGAATGTGGACCCTTCCTAAAGGATTTGAAAGCTAGAATCTTATGGTTAAAAGCAGGGCATTGATAAGTAATTATCTCACTTGGAAAGGTGGTAATGGTGGTGAAGCTCTCTTCTGGGAGAATTTGTGGGATGGGCAACCCCTAATTGATAGCATGGGTGTTTATCCTTAAGTAATAACTAGTCAAACTTTGGGGGCGTAACGTTAGTAATTATAAAACTAAAAAAGACATTAATGACATTATTAGCGGGGAATGGAAAACACTAGACAAGATTGAACTTGATCTAATAGTAAAAAGGGTTTATGAAAAAATAAGTTGTAATAGGAAAACTAAGCAATTAGAGAGAAATGAAAAACTCATATGGGCAGCATCAAAAGATGGTAGATATACTATTAAATCTGGATATAGAGTAATCGTTAACTCCCAAAGGTGGGAAGAAGTAAATATACCCCTTAAACTTTGTTGAGACTCTTCTTGTATGCTAAAGGAAGGATTCTTGCAGTGGATTGTCATATAGAATAGGATTTTATTTGCTGATAGACTCAGATAGTTTGGCATTGACGGTCCTTCTAGATGCATGATTTGTAAACATGACAATGAAGATGTTGGGGATTTGTTATTTAAATGCCCATGTTCTCAATATTGTTGGGAATGGCTCCATCATATGCTAGGTTGGACAACTCCTCTACTAGAATCTTTGGATGACTTTCTTAAGGGTTGGCCAACTATTAAGAATGGAAGTATATATTGGAAACTCTGGAATATTTGTCCAACCATCCTTGTCTAGGAAATATGGAAAGAAAGAAACATAAGAATATTTCATGATCAAGACATGAGTACTCTTGTGCTTACTAATAAAATCAAGACTTGTATTGTGGAAACCTTAAATTCTCACCTTAGGAAAACTCTGAAAGAGGAAGGAATATTTTCAAAATGTGATGGTCTAATAAAAAAGAGCTACGAAAATCTTATTAATCCTCCACTTATGTATAAAAAATAAAAAAATAAAAAGATGCAAGGGACAAGTGTAGATAGATTCCTCCCCCTAGTGGTGGGACAAATTAAATTTTTATGGGGCCTCAAGAGGCAATCCTAGTATGGTGGGAATAGGATGCATTACTAATAATGATTCTAGCAAGTGGATAGCTAAAAGAACCAACTTTATTGGATCAACCACTAATAACTTTGCTCAACTAGAAGCTCTTCAAGAAGGCCTACAAATGTGTTGAAACTTAAGTATCTCTAAACTTATCATTGAAGGAGATTCATAGATCATCCTAAATACCATTAGAAAAAGGGAAACACCAAACTATGTTTTAACTTCTAAATTGGAAGAAATCCTAAAACTCATGGACCTCTTTGAAGATATTTAGATTCTCCATATTTTTTGGGAAGGTAATAAAGCAACAGATAAGATAGAAAATTTAGGTGCTAATGATGAAAATATACTAATCTATAATCATAATTAACTTAAGCATAAAATGAAGAGTCTAAGTGTTAATCAAAACTAGATAATGCAACTTTCATTTGTAATAACTTAATTAGATCTAACAAATAATTTATCTAATAAGGGGTTTATCAATTATCTCTTATAGCTACATCATAACTTTTAGATATCTTTGTACATACATACATACATACATACATACATGCATACATACATATTTGTCATTTAACAGGAGTAATCTAATTTACACAAGGTAGACTAATTTTAAATTAAGTCACTTCTAATTTCCAGTGCTTAAATGGTTAAAGATTGGATTATATTCTTAGTATTGCATAAGCTATGTTGGTCTTGTATCCTTTTTTAATACCATGCATTATATATGAATAGTTTTAGTTGCTGATTGGGTGGCCTAATCAAGATATGTTCTAGTAGAAGTTTGTGATGCTTTTTTGATTTAAAATTACTTTGATTCTAATTCCTATGGTTTTAGTCTTAACCTTGTTGGAAGCAAAAGATTTGATTTGGTTCTTTTTGGCAACCTAGTGTTGTACATGGCAAAGATTTTTCAATGAAACAAAGTGGAAGCCAGTATCTTCACTCCCCTTTCTTCGCTTCGATTGGCCACAACACTATATTTGTGTTAGTTGTGGAAATGCATAATGTAATCAATGTAAAACATTAACATGTTGATGAGCCCAAGCTCATAGAGATATTCTAAGTTGTAAGCAATAAACTGGGGAATGCCTTTTAAAATTTTGTATAATAAAGGACTATGTCCTAGGCAAAATTAGAGGTTTTCTATCCCCATTCTTTCCTACCAATGCCCATTTGAATGGAGGACTTATAACTTCTTTTATTTATTTAATAATATAATGAAAGGCTTTGGTTGTTTACTGATAAAAAAAATTGTAAGAAAAAATAATCACATCTAATCTATAACACAATGCTTGCAACAATTACTTTTGTAAATAGTAGCTTCATATTTAAAATATTTCTTTTTCAATTAAAAGAATATAAATTTAAAATATAAATATAATTATTAAAATATATTTGATAAGCTTAAAAATATATTACAATTTTTTATCATAAAGTAATATTTACAACAATAGAAGATTTCATAGATGTCAAAGATCACCAAATCTTTAAGAACATAAATTTGACTAACTAAAAAAATCTGATTCTAATCTATCAATAATCTTAATTAAGATAAAAATAAAAAGAATTTAAAACTTGAATTAAAAAGAAAATCACACTTCAAAAAGTGATATTAATATAATTAATCTCATAAGTACTATGTTCTTCTTTTAAATTTATTTCATTCTACTTTAATTACATGAATCTACCTTTGTAGTTGAAGCAAGTGTAACATGCAATAGTGAAGAATTTCCATAGGGTGACACAAATTTTCAAACGTCTTAATGTGTAATGCTAGAAATTCATAGTCTATCTTTTATAAATACTACAATGGCTTCTGCAAAGCACTTCGACAAAGCAATTCACTATAGGATAGGTTAATCTCTAGACAAAATCCACTAATTTTTTTTCCATTTTTTGTTGTTGTTGTTTTCACTACAAACTATTGTAGAAACTAAAAGTAGCTACACAAAGCAAATAGAATAAGACAAAGAGTTTTTACACAAGCCTAGCTCTGCCAAGTGTTGTGGTCTCCACAACACACGCCCCATTCCTAGTAAGGAATGGGGACCCCATATTTTTTTTAACTCCCAGACTCACAATTCGGGAGTCAGGAGAAGAATAGTTTTATTAGACCGTAGAATTTTAGAGTCAAAAATTGGAAAATCACAAAAAAAATAAAGTTGAAAAAAATTTAAAAAATCAAAAATTGAAAAAACACAAATTAAAAAATAATTTAATAAAAAAAAATTTAAAATAATAATAATAATTTCAAATGCACTGCTGAGGGGGCACGCGCCCCGCCAAGGGCAGCGCTCGCGCGCCCCTAAAGGCCGCACGCGACGCCAAGAGGAGAGTGTGGGTGCCCATAAAGGCCGCACACGCCACCAAAGGGTAGCGTGCGCCCATAAAGACCGCGCGTGCGCCACCAAGAGGAGCGCATGCTGCCAAGAAGGGTCGCACGCCCAAAGTGTGCGCACATGACCAAAGGCTCCTCATGCGCATTCGCGCCATCGTGCTCCCAAGGGCCTTGTGTGCTTGTCAAGCTATTTTTTTTTCACCTTCATGTATATTTAATTTCTTATACTTAAGATATATTTTAATATATGCGATGAATCTTTTGAGATAGGTTTCAGACCTCCCGAAGATAAGGTAAAGATTTTAGAAAATTTCAGGGCTTCAAAAATCCAGACTTAGCCAAATTCTAGGGCTTCAAGAATCTAGACTTAGCCAAATTTCAGGGCTTCAAAATTTCAGACTTAGCCAGATTTCAAGATTCACCTCCAGTTTTGTTTGAATGGCTAGTGTGGTTTTGCTATGCATTGTTAACTCTACGAACTAATGCTAGCTTCTTTTGTAGGTAAAAATTGCATCCTCAACTTGTCGAGATCATAAATTTTAACTTGAGCCTTGGAATTTAGAACTGCTTACACTGTTAGAAAGAAGAATTGAAGATCTAATTTTAGTCCCTAAAATAGTGAGCCTTTAGCTGCCCAATTTTAGGGACCGATGAAAGTTTCAACTTGAAATTTTGAGCAGAAGACCTCCAAAAAGGTCATTTAAAAATGCCTAGAAAATTTGTGAAAAAATATAAAAAAGTTGCAAACATTTGATTGTCTTGGATAATTTGGATCACTTGGTCTCTCGCCGGGAAGGATTGGACAGGTGGAGAGAAGACAAAGGTCAAAGATACAGAGGTTGGACACATGAAGCAAATCAGGTTCCTCATCTTATGCAGCTATTGGGGACAAGATTCAACGTAGGTGCCTTGAGATTTTCGATTGAAGAAGTAGAGAGAGTGCAAGTTTATGAGAGTAATTAGTTATAAAGAGGGTGTAAATCATCAAAAAAAGGGCATGGAGTGTATACAAAAAGTGATCTAAAACCTCATTTGAGCAAAACCCAGAAACCATTTTCAAAATTGAGAACTTTGATTTTTTGGCGAATTGAGCTCCGTAGCTCCTTAGGTATGCAGGTCTGCAGCTCCGTAAGTCCACAGTTCCGCAGGTCTGCAGCTCCGTAAGTCCACAGTTCCGCAGGTCTGCAGCTCCACATTTTCATGTAGCTCTACAATTCAGAGGTGCACTGACAGTTGACTGCTAGTTCCAAAAATATCACTTTCCATGCATTGGGAGTGCATTCTGATGGCAAGTTTAACACTGACACACGCCTAGTGAAGGGGAAACTTCTATTTTTTGTGTCTCCATGCACTTCCACTTCAACTAATGGCTTCCTCCTACTTTCTCTCTCATGCTTTCATTGTTTTTGACATGTAAAGGGCTCATGCATCCAATTAATGAATAAAATATGGATGGAGTCCCTCTAAGCACCAGTTAGATTACCAGTTTGTATATATTTAGTTTGTTTTAATGTTTTAAAAGAATTTTATTGCATTAAGATATCTCTCACTCTCAACACAAATTGAGGAGATGATTTCTTATAAATACCCCATTGTAAAATGTAAAAAGGGCCGCTGTTATTATGCAATAAAATTATGCTTTGGTGCTAGTATTCAAAGTGTAGTTATTCTTTCTTGAATGTGTCATTATTTTGTGAATTTTATTCATGAGATCATGATTGAGCCAAAGGTTTATTGCGTTGTTTCTGGTCGTGCGATCTTTTAGTTCTGGTGTTTGCTACAGATATATGAATTCCATTGACGTAACAATCTTGAGAAGAGATCACCCAATTGTGTCTACATAGCTTTTTGTCTCACATGAGCGCACTTCTTGTGGCCTTGTGATTTGATGAAGAGTGAAACATCATTCAATTTGTTAAAGATTCTCACCGATGATTGCATCAGTGGATTCTAGGAAGTGCTGCTCCTATTTTCATTAGTTTCCTACCAATTTCTTTGAAGGTTTAACTCACAGCGTGTTGTGTTCTTTAGCTTATGTCCATTTAGGAATTTCAATTTCAAGTTATTTGATTTCATGTTATTTTCTTTTAGTTTCATTATTTGCTTTGCTAACTCCCCTGTTAGATTAGGACCTCATACTAGTTGCATTGTTAGAATTGCATTCATTGAAACACAAAAAATACAAAAACATTGTTCTTTTGGTGCAATATTTTGAGACAACGAACAGATTTTACTTGATTCCAAGGTAAAAGAGTTTTTGGAACCAGCAAAGGCCTCCTCATGAACATTCACATTTATCTTCTACTGAGCAGATTTTGGTACGTCGCAAGACAAACACTAAACCTTGGACTGGATCCTTAAAAATATTTACTTTTCAAGAGAGGAATTATACTATGGATTCCTGCCATTGACCTCATGCAAAATGAATGCCCAACACCAAGTAGAGACCAATTTCTTTTATTCCATAGACAATAATTAATCTGATTACATTACCTCTTTATATTACATAGGATTGCATATTATTCATCATAATTTTATCATCTAAACTAATTCTCCAATTCTGCAATCATAGATATCACTCTACTAGAAGCAACTCAAACAAATACAAATTGCTAAGTTCTCAATTTGATCTTCTTGCATAGGCATCCCATTTGGAGAAGACTCAAACACAACTCTTTCTAATTGATACATTAACTAGCATAAATGGTGGAGATAATCTTGGATTTACATTTTCTTTAATTAGTCCTTGTTACTATGCAATGAACTACCAGATCACACTCAATGATGGAATTGGAGTCAAGTAGCAGTAATCTACATACTCCCTCTTGATGCTAAGACTCTCAATTTAGTCTCAAGGCACTCAAACCTAACTCTTGCATCTTATAATGCATCTCTTTCTCATTAAAGTCTTATAGACTTGCATGGTACTTCTAATAAAAGTAAACCATCTCTTTATCAATTTCTCTCTTTTCTCATCACTAGAATCTTATAGACTCACATAGAACTTCTAGTAGAAGTGAACTATCTCTTTCTTAATTTCTCTCTTTCATGAGACATCACAAGGTTTAGTCTTCCCTTCGTTTCTCTGACATAGACAAGACTCATGACACATCCATGTGCCAATCAAAACAAGTAGTCATCAACTACTTCACTCACATATCTAAACCTTGATCAACCACTACCACTTTTAACATGCAAACTTGGAGGTTTGTACAACCTTCTCAACATTTTTATAACTTTCTACCAATAGGATCCATCAATCCATCCATAATCAATTTGTATACAACCTTTTGAAGATTTTCCAATGCAATCTTTATTCCAACATGACTCTTCACTATGACTCTTTGACCCACAGATGCTACAAAGGTGAAGATCCTAACATTTATCCTCTATATGTCCATCTCTACTACAATGGGAACATGAAATACATTCCTTACTTGAATGTGATTTGTTTGAACCTATTGTACTACCAACATTAGATCCATCAAAAGAAACATTAGATCTCTCTCTTTTACCAAATTCAAAGCCTTCAAATTTTGACCTCCAAATGGGTTTGATGAGCTCCTTCATGCATTGCCCATGCTTTCCTTATTCACTTCCTTGAAAACACATTTTCTGCATAATCTTTAAGCCAATATTATTCTTAAAACAACATTTGTCACTATCTAGATAAATTTCATCCATACTTGTACATGGCTACTTACCTTTTATCTTCAACTGACAAAATAGGAGAACAAACCAAATCTTGTGTGCTAAAAGCAACATCACAAACAAATGGCTTTGATTTCAACATTTATTTTTCTTCTCTCAAAACTTTTAACTTCTTACTCAAATCTTAATTCTCTTTCTTGATTTCATCAACTAACATTAAATTATTTTTCAATTAAACATTTTCCATTTTAACATTTTCTAATTCTTTTTCAAGCTTCTCAATTTGCAATAGATATTCATATCTCTACTTCTCAAACTTTTTAAAATGCTATAAGTATTATGAGTTACACATCTCTAACTATCTCAATTCATCATTCAAAATATCTTATTTACAAATAAGACTTTCCTTCTCCTTCTTGACCTTCTTACCTAATTTTCACATTAATTCAAAGAATTTCTTTACAAAAATAAATTACCCGAGAACAATCTTCTCTCTACTACAATTTTTCTTTGGAGCTACAATCATAGTTTCTTCAAAAAAAAAAACCAATCTCAACTACGAACCTTCAATTTCCTTCTCTCATTGCTTCATCTCAATCTTCTATGAACACGTCCAAGATCTTATCTACGTATCTGATACCAATTGTAGAAACTGAATGTAGCCACACAAAGAAAATAGAATAAAATAGAGATTTTTTACACAAGCCTAGCTCTACTAAGCTGACACCAATTTCTTTTATTCCATAGAAACTAATTAATCTGATTACATTACCTCTTTATATTACAGAGGATTGCATATTATTCAGCCTAATTTTCTCATCTAAACTAATTGTCTAATTCTACAATCATGAATATCACTCCATTGGAAGTAGCTTAAACAAATGCAAATTGCTAAGTTCTCAAATTGATCTTCTTGCATGGGCGTACCATTTAGAGAAGACTCAAATGTAACTCTTTCTAATTGATACATTAACTAACATAAATAGTGGAGATAATCTTGGATTTATGTTTTCTTTAAGTAGTCCTTGTTGATGTGCAAGGAACTACCAGATCACTCTCAATGATGGAATTGGAGTCAAGTAGCAGTAATCTGGAACTATGTTGATCATGAATTGATGAAATTTTTGGAAAAATCCATGATTTTTTAATTTTTTGAAAATTGGTCTAACTATACAGTTTGTAGGGAGGATAGTTGTGTCCCTTCACTATATCTACTTTGCACACCTAGGGAAACACATCAAAGCATCCATTCAAAATGAGTGTGTTTTCCACAATAGGAGATGTTCTCTTAGACATAAACATATTAGAGTTAATAATGGGTTTCCTAGGGAGAGAGGAAAGTTCCATTAAATACATAATTGGTCCAAGGTCCAACAAGTTTTTATTATCAATAAGCACTTAAAATGGGAGTTAAATATTCAATTTTTTAAAATAAAATTTGGACTATAATTATTATTATTTTTATTAAATTACAAAAGAAAAATTAACCATTGAATTTAATGTGTGTCTACAACTATTTATTTTCAAAGAGGGGTAAATGCTTTGACCTGGAGCTATGAACCAGTGAAGCCACAAATGGGGGACCTAATCCCCATGAGATTTGAACCTTGATGGCAATGATAACAACACAACAACTTAACCATCAGAACATGCCACTATTGGCTATGTGTGTCTACAACTATCCATTTAATAAATACATTAAAATTTAGTGATAAGTTCTTCAGTCACATAAAGGACCTTAAAACTATGAAGAGTAAAAATTGGTGAAAAACCAAAAATTGTGAAAATCGTGTAATTTTCTAAGACATTAATTGTTTCATTAACTAATGTAACAATAGAATTTTATTATTTATTTGAACTGGATAGTTGACATGGTGTATAAATAGCATGTAACCAATTTTAAATGGTATATAGGATCATATTATAATTCTTTGCCGTATATTATTTTGGTGTAAGTTCTTTAAAAAAAAATTATGTTTTTTTTCTCTCACAAACCTTCTACTAATCTTTTTCTAAGATTTTACACCTTGATTTTGTTTTATCAAAAAATTTGGTGCTTGGGTGAACAAGTGCAATCACCCAACTAGACAATCACTCTTCATTAACAATATGCCAAGGAGGGATTTGTGATTATGTGCTTTCTATTTTAAATATTTTGAACTAAAAATGTGATTTCTTACATCAAACAATTATTATGCTAAGAGGCATATACAATAGGAGCAACAATTTCTAGTGCAACAATATTCCAAGGAATAATCTGTGTGAGGAAAAAAGATTTGGTGAATGCTACAAATGAAAATCACTTTTAAAAATAAATTTAAATAATGATTCCATTTGGCATCCACAAACATGTTGAAAACCAAATTAAATTATGGAATGTCATTTCACAATCATAATTATTAACAAATATAAATAGAAAATAAATTTGATGGGAGTTACAAACAAAATTTAGTTTTAAAGCTAAATTTAAAATAGAAAATGTCATTTGGCATTCACAAAAAAATTAAAAATCAAATTAAAATGTGTAATACCATTTGGCAATCATAATTATTAACAAATAGAAATAAAAAATAAATTTGATGGGAGTTACAAATGAGATTTATATTTAAAAATTAATTTAAAATAGACAATAAGAAATAAAATGGAGTAGTTACAAAGTATTTCCAAAATAATAGTTGGCCAAAATAATAGGCCCAAAAAAATAGGGGCCGAAAAAAAATTTGCATGCACATTCATGCTATTTTTTGGAGACTGGTTGGATTTTAATCAAATTTGTGGAATGTGAAGAGACATCTATTAGGGGATATGAGAAGCCTCTCACAAGTTATAAAAAAGGTTCATCACTTCACTTTCATTTTGTGTTTAGAGGGAGGAAGTGTATTTAGAGGGAGGAAGAGGTGGAGATCACTAGAGTAGATTAAAGTTTTTGAAAACTTTTTTTGTAGGTGAGATTTCTACTTCTATTTTTTCATTTAGTTTTGCATTTAGCTTTAGATTTAGTTATGTATTCAGATTTAGATTTAGATTTATTTTTAAAATTAGTTGTAGTATTTTACTTTGATTTAGACTTCAATTTCAATTAGTTTCATTTAGATTTAGAATTGCATTCAAAATTATTTAGATTTGCATATAGTAGTTTAGCCTTGCATGTTTGATTTAGATTTAGAGTTGCATTCAAAATCTATTTGATTTATGTATTTGATAATTATTTTCATTTTCATGTTACATGTTTCAAATTAGTTTTAGGTTTTCATGTTTCATATTAGTTTTAGATTTGCATATTTCAAAATGATTTTGGTTTGCATGTTTTAGATTTGTATGTTTCATAGTAGTTTTAGATTTACATGTTTCAGAGAATCTATATTTTCATGTTTCATAATTAAATGATATCATTAATGTAGATGGAAATGTTGCCAAATCAATGAAATTTATATTTTATTAAATTTAATAATTTATTTAAAATAAACAAATCATATATTTAATTTTTATTTTTTCATTATTAAACTAGATTATATATGTAATTTATTTAAGTATTTTTTATTAAAAAAAATGTATATAATGTTTGAAAACTAGAAGGCAATGCCACCATATTTCAAACATCACAATCTAAATATTTCATTCAAAATAGTTTTGAGTTTTATTTATCTTGTTTTGAACATTATTCATTTGAAAGAATTTATTTTAATTCTAATACTTTTTTTATTTTGATTATTTCTATATGTTAATGTTTCCTTATAAGTTTGTAGGTTAATATTTGAGTTATGATATCTTGAATAGAGAATCAAACATTATTGATACTAGCCTAACAACTTTAGTGGTGTCAAATAATTTGTTGGATACAAAGTTTGATAAATGCTAAAAAATAATTAAAGAGTCACACACAAATATAATTAAAGTTGTGGAGAAAGCAATATTGTCAATTGAGTATGTTTAGGAAATAGAAGTAATGCAGGTGAAAGATGTCAAAAAATTCATGCATGATACATATGCAAAAATGGATGGGTTTCCCTCAATGACAAAAGAAGTCTTTCACAATCATTGTTTAAATAAAGGTTACAATAAAATCCTAATCATTGAGGAATGTGGCATGTATTTACACCATTATGGATAAATGTTATGCATATTGTTCATTCTTTTCTCTAGTTTTAGACATTTTACTTCTTCTAATTACTTGTAGTAGGAGTTGTGTTTTTCCATTGTTCTATGTAACTTTCATCAAGAAGAGAACAAGAAAAAATAAATTTATATAGCTAATCTTAACCTTATATCTACTACTAAATAGAAATAATATTAAATTTTTAATAGGGGGAATACACACACACACACACACACACACACACACACACACACACACACACACACACACACACAGAGAGAGAGAGAGAGAGAGAGAGAGAGAGATTGATTATGGGGTGTATCTAAAGAGTGGGGAGATATAGATAATTGGGTGTATCTAGATATTAGAGTGGGGGAGGGAGGGAAATGTATCTAGATAGTAGAGAGAGAGAGGGGGGGGGGGTAGGAGGGAGGGAAAGATTATGGGGTGTATCTAAAGAATAGGGAGAGAGAGAGATAATGGGGTGTATCTAGATATTAGAGAGAGAGAGAGAGAGAGAGAGAGAGAGAGAGAGAGAGTAGTAATTAGAGGAAATCTCTACAGAGAGTGGGAAGGGATGGGAGGAGTGAGTACATTATAAAAATATATAATAATATGCGTCACTATAGCACTAATGATTATTATTTTAGTAGGACCAACCCACATAAATTATTAACCTAATATTTATCATAACACTAACTTAAATTGTAATAATAGCACTAACATCAATTGTGATATTAATAGTAAACCCAAAAATAAACTCAACCACAATAATAATACAAAACCTAACTCTAACTCTAATTCTAACCCTAAGTCTAACTCTAATTGTAACCCTTATAACCACAACCCTAACCTTAGCCCTAACCCTAAATCTAACTCTACCCCTAACTCTAACTCTAATTCTAGCCCTAATCCTAACCCTAATCCTATATAACCCTAATGCTAATACTAATTCTAACCCTAATCTTAATTCTAAGATTAACCCTAACTCTAACTACTCTAACCCTAACTTTAACTCTAACTATAACTCTAACTCTAACTCTAATAGTTATTGTAACCCTAACCCTAACTCTAACTTGAATTTGAACCATAACTCTAACTCTAACTCAAATTCTAACCATAATCCTAATAGTAATTCTAACTCTAATTCTAACCCTAATCCTAATCCAAAATCTAACTCTAACCCTAACTCTAACTCTAACTTTAACTCTAATTGTAATCCTAATTCTAACTCTAACACTAACACTAACCCTAACCCTAACTCTAACCCTAACTTTTACTCTAATTCTATACATAACCATAACCCTCTATGTAACCCTAACTCTAATCCTAATTCTAATCAAGTAAACCTAACCCTAACCCTAACCCTAACTCTAACTCTAACTCTAAATCTATCTCTAACTCTAACTTAAACTTAACTCTAACCCTATATTTTATAACCCTAACCCTAATGCTAACCAAAAATTTAACTATAGCCCTAATTCTGACCCTAAC